>OX402535.1:4695095-5138022 GCA_948098885.1 Drepanosiphum platanoidis
GTGTTAAAAAAATGAGGAGAACGTGTCATGTCATCATATTATTTCCGCCGTCGAAATTGTTTCTCGAAACGCCGTAAAACAGTTGTTTTGTGATCGACGACGTGTAAAATCGAATCGAAACGTTTGATAAAAACGAGCGGATCGAGTATGAAGCTCGTCGGGGTAATAGTCGAGTTGGACACTAGAAAAATCGTGAAAATATCGTATCGACACACCCTGTACCACCGACGTATAATATGCAGGTATAACATAATAACAATAAAAACAGTAGGAACGTAGTCGCGGTTAGGACTCGGTATAGAAAGCGTATATACAATACGCATGTATATATGCGAGGGAGGAATGCGCGCGTTCGGTGAATACAAATCCATCGTCCCCTTTCTTTTTTTTCGGGCCGATATTTTTATTTTATTTTTTTTCCGCCCGCCACTTTGAAATCGTATCAACGCGACGAGGAGATATTCGTCCGAGGCGGGGTGGCCGCGCGGCGGTCGCGTTATTGTGCCGTCGGGTGAATATTAAATTCACCGGCGGCGGCGGCGGCGGCGGCGTGTGTAGAACCGTTAAAATCGGTACTATCAGCTAGTGCGTGTAGAGAGAGTAGTGTTTGCGATGCCGTGAAAAGTTTTCCGCGTTTACGTGTGACTGTTTCGGGAGATAAGAACGAACCCCGTGCGCGTGCGATCCCGTCGTCGTTCTTCGGCTTTCCGTTGTTTCGGAATAGCTTTTTGTTTCGAGAGGGGTGTATACGATTAAAAGGTCAACGAGCTTAATGGTTCTTTTCCAAACGTTTCGCACAGAAATTGGACTCGAAAGGGCCGAGCGGTGTGGTCGGGAACGACGAGTTTTGCCTAACGCCGTTTACGCGTAGTATATGTGTTACCCGGGGGATGAATAACATGTGTTTCGAAAGTCACCATATTACGCCACTACGTTGACTTTTTTAACGATAAATCGCAATATTATAATAATATTATGTTATCTGTCTTTTATTTTATTTTTTATACTCGTCTCGGCTTTTTATACTCGTGTCGAATCGTTATCATCATCATTGCGGCTAGGATTTATGCGCCGCGACAATTCGTACGATACGGATCTAAGTTTTTTTTTAAACAATGGGTAAAAAATTTAATATTTTTCAACGAATACTATAATATTATCGTTTGGATTTGTCTTTCGAGTCGTTTTGCTTATTTACGTCGTTTTACCCGAGAAAGTTCCGGGTTTTTTCTATTTTTATTTGCATTTTATATAAATAAATTTGATTATGTCATCGAAAAACCCGACGATCTTTACGTATTGATTTTGCAATATCATATTATTACATAACTTTTACCGCAATCGCGTGCGTGCGACGAACAATAGAACGAATACAATAGGAATTTTTTTCATTGGACGGTCGAATACGATCGCAGGCAAATCTATTGTCATTGGTCGCCAAGCTCGATAGGCGTATACGATTAAAAGCGAAAACCCGACGATGTTTACGCAAAAGGTATGGATTTTGCAACGTCATATATTATTACACAACTTTTACCGGAATTGCGTTTCATTTCATTTCTCTTTCAATCGTAGACGCCGACGCGCGACGGCACACACTTACAATACGAGTAAGTTAGTTATTTTCTTTTTCACTACAAAATTCACTAGAAACACAATATGGCAAAACAACGTTTACCAGGTTAGCTATAGTTCAATATATTTTATACCGTTGACGATTAATTTATTCTATTACCGTGACGTTAAATTTTATACATATTTTTTATCACTGATATTTGGCGCTAAAGTAAACATACTGTTGTTTTGGATATTATATGTTTTTGAAAAGTAACGTTAACAGTCACCGTTGCGTTCAAAAAGTTTTCGTGGCTTTAAAATACTATTCGAAAGTCGTTTCGAAAAAAAAAAAAAAAACTCACTATCGTTTGCACGGAAAATCTAAAATACTTTGTACGTTATTTTTCCACCCACGTATATATCTACGGAGTTTTTAATATTTCAACTAATTCAGATGGATCGTAAATCCCTCCGAATATCGCGAGACAACTCGAACGTAATCCAAATTTATCGTAATATACTGTGTAACGTTTGGAAAGTTTACTCAATATCGGAATACTCATTCGCGTAAAATGAACTCGTTCACGTTCGAATCCGTTTATTTTTTCAACACATTAATACGTTTATATAATGTTGTTTATTTGAAAATGTTAACGATTCGTATCTACAGAAATGTGATAAATCGTAATTTCTATTTTTAATATTTTTCAAATGGAAATCAGCCACGTAAAAACACCTTATAAGTGTTTTGATTAATTAAAACTTATAATATAATACTCATATTCACAACAAAGTTGACATATTTGTGGCTGCCATATTGTACAGCGTATTATAAAAACCGTTCTAATAAGACGTGTTATTCGAAACTTTTTATACTCGTACACAAGAAAACTAGTTATGAAAAAAAAAAATTGTAAATTATTTCAATTCCGACGGCCTGTAAAACGTCCAAGTATTTACGAAAAAAAATAAAATAAATACGAATTCCGCTCGCGTTCACGCTTTGTTTCAAACCAGTGGCGCTTTTATTAGTAACGAAAAACACCACTCGACGGGTTAGAATACGTAGTTGTGTACGAGATCGTTTTAAAACATAATGCTTATTTTACAGTTCTTAAAATATATTTAATAAAATAATAATTCGAGCGTATAAAAGGATATTTCGACGGATTTTAAAGCTTAAAAACGTTTCATCGTAATCGTTATTAGTAAATTAAAATTTGATTTATACTAACAAGTCGCCAAGTCTCGCGGCTTTTAAACTTCGCTGGAGTGTGACGGACCCGTCTTTCTCATCTCATTTGTTTTACTATTTCTATACCCGTTCAACAATTTTTCGAATAAAAATTTAATATGTAGTCATAATAATTATTTATTGAACAACAAATTAATTGGTTTATCTGATGGAAAACTCGGCAAAATAAAATAAAGACAATAAATACGTATTACATTGAAAAATTAAATGCTTGCAATATTGTTTCGATTCGCGTTTATGATTCGTCGTTATCAATTAATTGTTGTTTTGATTTTTCAGAAGAATGCCGTACGGCTCTTGGCATGGAATTCAGCAAAATTCCCGATCACAAGATCACGGCCAGTTCTTCGTACGAAGTGAAGTCGGTCGGACCTCAAAACGCGAGGTTAGTGCACGTGGTTTTTATTTTTATTTTTTTTTTAAACCCCTCGTTATCGTCTCAGACTCTCGATGAAGTCAATATCGAATCGAGTCGTTGTATATAGTATTAAGTTGCCCGGCGAGTGATTTCGTTTTTCTCATAGAACTCGGCTCGTCCTACCCCCCATCCCCATCCCCATTCCCATCACCCCCCCCCCCCCCCCCCCGCGCGAGACCGAATAAAAATAGGACGTCCGAACAAAAAGAAAGTTTTCCAAATTAAACTGCCGCTTTATTATTACCTATCCTCTTGAAAACCATTGTATCCGAGAAATATCGTTATGTCGAGAGCCGTACAGCTTCTGCTGCTATCGCTGGTCGGGGAAAACTTTTAACTGCTTTCGTATTAAGTCAAAAGCCTAATTCGGTCCACGAGATCCATTCAGCAAGTTTTCGTCATTAACATTTAGAATAATATCAGTTAACGGTTAATTTCTCGACACAAAAAAATAAAAAAAATAACCCTCGAGTTTTAAAACGGTTGAGATAAAGGAAAACACGAGTAGTAGTATTAGTAGTAGTAGTAGTAGCTGTAGGTTTTATTTAAAATACGTTTATTGCTTTTCGGGTGGGGGAAAAAAGTAAAAATCTCGAAAAGAAAACGATGTGTACGAATTATTATTATTACTCTCGAAATTAAAATAAGCAATTCAAATTTAAAACTTCTTCTTGCGCGTGAAATATAATTCGTATTTTTAAATAAATATTGTTTCGAATCTATTATCGTCCTCGTAAATCGATGTAAATCGATTTTTCTTTTGTTGTTGTTGTTGTTGTTATTGTTTTTGATGTAGTTGTCATCGTCGTCGTCGAAGTGCTTTCTTTTCTCGACGACGGTATTCGGTTCATACTGAGAGGCGGGCGGCCGGAAAGAATATAACTTGTTTTTCAATCATATTTTTCTCGTAAAAATATTTTGTATCCATTTGTTCGACGGGGATTCTCTTATCCCGGGAAACGTAAAATTGTTATTCGCGCGGCAGGAATTGACGTAAATCTTTATTGTTTGTTTCTATTATTTTTATTATTATTATTATTATTATTATTATTACGATCGTCGTGTTTATGATCGTTGTACGCGTGTGAGCTTTTTCTTTTTGGTCTCGTGCCGTCTTGCGTTCTCGGAAATTAAACACGCGCATTCTTTTTTACAAACTTCTAAGTAGACATACGTAAAGGTGACCGTGGCGGCGACAACGATTTCATCTGAAATTTTAATAGTATATATTTATGATTATCGGAGAGAATGGCGGGCATAGTAAATCGGTAGGTTTTCTTCGTTGAATCTTTCGGTTTTCGAACTACTGTATACTTACGAGGTATGGTCACAGTTTTTCGCTTCTTTGCAGAAACGTATTGAGGAGGAGCTTTGGTCGTCGAGTGATTGACTCTGGTGGCATTTTTTTTCGTATAGATAGGGTAAGGTTATATAGGTAACGACGAGTGTCGTGCGGAGCCCAGCGGCGTTTTTAGTGGATTTGACCGGCGAGAACCGCTCGACGAGGCAACACACTTCACCCAGTTCCCACTTCCTAAAAAACAACAATTATTATTGTTTTAATTTCATTAACAAATGTCAAGCACTAAAAATATGCTTAATTCAACTTACCGGTAACTTAATTAGGCATCTGTTTTTGTTTTCAAAATAAATTCAATACTCTTATTGTTTTTTTATGACGTTTATTACACGCGTTCAAATAATTTAACCCATTAAAAAGTACTGAATAAACTTTAAAACATTAACGATAGGCGTACATTTAACAATTTCAATGTGAATAAAACGCGATAAAAATCATCGACACGAAATCTCAATCGACTCCCTTTTAACACCGAGCACAGGTTAGGTAAAATAATTTTAGAATTTCATGTTTGACTGTTTCAAATATTTTACAACGTAATATTTTTGTGTAATATACGTACGTATATGCATAAAATATGTTATGTAAGTAATATTGCTACGATGTTTTTTGTTAATTTAAAACTGTAATTAAACTGTGGGCCAATTTTCCGGTACAGTCGTGTAAATAATTAATGTCTACTGAAAACGAGCTTGGTTTTAGAATTGAAATCCCCCGCCCCCCCGCCTCTAACTCTCTAAAAGTTCACCGAATCGGCTCCGCTCGTAATAATAATAATATGTTTTGTAATCGATAAGTCGACTAAACGAGCCGATATAAAACGACAACGGTCTGTGTTTTGTGACCTACGCGCATGCATATACCTATATACGTACTTATCATCGTAACGATTACGATTGTTATTTAAAACCGACACGAAAATTGGAGATTATTAGTGATCGTTTCGCGAATTGATTAACCGTTCTCGTTTGTATTGTATAGACGATTTATACATATTATATACATAACACATATTATATATAATATCATATATATAGTCTTTTTCTTTGGATTACGAAATATAGCTGCTAATAAGATTACGGGTGCTCGTAGTCGGATATCCGAAACTTCTTGTTTCCTTTTTTTTTTTTTTTGTGCTCCTCCGATCTCCCTCCGTACCCCCCTGCAGCACCACGTATATAGTCGTCCCTTCGCCTCGGTGTTCTTGGCTCCGGGTAATAAATCCGCTTAAAGTCGGTCGGCTGGTCCGTAATGAAAAACAAAGCTGCCGAGGATGATAACGACGGAGGGACGGGGATTGTTAGGGGTAGAGAAAATGAAAGTCCGATGTGTACGAAAAACTGGATTTGGTTTTTATACTACGACTCCGGTGCGCGACTGCGTGCGTACGGTGTGAGTGTACACACACACACACACACACACAGTGTATAGCGAGGAAAAAGAGAAAAATAACAGTGTTTTTTATTTCTTTGTGCAATGAGATTTAGTGAAGATTATCGCCCCGGTTGTTTTTCTTTGTTTTTTTTTTTTTTTACGGACCGTAGAAAAACAAGTTCCTGACAACGCGGCTATAAATGAAATCGCTATACGTACGGTCCGCGAGAATCCACGACGCCCCGTGGAGTCGATGGCAATTAAATCGGCTATTTCGCGCGAAACTAGGCGGCACCGCGAAATCGCCGCCATAAACGTCGCCGTCACCCTCGAACCCGCGAAGCCACTCGCCGCGCTCGTAGATGCGATCGAAAATTCGACTCTGTCGTCCGTTCGAATTCGATATAACTTCGCGTACCTTACAACAATCGTCACGGCGATTATCTCGGGAAAGGGAGGGGACGCGGGATGGATCTACGTATTTCGAGGAGGATTTCATGAACATCTAATAGTACTTGCAACTTGATGAATTATTAAATCGTAGAAAAATATCGAAATTTATCGAAATATTTTGTTATTTACATATTGGCATATTTCGGTACCCGAATAAACATTATGCACGTGATTTTGAAAGAGGATATAATAATTAAACGGAAGCGCGCTAAAAAACGTATTAATTAAAAAAACAATTATAATAATTAGGCTTAGGGACTTATAGCTCTAAAAAATACACAAATATGCATTCAAATATGCTTCTAAAATCATTAAAATATGCACTGTAATATGCATTTATATGCATTAAAAAAAATGACCACTGAATCTTGGCTAATTTCGCTTTTAACTTTAAAAAATTATTAGTTAAAATGTATATCTAATAATTAATAAAATAACAAATAACAAACAGTAACTAAAAATTATCAATCAAAGATACAACTTTTATTATTGAATATGCATCAACTAAATTTGAAAAAATAAAATAAAATACAATAGAATACATATGAATTACAATATTTTTAAATGGCATAACTTTGCTACTTAAATAAAACAACTGTTTTATAAAAAAAGGAAATATGTTCAAAAATTTTTTTTTTCGATCGGTTGAAATATGTATTTATAAATATATGACGTATCTATAGTTTTTAATTAGAAATTTGAAAAATTTGTCAAAATATGCAAAATAAGCATTACATTTTCAAAATATGCACTCTCCTGTAAAATCTATCAAATATGCAAAAATATGCACATTCAAATTTTAAATCTGATATCATATGGCACCGAGAAACGAATTTATTTCGCACTCGGCTATATTTAACTATAATTAAAAAAAATTATGCAAATGCTAGAAGTCCCTAAGCCTAATAATAATTTAAACAATTTTTAGAGTACCTAATATATATATATTACTATTAATGTAAATTAATTTTTTCAAGGATATTTTTGTGTATAGGTTTTCCATTAGGTGTTTTTCAGGAGATTTGTATAGATTTTTAGGCATCAAAGTCTTACTTATAATATGATTATACTCCGCACGCGTTAAGATTGTATAAGTGTAGAAGCGTGTATTCGTGTCGATAAAAGAAAACGAACGATGGACGTGCGCTTTCGTTTCGCCGACAGATTTAGTCTTCATATTATTATGTTATTAATTTTGTAATCAATAAAAAAAAAACCCACGACGGTCCCGCGCCCGCGCGCCTCCGCAGCGGGCGAAAGCGTTGCAGTTTTGCAACTATTTCAATAAACCCTGCTCGCATGTTCAAAGTTATAGGTTTTTTTTTCTTTTTTTTCTATACATACATAAATACGCGCCGCGCGAGATGAAAGAGAAATATGTGCACCGGCTCCACCCCTCCGAGTGCATTTGATTGATTTTTCGAGTCGGGTTTACACAAGGTCCGGCTGCGCGCACAGAGTATTTATTATACCCTTTTTAATGTTAGGCCCTTTCGGGGGAACGATTCGATTAGCAGCGCTGCGCAGCCTTTTTTGTCATGTCAAACGCTGAAAAGGCCGCCCGTCAAGGTAAGCACGCGCGCGCTGTACGCGACATTTACCGCGATTTACCGCGCGCGCGCGCGCGCGCGTGTGTGTACAGACGACAAAGCAAACTTTGAATTTGAGTGCTCGAAATAGAATGTATAACACTATATTTACTATATAATATGTTCGCAAAATAATACGTACGGCGTTTGAAGCCGTTATGAAATCCGAACGGTTTTAATATTTCACAAGGCGATTCTAAATATCATCGAAACGAACGGCGCGAGGTCCTGGGCCTCTTGGGTTTTCGGAAAATTCAAAAAAAACGCGCGGTTATCGTAACGTAAATTATTTAAGCAAACGACAGTTTTATTTTTCAACCCCCCATTAGTGTCTGTCAAACTTTTTAATTTCTAAAACTGCAACCTATACAATTAAAATTCTTCGAAATTCACAAACCTTAGCTATTTTAAAAATATTTTAGAATTCAATAATTTTTCCATCGATCCGTTTGCGAGTCGTTTTTCGTCGTTGTATACGTAGCTAATTATCGATTAATCGTCATCATTTTTTTTCCCAAACGTATAAGTGAATTTAAAAAAATTAAAAAGTCAAAACTGATGTAAATAAAATGATGTTTTACTATTATGCTCTAGATTACTTATATTATTAAATATTAATCGTATGATAAATTTCGACGGAAAAAAATTCAAAAATAGTTGATAATTTCCATAAACCGAGTATTTTTTGGTAAAAAAAAAATTCATCTCGCACGCGAACCGATCGTATTTACTTTTTCCATACGTTTAGTAAAAGTTTCTTCTTTTTTCTGTGCATTCGATTTTGTTTGTTTTATAACGTTTTCACTTTCTCTAGTCTTCTTTCCGTTTAGCGAGTCTTATTTATATATAGTTTCGGGCAAAACACAAATATAATTACGGTAGTCCATCCACTCCGTTCAGGACACTGCGACAAATGTATAGGACCTGAGAGGTAAATAATATCATTAGGGAGACCAGCGGCTCTTGTTGCGCACTATCCTGTGGGACGTCGAACGACCAAAGTCTTTAAACGATGTCAAATTATAACTCTAGACGTCAAATTGTTTATTTTCGTCAACGATTTCGAAACGACTCGCGTTTGGGTCTTTAATGAAAAACCAACAAAAACGTTAAGCCGGATGTACGTATATTGTTTGTCTCGTAATTTCGCATTTTGACTGGATGGCGTGTTTCTCGACCGACAAAATGAGCGGATGGCACTTTTTCAATGAAGTGCCGTCCTTCGGGAGGTAGTTGGGTCAATCAATGCGACATACTGATTAGCTCTGACTGGAAAATCGATTGTCTAAATTTGAAAATAAAAATCTAATTCTTAAAATAATTATACGATTTAACATGGTTTTTTTTTTTAAATAGTCGACAAAAAATTGTTCATTTCAATGCACTTGGTAGTTTTGAGTTTTACGGTCACAAAGACGAGGTTTTTTAGGACATTTTGATGGTTCTTTTTTCGAGGGAGTTCTGTTCTCAGCCTTAATGTTGACGTTATTTTTATAATAATTATATTTTCTACCTACTCTCCACCCCTAGTCACACGCGACCGAGTAAAATAAAAAATCGAGCCGGCAAATACTAGAAAATGCCGCCGAGACTTTGTCACTTTTTCAAAAGTAGCCAATTTTCACTTGGTTGTTTGGTTTTCCGTTCATAAATTTCCATTGGGTTTATGACGTTGCGGGAGGAGGGAGAAAGGTCAGGCGGCACGATATTGTAAACAAAAGCGAATCATTCGGGTAATTACACCGCAAGCCGTATTATTGGGTTCGCCAAATCGTTTCTTTAAAGAAATTAATGTACTATAATAGGTAAATTAATAACGGCGTGGACTTTTCAATTAGACGTTTTGATGGCATTTCACCGTCGTTTGTCCGTCGCGTTCCTGTCACGAGATGCACTACATCGTTTATGTAGTAAAATCCTTTCGGAAATAATAATAATAAAAACGAAACGATAATAATTATTATATTACTCGTATAGAAAGGCTGCGGCACAGCAGTCGAATACCGCGGGCGGGGCGCCCCGTCGCCGTCGTCGTATCGCGTCGTTTTTTCTAAACTTTTTTTAAATATTCAATTAAAATAATAATTGTAATTTTATTTATCAATCGTTCGAGAAAGAGTCGTCGGCGAGATAAAAACTCGTTGTTTTCGTATTTAACCTCCCCCCCCCCGCGAGCGCACTATACTAAAGCGGTGATATCGCGCGCACTATCTTGGGGTGTAATATCTCCAGGGGCCAACAAAACAATACAGAAAAAAAAAGAAAAGAAAGCATATGCAATTACACGGGTTAAAGTTTTATTAGAACATCGCGTTCGGTTAGGGTAGATTCATATTTCAGATATAAAAGACAGATATTATAAAGACACGTTCTCCGAAACTTTTAACAGTTATATTGTTACAACATATTTACCGATATAAAGTCGGCGGCGGCGGCGGCGGCGGTTTCGTTGAATTAATTAAAACTCGATTATTGCCATTATTGTTATTATTATTAATATGATTTACAGACATTGTAATATAATATTATTCGATTCGGCCAGAGTGTGTAGCGTGTTGTTGTACCTATTTATACGTGACATACTGGTTTTATTAAATTTCCAACAAATATCATTTATATCGCGCTAGATTCGAGTAGCTGTTATTTCCTACTATCGTCGATGGTGTTAATAATACAGAGGGATTTACACGCGCGCGAAAAGAAAACGTCATATAATATAATACGGTACGAAAAGTGCATTTATTTTTGAACGTGCGCTTAAAATTTACATCCACGCGTCGAATCATCGAGTCGGATTATTTATTTTTATCATTTTATTCTCGAAAATTTCGGAGTACCATTGAAAAACAATTTTATCAACTGTGTTCATTTTTGAGATTTCAAAGTACAGCGCGGTTATGATACAAGTAACAAGTATTATTCTCGCATATATCGTACGCGCTGTTGGCATATTAGGAAAATAAAATACCCAATATCGACGCGTATTAATTGTATAGGTTTACGTTTATTGATTCCAAAAACGGATTTCGATTCGTAAGAAAATTTTTTTTGTTTTTCAACAAACCCGATGTTATACACTCGGAGGTGCGCCGCCGGCCGATCAATACATAGTCATAAATTTAGAATGCTTCGGATTTTTACGTAGGTACTCGAACGATTCGTCCGAGAGAGGGACTATTTGTTTTGTTTCGTTTTTAATCTCAAATCGACCGGTCGTGTAGTGGAGAGCTACTACTATACGCCTCCTCAATAATTCTCCTTTGGTCCTGTGATACGACCTCGTCGAACGTAAATTATATTAATCGTTTCGGTAAAGATTCCAACCGGTAATAAATATTTAACGTCTGGCCAAGAATAATATTATATAATACGCTTGCGTACAGAGAGCCGCACGTTATGGCACATTTTTTAAATTACTTTTTTCTTTCTTTTCTAAAGTAAATAAATTGAATATAAAAACAACGTGTATGAAATAGATTTTATTCGCTAATATTTCTATTGCGATTATTTTATTTATTACGGTCTATATCGCCTCTATTTACATATATATTTTTCAGACGATCAGTCTTAGAGTACTTCTAAAATAACTTTCTTTTCTTTTTTTTATTGAAAATAAACTTTGAACAAACCAACGGGAATGGGTTTGTGAACCGAATCGCGTGGTTTCCCCACAGAGAGGTTGGAAAATTGTAGCTAAGAGGTAGCAAAATGCTAAAATACACCGTCACTGGTAGATCTCTCTTTATTAACGAATTCGGTTTGAAATATGTTTTTCGTAATATTACGATTTTCAATACCACACCTGTTTCCAACGTTCGTCGTACATACGAGTATTATGTTTTGTTGTTTACGATCGTTGTTGATCGTAATCTGCGAATAAAAATCTTCTCGTTTTCATTCGTAGATCGACCGCTATAACGCCTTGTACCGTCGTCGTGGTCGTCGAATTCATAAATCGCGGTAAAAGAGAATAATAATTCATAAAGTAGTCTGACGCGAAGCGATTGCGATCCCTCGATTAAGGCCTCTATACGTATAATAGGAAAAAAGGTCATTAAGGACAATAGGACTGCGGCGGGCCGGTCCTATCCCGATTAAGTACATAATATTATAACCATTACAATTATAATATATATATTCTTCTACCTATATCGTTCTTTGTTTCTCCTTCGACCGCGAACGAATTGATAATTTCCACTCGTACGCGCGTGTATGGTTTCACGGTCCAGCTAATTGCTGCGTTTTGAAGGGTACGAGCTCGGTATAGAACTTTTTTTCTTTTTTTTTTCAAATCTTATTTCTAAACATCGCGCCCGATAATATATTATTATTATTATTAGATACTATTCGGTATAATATTATCAATTCACATAGTGTTTTGAGTTATGATATTTTATAATTTTAATAATATAATATGTGTTGTTATGGCTACATCAAAAGAAAGTTTTCGAATTTTCGGCATTTATGATAATTTTTCTCTTAATACATTTAACATTTTCTCGTCGTGTATATTTTGCAAATCGTTTGTGCATAATTCGACTATTTTATCTCCCGTAACTTCTGAGCCATAGTTAAAGTTTTTAAACGATCTCGATGGGAAATTATCATACCAAAGTCTCGCGCGAAATCTTCTCGTTTACACAGACGAGCGCCGCATATACGTAACCCTATACGAGTATCACGCTGTTATCAAACGCAGAAATCTCGGCCAGAGATGATAATAATTCATAAAGTCCGACGACGCGAAGCGATTGCGCACTTTGGTCGATATTTTCCATATACACGCACAAACGACGAAAGGGACCTCGAGGACAATAGGACCGCGATGGCGTTCGGTACTTACATATTATATTGTAACTATTGAAATATGTTGGCGATATTCGATTTCAAATGAAAATACTTTCGATTCCTTATCGAAAATATAATTGTGTTTACGATAATAATATGTTCAATCTCGCCGTTATCTCCGATCGATAATGCGTGTTTCCGACGTACGAGTAATAGCAACGATCGTTATCGCGCGCGTAGTTTATTTCACGGTCAGCTAACTGCGTTTTGACGGGTACACACTACAAAACACTGAACACGGGCACGACGACGAGTCGACGACGACGTTATTGCGGGTAGTTTAGAGAGCGCGCGTCGTCGCGTCCTATAGTCAGCACACCTATAGTAGTCTCTCCGGGTAAAGAACACTCCAACCTCGGCGAGAGTCGAGTGGCGTTAAAAAATAAAAAAATAAAAAAAACATTCCACTACGAGTTCTCCGCCGTTGCCGCTCCTTCAGAGGGCTTCGTGTTTTATGACGACAAAAAAAAAAAAAAGAAAAAAAATTGTAGTAGTTAATGGCCATCTTGAAACCTCTTTACCCATACGATGTCGTCGTCGTCGGCTGCCCGTCGTCGTTGCATCCCATTATGTGTTTGCTTCTTTGAAAATACTCGTGTAAAATGAAAAAAAAAAAAAAAAACCCTCGGCCCGTTGTCGCGTCCGTGGCGCCTACTACATAAACGTACCACCGCACAACCGTGTTTGTTGGACCAACGCTAACCGCAACGACCACCGGGGTGACCGCGCCGGCGCTCGTTTATGTATGTGTACATCTATATAATATGTACGTATATAATACGTACGAGCGCGTGTATAGGAGTTATGTGAAAATCTACGATATCCGAGTTGCTGATAAAACAAAACTTTTCGACGAAAGTTTATTAAAATTGCATTACGCGAGTGCACACATACACAGCTCTGTATAGACAGTGTTCTGATTATTTGGAAGTTTTCATGTCAACCACATCACACGCGCGCGCGCGTACGTATCCCGAAACAACTTTCGTAATGAACTTCTCGAAATCCCTTTTTAATTAGCCCGTGCATTATTGAATACGTATTGTATGTTATCGTATCATACAAGAAGACCCTCGCCGCGTAATCGCTGCGGACGTTTGATTAATTCAAAATTGTTATACACGAATTTCACATAATAACAATCAACATTCTTCTATATAATACCGTTGTTGCTCGACATTTCTTTCTCGACTAATATTACCGTCGTTTTTTCCTGAAACAACACTGCAGTTATTGCGCGCGAGAGTATTAAAAACAGCATTCAAATATTTACCGGACACTGCAGTAACTGCATTTATATTATTTATTTTGCTCCGGCGTGAAAATCGACCACTTCGGATCAAACATACATGCACGTGTGTGTTTTAGCGTTGTAATTAGCAGTGTTGTGTGCACGGATAAAATTAATTATCTAGATGAAAACCACGTGTCAGAACAGTAAAAATAGAGAATGATATCGCTTTAATCTAGACACGAACGTATAAATTATTCTTTTTACATTATTTCCATTTTTACAACGTCAGTTATTTTCAGTCCGTTTGTCTGCGGTATATGTATATAATATGAGAAAATAAACGTATATTATCTGTATGGCGAAAAATCCCGCCGTACCCGTTTACTCTAAAAACATTAGAGTAGAGTTCATTTCACGCGAAAAATTTCAACGCGGAAAAACGTAATGATAATTGCGCGGTGTGCGTTCAAGCGAATAAGAGTAAAAGAAATAATTTCAGCTCTATTTCGAAATAATTTAGACGAGATATAAATACGAATCGATTGAGACGCGTTTATCTATAGAAATCAATGCACAACACCGCGGCTGTAGAGTCCCGTGCGATCTCTGATCGTTGTTATTCGCCCAAATCCGTTTTGACGGGTAGGTCGCCAACCGACGACAATCCGTCTGCGGAAATCGTCGACTCAGCGCGACGCGACCGTTGTATAATGGTGGCGGCGGCGGCGGCGGTAGGCACGAATTCCGGTTGATTTGACGGAATAATGTATAGGCGCGGTGTAGAGGAGGAGACGAGAGACTACGGCGTGCGGGCCGCGAGAAGAGGGACTGCGCTGTGTTGCCCTTTTTAAAGTGCTGACATTTCTAAAACGTTGTTTTAAGGGGGTGAGCCGGGGAAGAAATTAGTGTAATGGACTGCGTGCGATACGACGAGGTTTTTCGTTTACTACGGCAACGACGACGCGACGTTTACAGACGGAATTTTATTTAATTATGAAAAAAAAAAAAGAATAAAAATCGACCCGCCCGCCCACCCCGTCGAGAAAATTCCACTTCTTTAATTATTCATAAATATCATGGAGGTCGCCTGTGTCTGCCGTTCAGGGTGATGAATGATGATCCCCAGTCGGGCAGGACACGAAAACGAGTTTTAAATATACAATGTCGTGCGCATCCTGTCTCTCCGGATCCGCGCACGACCGTCCGAAAAATATTACTATTTTTTACTCGCTCCACCGTAATTAATATATGTTTACTCGAATTACAATTTTAAGAAATTCGCCGTTCTTTCGTACGAACGCGTGATTTTTTCTAAATATACGTGTAAAATATCGATTTATTCTCGCTTAGATTATTTATTCGTCGTCCCCCCCCCCCCCCAGCAGTTTATTAATCCCGTAAACCACCCGGTTCAGAGGCGCCGCGGCCCATTCGATTGTATACAAATATTACAAACGATTGCAAGTCGATTTTAGAATATTAATCGCTCTACGACGATTCAAGCCAAGGTTCTGATATTCGGCGACAGGTACCGTCGTTAACCGCCGTGTCACGGGTCGAAGGCGAAACGCGTATAAATAAATGATCTGAAGATTTTTACATCGTCCTGGGGTTCGCCCGTTGTTACTATCGATATCTGTCTGTATGTACGTATTGTCTGTTATCGTAATACGAGCTTCGATCCGGATTAAAACCTATTGGACCACGCCTCTAGTTATAGACTTGCTTGCGCGCAAAAAACTTTCGAGATTAAATTATATAAAACGACGTAATAATACACTCGTTTTCCCGTAGGAAATCTTTGCCGCCGGAAATTCGTTTTCTTTTGACTTTTGAAAGATTAGGATTTTTTTTCAAAAATATTTTAGTCACATTTGCAATGCCGTTTGAAAACATTATGATTACTCTCCTCTCGTACACTATAGATCCCCCGGTCAAGCGTCGACTACGATAATAAATAGATAATTTCGAGTTGAAAAAATGTTAACGATAATTATATCGAACCCGACCCGTTTCGAACGTATGAAATTCGAATTAGTAGTCCGCGGAACTATACGTACACTTTGGCCTCGCGGGAAAAAATCTCCGATCAGGTCATCCGACAACAGTCAATTAAAATAATTTTTCACCAGATTTTCGTGGAAACGCACACTAAACGCGGGCGCGGTGTACAGAGGTGTAGTACCTCTGTAACATAATATTATATCGCACGATCCGCGGATCCGAGGAAGGTGCTTTCCGGACCGGAAACCGGGTTCCGGTGTGAACGCCGGTGTATTCGACTGGCCCGCACCCTTTCCGGAGCGCGGCGTGGCGCGGCGGTAGTTTCCTTCAAAATCGCAGTCCGTCCTGCTCCGTTCTCTTCCGCGGGCGTATAATATAATCTGTATCGCCGCGTATTACCGCGCAGTAGTCGTCTATAATACGCAGTCACGGATTAAGATAATGGCCGTCCTTTTGTTCGGTTAATCCTCATTTGTTGTCTACGGAACAATACGACTCCTCGTCGTTCGTTCGACGGAATCCCGACACCGCTGATGATGACCGTTCTCGCATATAGCACATATAGCTATAAACACGGACGCGCGCCGATCGATGAGATGAAACCGCCGCGCCGCCCCCGCCTACGACGATCGAATCACACAATAGGAATATTAATATTATTATTAATGGAAATTATAACACATATAATATTTCTCTTTCGACTGTCGCATTCCTTCCCCGCGTCTTTCTCGTCGTCACGACGATAATAGAAACGATCGGATGTCAACATTTCTCGCACTTGTGTGTGTGTGCGCGCTCGAAAACAATGAAAATTCTCTGAAATATACGTATGCCTTTGTGTATTTGTCCCCCCTCCCCCCCCCCCCGTCTAATTAAATATAATTTTATTTTCAAGACCAAAATATTTCGTTTTCGCCATGTATAGTTGAATATTATGTAATAGATATCTGTCGGCGGTAAATTATATTCTCATCTTGTACACTATAACCTCCTCTAACCTAAGATTGTGGGTTTCGTTGTTGTTCGTTTTTTTTTTCTCTAAAGATAAAAACGTCAAAGTAAAAATAATGCACAAAACAATAACGCGAATCGTATGAGACGTGTGAAAACATAATATGCTCTCCGGTCCAGTGATTCTCAACCGGCAGTGCGCCGAGAAAACCGCTTTGAAAAAAAAAAAAATGTTAATCGTTTTAAATATTTTAAACGTTATATGGTGAGGACGAGTGTGCACGAGTATAAAGCATATAAATTCGCGTACTATATAAGTACTTTTCTGTAAAATAAAATAAATACTCATTGCAATTACTCTTGTTTCGACAAAACGATTACTATAGGTGTTTAGTTTTTATAATTTAATACAACTTTTCATAATAATATGTTGAACACGCGCGCGTTACTCGAGGAGATTTTATTCCGTTTGCGTGGGAACTTCGCGAATTCGTTATAAAACGGCTGAGAATTGCTTAGCGGTCGACTTCTACCAAACTCGATTCGTTTGTAAATATAGATTTTGTCTTTTGTTCGTCATCAAGATGCATCGTAATAATATAATGTGTCTCTCCACAATCACAATAATTTATATGTTTTTTAGGCGATTTCGTTAGACTGCCGTGGCTTTTCCACGTTCCAGGCCAATTATAATGCTCAAATATTTATTCATTTTTCCAGTGGGAGGGAGATTCGAGTGATTCCATAAAATCGATTAAAAAAAAACTTTTTAAAATTAGAAACGTTTGCAGTTTTGACAGGGAGAGTTTTGTGGCCCCGAGCCTCCCGTAGAGCCCTCGTTGTTTATCTTCTCCAAAAGGTTCCCAATCGTCGCGGTCGGTCGCGTACTTTCGTGATGATTTTGTATAATCGTTTTGTCGTAAAAACCGAATAACTAAATATTATTCAGTTCGATTATTATACGTTTTATTTTGATCACGTGCTTTATACCGAAATGACGTGTGTTGTCACGTCGACGTGTGCGTGTGTCCGAACGAGCATATTGCAGCATTAAAGTATTCGTTTATAGTTGCCGAGCTCCGAAAACGCCGTAATCGTAATATTATTACTACCATCGCCGATGGACTACTTGGTAGCGCCTAATATGATTTTGCGGTAGCGGTCGAACGAGTCGAGCGGAAATTTTGTACGCGTCGAACTCGAAACAATACGTTCGTATGATTATTAATTGTGTGTATGTGTGTGTGTGTGTACAGAGATAATGGACGAGCGTGTACGCGCGATTTAACCGACTTTACAATAGGTTAATAAAATGAAAAATAAAAATATGACTCGTACACTTTGAACGTACGAAATAATAGATTTGATATCGTAACAGACGCCGTCGTCGTGCGCGATTCGTACGGACGCGCCAGTATTTCATATTATTTAAATCGCATCACCTGGATGTTATTTATTTCGCGTGTACCGCGAGATACGCGAATATTTTAGAGCCGAGACCGTAATTTCGAATTAATCTGATATTGAAGTCCTCGACGTAAACTTCGCGTAAAGTTTCTTGCCAACTTTATCATTCTCTGTAATATATATAATACACTCGCACACACACACACATATATATATATACATACGTATATATATATGTATACTCCGGGCGAAATTAATATCAGTTTTGAACCGAGAGGGGGAACGGGTTCTCTGACGTATTTTTTATTACCGCCGCGCGTCGTGTATAGTTTAATGCGTTTTAGGTACGTTTTATCGTCTCGAACAATAATAATAATAATCATGATTCGCGTAAACCTCGAGCGTTTTGTGATTTCGCCTCGTGGTATTTATTTAATCGGCGAATTTCGCGGACGACCGGCCATATTTTAGGCCGCGCGTCAGACGCGATTTTTTCTCTCTTCAAAAAAACATACCTACGGCCAGTGCTGCGCCGCTAAAATTGTAGACAACACAGTCGAGTCGCTGGGTTTTCTCAAATAGGTAAATAGATTCCTCGGTTTACTCAGAAAAAACAGTCGTTTTGCCTATAAATAGTATAGTAGTCATAAATTGTTTAGTATTTTTTAAATACTGCATTTGATTATTATTATTAGTTTACAATCGCATGCGGACTCGTATTATAAACCGACAGAACATTAATTATTATTATATTTCTATTCAAATCTGTGGCACGATTTCCGGTGGTTTTAAAAAATATCAAAAAAGCGTATAATATTAATTATTAATCGATCATCGCTACAGTACTACAGGAAAATAAAACATTAAGTTCTAAAATAACGAATTCACACATTGTATTGTTACTTCTTAAGTTGGAATATATATAATCAGATTTCATAACAAGCGTGTACCTACTCTCGTAGTATGTTTATATAGATATGAAGTATAGAAATTAATTATTGGTTTTTCACCGTTTAAACAGTGTGTGTACGTATTATTTTTTTTATAGTTTTAATTAAAACGTATCGGCGCGTCACTGCAGCGATAATGGGTGTAGAAACGGTATTTTATTTTATTTTTCAAACGATACGAAAACACGTACAGTATACTACGTATTGTAATTTTCGTTTTATACGAAACACGTGACGCGTTCGATTCGATACTACGACAATACAATATAACGTCCGACGACGATATAAAAACGAGGTCCCGCCGCCGCCGTCGTCGTACGCGACCGGGCGAACTGTAGAACTTTCGAGCCGAATAAAATTCAATGGGTCAGAAATATATACGTATACGCGTTACTACGCCGCGCGCGCGCGGTATCGAGTGGAAAAGTTAAGGTTTTCCGGCGCTGACGAGTTTTCGAACGCTGTTTATATCCCCCGCAGGGCGGCGCGGCGGCGGCGGCGTTGACGATTTAAACATTTAATGATAAAAAACAAAAACGAAACAATACGCACGAAACGGATATTGGACTTAAAAAATAACAAACAGCGACGACGAAACGCGAATGAATAAATAAACGAATAAATAAAAGTTTCCGGCGGCGGGGTCGCGTGTTTTGATTACCGACGACGACGGCGGCGGGCTCGTATACTTTTCTCGATTTTAATGGAAACAACACCGATATCGATATACCCGACTGTCGTGCCTTTGTATACCTATTTATTTTTTTTTTTTATAGCGGCTGCGTTTTGATTTTAAAACGGAATAGTATATTATATTATTGTGTTATTCGTTCGACTGAAACGGCGCGCGATGTCGTCGTCGCTCTCGCCCTCGTAATAGTTTTTTTTTTTTCCGCCAAACGTATTTAGTATATATGTTCGGTTCGCGAATTAAAGCGTTTGACGGGAAAAATCCCGCGGAAAACTTTATGCCGATCGGCGCGGTGCGGTTTTGCAATTTAATCGCGCGTTTTCTTTTACGACACGTGTTTTTTTATTCAATCGACGCGCTGCGATATCGCGGTGTCTCGATCGTTTTCAAGTAATCATCGTAAACGGTTCGAATTCCGGACTACTACGTCTCGCGCGCGTACGTATTCGATCGATTTTTTTTTTTGTCGGCCCGAACACACGACCGAAATTCGCGACACGTTTCCCCCCGCTTTCGACTGGATGTCACGCGTTTTTCCGACGTTTTTCACTATTACGACCGAGCCTTTAAGTGTTTGTCGACTTTCGGCGGGTTCCACCCGATGATTTCTTTTGTCGTTCTCGTTCGCTGCTCGTTTCCCAGAGCGTTTTCACCTTATCGAACAACAAACGCTCTCGAAAACCAAGGCGAGCGATGGCGTTTCACCTGTATTATTAGTGTGAAAAATACTCCGCAATAGTATCTATCTACTCGTCGATAGTCCGAATTTTCGAACAATGTTTTACCTATTCGTATTTTTTGTTCAATTCGATTATTACACGAGTGTGTGTCACAGCGATATAACATTTTAGAGATTATAATCGCGAAAACTTTGTCGTTTATGATGAACCAACCGTGTTCAGAGTTCAAATCAATAACATACTATAATAACGCGGTTTTTAATATCATTTCACTACCTGCAGGCAAGACAATAGATGCTTTGGGATCGTGTTTAAAGTTCACAAACACAATTTAGTTATTTTATCACCCTGTCAATACGATGGCTGTCCCGTTAAATAGTGATATCGAGGCGAAATCGTTTGGGACGAAATTCGTCAGCTTTTTCTATTCGATCACTTTTGTCGTTTTCAGTCTTGTCCGAATCGCCGTCGTCTAAAAGTCATCCGAAATATTATTTCCCCGCACGCGCGCGCGCCGTAGATTTTTTAACAGAAATTTAAGTTTTAAGTTTAATTAAGAGATTTCTTCCCGAGGGAATATGCGGTCCGCAATGAAAATCCTGCGCACAATTTTGACATACGTACGACGACGGAGTAGGAAAATCGTGCGTTTCAAATTCTTTTTACTTTTTCGTTTTAAAAAATATAAGTCCTGACCCGAAAAGATTAAAAACGACGAACAATGAAACGTCTTTACACAGACAGAGAGAGAGAGAGACTTTCCCGCCGAGAGTTTTTCCCTTTACAATTTAAAAAAAAAAAAACGTCTATATGTATATAAATATATATATATATATATATATCATTGAATACAACCGACTGATCGGATTACGCGTGAATTCGAAGGGGGAGAAAAAATTAAGTAGACGCCGCAGCCGCGAAAAAAAAAAAAAAAAGGAAAGAAAAAAAAAAAAGGATTCAGTTTTACGACCTAAAATGCGATACTCCCGGAGTTCATTGTGTTATTATGCGAGAGGGTTAAAATAGCCAGTCATCGGTTTCACACGGAACACAATGGCGAGTTCATTTATTTTCTTATCGGAGGACAGCTATACTGCGTTTGCCGCCGCCGCCGCCGCCGCGTCGATTCTCACGTTTATTTTGCGTTAATATATTGCGCGTCGCTATCAGTTATATAAATAATAATTATATCCGATAACATCTGGACGGGATATTCGATCGCGAAAAATAGTCGTCGTCGTTATTGCGCTCTCCGCGAGTATCGTATTTCGATTTGCAATTACGTTTCGCAGTCAATCAAATAAAAGGAATAAAATTAAAAAAAAAAAAAATTGATATACGAAATAAAAAAAAAAAACCTTACGCCCGGCGGGCTAGGGGCTACACGACGGGACCACCGATGACCGACTGCCGCCGAGTGATCGAATTAAAAACAAATCAGTTTTCGCTCCAATCACTACTTCACCTCTCGTACACGTATTACTACAGGACACGGGCGTGCGCAGACACAGTGTCCGGGGCGTGCCCGTCGAATATATATTCTACGCGGGTCGGCTTTGTGTCCACCACATCCACGCCTCCTCTATCCATGACCTTTGAGAAAACGAATCTCGCGAAAATTTTACGAAATTCCTTTCCGATCCTTGGTCGCAGTAGAGTTCCGAGCAGTCGCGGCGACTTTTTTCTTTTCCGACGAATCGGTTTGCTATAATAATATTATCTTGTCGAAAACTCAGCTAATCCTTCGATCTTACGTATTATATTATGTATATCGCGTTGGAGTAATTTTTTGAGTGTTGTTATTGGTCCTTTGACGATTGATCGGTCGGCTAATACGCAAATAAAAGTAGCGTTGCGACATCGGAGTACATCGCGGACAGTAGTATATACGTACTATGTCGTCTGCCCTTTTCCCTAGTCCGAGTACAATGTGACGCGTAAGGTCGGCGAAAACTTTTAAACTCCGAAATATAATTTTACTTTATCTCTTCGACTTTTTCCCCCGTCCGTCCTTTAAATAACATATAACAGTAAAAGCTATTTCAAGTAATACAGATTCCTTTTTTTTTCGATTTCTTTCTTTTTTTTTTTTTTCTAAATGTATTATTTCTCTCTCTCGATCGATGCATAATAATAATGTCCTGTTTTCATAGAAATAAAAATCAACGTATGCAGAGAACACCGAATTGCTATTGCGATCGATGGTTTTTCTTATTTTTTTTTTTAAAAATCATAAGGCCGATTTTTTTTATCGACTGTTTTAATAATAATACAGTCGTATGACTGGTATGAATTGTTTTAAAAATAAACGTTCGTAAACGACGCGAATCGGCGTGAATAGAACGTGACGTCTCTACGTTTTCTACCGAATCGTTTTGAATATATTATTATCGTTATGTTTTATTAACACGCGCTACGTGTACATTTTGCTATTTGCTATTTTGCTAAATGTCGACTACGTGACTGCGAGAAACGTTTCGAATGAATTCCTCCGTTGATGCGTTCGCGCTATAGCCGCGCGCCACTAGACGAGTAATTAACATTTCGGTGCCTCCGGGCTACGTTTTTTTTCCCCCCGACTCCCACGTGACGCGATGGCAGAGACTATACTGCTAAACTCGCGCGGAGATCTGAAATCTTTTTCCATTTTTTTATTTTTACACATTTTTCCACGAAAAAAAAAAAGGCCACGTGAACTACGGCTTGCTCGAAAACATATTTATTAGGAAAATATATTTTCTTCGTGTGATCACGTCGTCGTCGTCGCCGTCTCATTAAACGCAATCTAAAACGATCGCTTCAATTCAGCTATTGTAAATTTATGTGAAGGAAAAAATCACGTGTTTTTCGCGTGTATACGCGTTATGTATTTTCATGGAAACGATCGTAATCAATAGGTGGTAATCGAATAAACGATAATTTTTTATAGTTTTTTTTTTTTTTTTACAAAACGTGCTCGTCACAATTTACCAAACGGGCCTCGCGAGGTTAAATCCGCCGGGCGGATGGCGCGCCCGTTACCGACACGACGAATCGTCGCAACACGGCGCGAGCGTTTAAGAAAACGCGTTTTTTTCGCGCCGGTCGTCGAGGGGTGAAACGACGGCGAAAAAGTAATGTTTGCGGTCGACGACGGTCGTACGCGGCGGCGACGGTAAAAGATTGCCACTCAAAACGCATCCGGTGAAACGGGCGACGGAGAGGAGCGCCATTATATTTACTGTATACATACACCGCGGTGTGTCTAGTGCAAAATCGTGTCCGCAGGGGTAAATTATTCTAAATTATGTATACGCGGCGGACTCGGCCACGAGATTAGTCTTGCACGCCGCCGCGGCGCCGCTCCTCCCTCGGTCGTTTCGGCGCGCACTGCAGTTTTCGATTTTAATTTTCCACCCTGTTTGTGATTTTTTCCCTTCTTCTAGGTGGGTTTTTTATTTTTTTTTTTTGTTCGAAACTCGTATCGTCGTCGTCGTCGGCGCCGCGGGTCGTGTATATTTTTCATTATCAGGTGACGCGCACAGACCAGGCGCTTTCATTATAGCCTCGGGGACGACTTGTTTACCGATCCTCTTCTCCGTTCAAGTGTGTGTGTGTAGTAAAAAAAAAAAAACTGTATTTTACGTTACACGCACGTCTCGGTGGTTTACCGCCGCGCGTCGGTGCAGGATATCGGGCGGCAGGACCGGGCCGTGGAGGAGCGCAGGATTTTTAAATAATTAAAATCGAAAACCAACATCTTGGCGCGCGTAAATGTACCTTCGCGAAACCGGGATTTCTGTTCCTGGGCACTTAAACCCAATCTCTTTCTTCCGTTCCCCCCCCCCCCCCCGATATCAGAACGTTTTACGAGAAAAAACATAATTTTGCGGTATTTTTTTTTTCAGTTAAAAATATTATCATAGAATAATTATTATTATTATTTCTAATCAAATGACAAATCGACAAGTCGTAAAATATTAAATGTCGTTTCACCGGCGGTGGTTTGTTTTTATACCGCAATACAGTGTCGAATTTGTTTTGAATTACTATTCGCCGTCGCGTAACGATTAAACACTTGATTAAAATTGTAGAGAGTTTATTTTATTATTTCAATTCGTATTATTACAGAGGTTACTCGTACTAGTGAGTAAAAAGGTTCAGGGAAAATGTATATTTAATCCAGGCCGCGCTATTGGATCTCACTACGGCCCCGCAGGCCTCGGTTTCGATTTATTTCGAGAAATCGGCGATTCGGTATAGAACGGTTTTAAGTGATTTCCGGCGACGAAATAACCCCTCTGCGTATCTGAGACGGCGAGACCTCGTCGAGTCGCGCGAGAGAGGTTGAATTTTAGTAACTATAGGCACCATAATCCGGAGACGTCTCTGGCTCACTTACGTAGTACGCGTACTGTCGAATATTAATTATTATTATTTTCTTATACAATATTTACGCCTAGTAGTCGTGTTTTTTTTTTGTCTTCTTTCAATAGGCTCGTTGTACATATTATAGTGTATTATTATAGTCTAGTAGAGGTAGGTAACATTATTATTGTTATTTATTTTTTTCTATGGCGGTCTATACAATGAAATATTACGTCGTCGTGTTCGCTCGTGTCCGCGCGTAGGTACGAGTACTACGGACGGCCATATATGACAGGTGTATACACTGCGCGGGAACGCGGTCTGAAAGTAAAGCTGCTCGCAAAGGTCGTGTACAAGCATTGCCCATTAGGATCTCAAAAGCCAATGACGGCGGCGGCGGCGGGCGGCGGGAGGTCATATCCGACCCTTTGCGTTTCGGTTTAAATGGCTAAATAAAAATAATAATAACAGTAACAATAAAATAAAATACAGAAAAAAATAAATAAGTGAGAGAGAGTGAGAGAGCGAGAGAAAAAGCGGCGAGAAGTTAATTTCCACCGGAGTAGCAGTCGGAAGATTAAGCAATTATTACGTTTACACTCGACGACGACGTAACAATAGGCTCCGCGAAAAGTATCCTGAAATGACCTTAGCTTGTGCGGATAGCGATAATATACAATAGTATTCAATCGATTCGTAAAAATTTAATCCAGAACGAGGGCGCGTCGCGTCGTTCCATCGATCGGCGAACACTCGCGAAACGTATAGTTAGAGAGGAAACAAAAAATTCCTTTTGGGTATTTCATTTTATGTAAAATAAAAATATCCTTCCGACGTCGAATATTAATGATCAGAATTACAGAAGACTGCTCTATAAGACGTATAGACGGCCAAAATTCCATGAAAAAAAAAAAAAAAACGTGGGGACATTCTTCTAAAACTCGATAAAACGACCAAAAATATCGAATAAACTTGAATTTAAGATAAAATTAAATCGTTATATTATTACAAATGGACACGACAACGCATAATAAGTATCCAAACATATTTTGTCGGCTGACACGATATTCTTTGAAATCGACAATTTTACGGCAACGAATTTCATTTTTTTGTTCAAAATCTCCTCTCTATTAGAAAAAAATCTCGTGCACGTCTCCGGTCGTCTAGATAGGGATTGGATAAGGGGTGCTATGGATCCTTCGTTTCAGCACCTTCTCGAGTATTTGGGTTTTGAAATCGTTTAAAATGTTTTGGAATTAGTCGACACGTTTTGATATTTTTTTTTATCGCGCATTTCACTTTTATTTGATAAATACCAACCGCGTTTTGTTTGTGCGTCGCTATCGTTACGGACCCGACCGAGTTTAATAACAATAATACATATATCTATCAAAACCAATGTTCTTTTTCTCAAAAAATCTAGTCATATGAACACGATAATATAAATAGTAAAAATAGGCATTTATTCGATTCTCTAGCTCGAAAAAACGTATTTTTAGCAATTATTTAGCATCGTCGAGAGCCGAAAGACGCGAGTGCAATATTTAAGTTGGCAAGACCGACGTAAAATATGATTAATATAATCGGTTTTTTGTGAAAACAGTATTTATTTTTTTTTATCGTCGTTATATGTTTTTGTACTGCGGTCCCCTTAACCTACCTACACGTTATACACACACCCACTACTGCGGACGCACACACACACACACACACAGTCATATTAATATGCAAAGGATTCTTAATAGAGTTTAAGGCTTCGGGCGGATTGAAACACAAACAATGCGTTTTTTTTTTCTCCGGTCGAGGAGGGGAGTGCCAGTGAGAGAGGGTGAACGAGGATCAAATCTCGTTATGGAAACTTTCGGCCGTATCTAATAACTCGCGGATGACGTCAGAAGTTTGCGACCAAGTTTTAAACAATATACATACTTAAAATCGGAACAATGAGCAAACTAATCGATTCGAATCGCAAAGACAATAATATTATTATTATTATCATCATCATCATCATCACTATCGTTGTTGTATTATTGTTCTCGGTCATTATTTGATAGTCCGAGGAGCTATAGACGCGGACGTTCGCGGCGGCGCGCGGCGGGGCCGATGAAATAAAAACTGTAGCACCAGACGACTCGGGTTAGGTCACGTAGCACCAGGACTCTAGACGTTTCTCATCTACGCCCGGAACCTTTTATGATTAGAAATAATTTCCAATGCGATTTTCATAAATTAAAAAAAGTCTCTTTCGTCTTACAACGATTTTCTTTTCTTTTTATTATTACAATCGAAATTATTATAACTCGAAACGCGTTTAAAATGATATTTGACCGTTCGGTCGTTTTTGATTTCACAATACAATATCAAACCATTCGATTGTAACCGTATTTGAATGCAGAGTATGGCGTTTTAATTTCTACACCGAGTCTACGGTTCTGTAAAATGTCAAGAGTGCGACCGGACCCCAAGGACTGCCTCCCCCCCCTCCCCGGATACGTGCCCGACAACGGCGCACTGATTCCGATATCAAATAATCGTATTCGATTTAAAGCGATCTCGATATTCATCTGGGACTCTCGGTTTACCTCGCGTTAGGTTTTAAAACGGCGTTCGATTTTACAGAGTCCGTAGATTTCGTTATTCTACACATCGGTTTTATCGATCGTACTTCCGGCACGTCGTTTACACGCGCCGTAATATACGCCGTATAGACAAAGAAAGAAAACCGGCATCGATATTGTCGCGAAATCGATAGCGCCGGAGAAACGAGCGCGCGCGCGCGTGCGTTTATTACCAGTGTTTCTCGAACGGATTTCTGTCACGTCTAATGGAAATCTAATAAACGAGTAAACGTTGATTTCCCTCCATTCACACACCGGAAATGAACGATTTTTTCCCCGGCGCTTTCCGTCGCCGCCGCGAAATTGCCTCTCCGGCATAAACTCCGTTTAAAAACAACGTCCGCGACAACGCGGCCCCGTATTATTATATTACGCCTAATAGTGAATTACCCGTTTTTCGAACCCTCGACGACTCGCCGATAAATAAATGTATTAAATATTTCGTCCTTATTCGCGAGCGAAAATAATTTCGTCCGGGGCCAATAAACCCCGGTTCTGGGCCGACGACGACGGGTTAAAATGCCGCCGTAATAATAATAATAATATTCGAATTTTACTATAATAATTTAAACACTTCCGAGACGCGCTGTACTTTACTAACAACCCCGCGAGCGGAGCGTTAAACGTTCCTTTTAAATTTCTAAGATCGGTGAGTGGTAATAAGTAATAATTTATAATAATAAATTGCTATTAGGACGCATACTTTGACGCACTTAAAAAACACAAAATAATTCCTCAAAAATGTCTTTAATATTGATTTATAGTTTTTTTTTTTTTGAATCAATAACCACTAAAAAGCGATAAATATACAATATTAAATATGCTAAGAAAGTTACGTACACGAGCCGATTGTAATAGGTGTCTATAAAGGTTGTAAATGAAAATAATACGTAACACGTAAAATAATAATAGATAAATAACAAAATCGTGTTGAAAATTCGCAGAATAACAATGACCTAAAACGTCAACATTTATTCTTCGATAATAGTTTTTAGAATTTTAAATTTGTAATGGAAATTCGGTAATGCGAGTGAAGCGATCGGTTGAAAGTTATATTGAAATAAATCTATACAAATATTCGTTCTTCGGACAACGCGATTGTTCGTCTGCGCTACGGATTTTATCGACGAGTTTTTGCCTCCCCCCCCTCGATATCGTCCTCGCCGAAGAGCGCACTATATTTGACATATGGCAGCCGCCGATGTGATTATTATAATATATTATGTGCACGTTATCCGCGAAAGGGACTCGGACTATGTTTGATAAAAAATAAAATAAAAACTATTCGTTTCACGTTTCGACTTTATAATTAATGTCGTTTAACCTTTGAAACGCGATCCGCGCGATAAAATCTCCCCCTTCATAATATGTACATATTATATATATATATATTGTTTTTTTTTTTCGTTACGTTCGGTCGTTTGTCGTCAATATTGTTTGCTCACAGCAGCAGCAGCAGCGAGATTTCAATGCGCAAAATCGTATTTCAAACGGAAAAAAATTATGGTTTAAAAACCGGAACCGAAAGAACTGTATTTTTTTCTCCTCCCTAAACTCAACCGGAACCGTAAAAATCCATTGAAATTCCGAAGGGCCTAATTATTCGTGACGTTCAAATCGGGGTGGACTATGCGTTTTATTTAAATCGTATCATTCGAACGAAGCATAGACGCGCTGACGACGTTTTCCGAAAGAATAAAATATTCCGCGGCGGCGGCGGCGGCGGCAAACAAACGGTCCGAACAATTTACGCCGCCGCTTGCTGCTCTCCCCGGCAGGAAGCACAGTGGTCTTTTGTAGAGGACGAAATAAATCGAGCGCGTCGCGAATCGCGTAACTGACGATAAATATAAAATAGAACGAATAAATAACCGCGATAATGATGATAATTTATATGGTAACGTATATTATATTGAATAATATGAAAGAAGTATAACCGCGACGAGACGTTGCGGCGCGCGGCGCAAGTGATTTTCTTTGTGGCGCGGAAATTGACGAGATATCCGAGGACGATGATAATATAGTAATAATGCGGGCGAGAAATTTTCTCTCCTCGAAAACGCGTTTCGAGTATAAAGACCGGCCGCGCAGCAGAGTGGGGCCACTGAACAAACGGCGGCGGCGGCGGCGAACAACAACAATAACAATGGTATGCCTCTCCGCCCGTTCGCCGTCGGCTTCAGCCGGCATACGGTTCCGTATCCTTTCGCAGCTGTTTTTGATAGATGCCTTCAGTTATCGGGGCGAGGGGGGCCACCCGACACAAGTAATTTGCATCTGATGGTGATTGATATACCTGTTCGGCGGCGGTGGAGGAAAATAATCAACGTCGAGGTTCGCCTTTTGTTAAAACGCGCCTAAATCTCTCGCGTATACCACCCCGCCGTACACGCCGTATAATGTACAAAAGCGCCGCCGCCGCCGTTTAGTCTCGCGACGACGACGGCGAGAGGGCGCGTATAACCGCCTGTTAAAAGGATGTTCGCGCGCGCGCGCGCGCGGGGAGAGGAGGCAAGGCGAGCGTGCCTTTGACGGGGCCCGTGCCGAACGTAATAATTTCAATAAATTATATCGCATATTATTAATGCGAGTCGACTGTGCGGCGCGACCAAAGAATTTTTCACACCGAATTATCGACGTATATTTATCATAATATCGAAATTTCACTCGATCCTGCGACTCGAGGAGATCGGCGTCCTTTGAAGGACAGAAACCCATGCGCGCCCCGTTGTCGCTCTAGAAATATACGATTTCCAACGGTGGCGGTGGCGGGGCACACACATCGTCCACCTTTTTATTTCTGAAAACCCGTTTCGGTGGATTTTTCTCCTTTACCGTTCGATATCGATTGAACGACACTATCGTATTCGAATTTCGAGCCTCCGACGCATTAATAAAAAAAAAACCGTCGTCGACTTTCGCGATTCAGGTCAAAATTTGAAATTCAAATGCTTTAAAAATAAAATCGATATTACGAATTTTCGATATTTTCTACTAGTTCTTTATATATTCAAACAGTGTTTAGGAATTATTTTCTTACAACTGCGCGTTTAACCGTAAGGCATACACGTGTATAATACGGCGGGATAAAAACGATTATTACATTCATTATTCATACCCGATACGGGCACGCGTGTAGGCGTGTTACAATATAATATGTCGCGGATAACTTGCGATTTAGTCGTGCGAAATCGGTGATTTATCGTCTGCTGCCACGCGCAAAGTGTTCGGGCGCACTTATAATTAAATATTAATTCTGTGCCGCCGTCGTCGTCGTCGGTAATGTAAGGTAATCTGTGGTGCTATACGTGCTCGATCAAACCGTGTTGTTGTTGTTGTTGTTGTTCGGATTGTTAATCTTTAACAAGCCCCGTTCCTCCTAGACGTGTTCATCGCGCGATACCACAGTCGTTTGTTCGAGGCGGACGTGTTAACACCGTAATATTTTCGAGAAATCTCCCAGACACCCGACTACTGTAATAACACTATAGACACCGTAAACTATAGAAGACGAGAGCTAAGCAACACCCGATTGATAATTCGAATTCCCCGCAATTTTCAAGGCCACTTTATTCAATTTAGAAAAAAAGAAGAAAGTCTTCCGTGACTTTTATTTCATCTAACGTTTAATCTAAGTACTATCCAATATTATCGTACAATTTCGTCCATCGATTAATATATAAAACAATACGAACTCCGAACCAACCGACAGTAGAATAGATTTTTTTTCCCATCAACATTTCAAAATAATAACAAGTAAATAAGTAAAAACATGAAGTCGAAACGTGGGTAACCGGTAATTTTATGGCGACGGACGGCCGAACTTGAAAAGTCCCTTCCTCTCTCTCCTAGTCCTTGAGAAAACGGTCCTAACTTCCAAATTTCGATATCAAACTGAAAATAATATGTATAAACAGAGGGACTATACACGATTTGGCTAACTTTACTAGCGGCGTGAAACGACGTAACCTTGCCGCCGATCGTAGCGGTCGCGCGACGTCTCCCGCGTGAAGCGACGACGAACGTTTAACGCGTAACGGATAAGTAATAATAAAAATAATAAAATATCTCCGGTTATCCGGGGAAAGAATTTTTCAAATAAGCGAAAAAGCTCGTTTTGCGAGCGAGTAGGTATAATAAATATTACTTTGTCGCAAATTTATTATTAAAATAAAAGTTTTTCGAGCACGCGCTTTCGTAATAATTTATCGTCTTGTTGTCTGCTGCGGGGTGAAAAAAAAAACAAAAAAAAAAACATTATTAAACAACAAAGTTTTGATGCCCGTTGTCACGTGAATGTGCGACTCCGGACGATGCGCTATTACAAACGTTTTGTCATATGCGCGCGCCTATTTGTTTTGAAGTGTACGCGCGACGACGACGTGAACCGTCGTCGTCGTCGTTTAAAACACTTTCGGTCCCGCCAGCCAAGCGATCCGAAACTAATCCGTCTGTTTCGTCAGAAATTCTCAATCCAAAACGTCGTAACCGTTTGAATAACGTTGTAGTCTCGACGTCGAATATTTCTAATATATTTCTCTACCGGAAATTCAATAATCGATTTGCAATCCGAAATGTTCGAAAAACCGTCGCCATCGATAGTCCGGCTCCTTGACGTTTTTTTTCTAAATCTAAATAATTCGTTGAATTTTTACGTAATTCGAGTCATCGTCGACCGGACGACGACGACGTTGTTTCTTTTTGTCAGTAGAATTTATTGTTGTTTTTTTTTTTATTTTTATTGTTAACCGCCGCAGTGAGTTATTCAGAAATCACGAGAAGAACACAATCGAACTCGTTTAATTTGTATTCGAACGCCTATATCTACAGTAGCTCGATGAAATATATATTAATCGAAGCAGGGGTTAAACGACGTGAAAAAATAAAATAAAATACTCAGAAACGTCCCGTGCCGGATTCGATTAAATCGCATCTGAAACAAATACGATCGGAATTAACATAATACGTGGAGACTATAATATACAAATGCATGTTGTACGGGGTAGGCAGTGCTCGACGAACGGATATCAAAGGCCGTGGAATCCTATATATATATAAACAACGCCGACTCGGCACTCGTTATTTACCGTTGTACGACCGTTATTATAATAATATATATATATAGTATTTGGTAATTTGTTTTACAAACGGTAAACGATACTCGCCGGAAAGAAGAAAGTCGTCGTCGTCGGTCGTTATATGAATTCGTTTTAAAAGACGCGCGCGCGCGAATGAAAAAGCAAACGAAACGTTTTCGATTATATAATTGCTGTTTTCCTCTTTTTTTTTTTTTTAATTAAACAATAATATTGTTTTTATAGTCTCTAGTATATGATGTTTAAAATTTAAAGTGAATTTCGCGTGTATTGTTTTTCAATTATTTTCTTCGTAAAAATAAACTTAATAATAAAAAAAAAAAAACTTAATAAATCATCGTGGCTACAACGAATAAATTAGGTAAGAGAGTGTGTGTGTGAGAGAGAGAGAGGAGGGGGGGGAGAACTAAATAAACCTTAAAAAAACAAAAGAAATGTAAATTCGAGAATATGATTAGCATTATTTTAAACGCTGTGTATAGTGAAAATATAAACTCCCGAGTGCGCGAACAAGATGACTATATAGGCGCGCGCGCGCGCGCGTGATCTTTTGATTAAAACGTGTTTGTATCCTCTGCGGTCTGTATATCTGCTCATTTGAATAAACGCTATTAAAATGAAAAAAAAAAAAAAAAAAAGAGAAAAAAAAGATTATTCGAAGGGGAAAATATATTATTATTATTATTATTAGTATACCGGGGAGGGACGTGAATTCCGGTGGAAAAAAAGGCGGTTTACTTTTTATTTTAAATTAAAAAATATGTTGCCAATAAAATATCATATTAAATATATAAATATGCGAGCGCGTTTAGATTATATGCACACACACACACACACACACACACACACACACCCGGAAAGCTTTTAATTATTATTCTCGAATCGATCGTAACGAAATTAACGATTATCGGGTGTTTTCGGCGCACGTATTTCGAGCGATATTTTCATCGATCGCCCAATTTTACAAACCAAGTGATCGATGTTACCGCGGATTAACAGTATTAGCGCTCGGAAAATTATTTCGCCGCCGAGCGCGAAACGCGTCATGTTCCGCGAAAATGCGATTAAAAAATATGAATTTTTGCGCGCATTTCGACGTTTTTACAGCGTATATTTTTCAACACGTCCCGGTCGTATTTAAATCGCTCGCGGAACTTCTCTCTGTTTTGTGATTTAATCGAACATTTTAACTATGCACACACAGTGGTAATAATAGTGTAATCAAAAGCGCAGACAGGAGTTTTTTTTTCGGGCTGTAGATATTTAATTCGTTCGTACACTTTTAAACACGTTTATGCAAAACGTATATAATATCGATAAATAAATTTTATTAGGTTATAACTCACGGTATACGCCTTAGATTTTTTTTTACAAAACATAATATGTCGTTGTCGCCGCGGGCTTAGGACGAATCGGTGCAAAGTTATTTTGACGTGAAAAAATATTTATTGGAAAAAAAGCGAATGATTTCGAATTGTTGCGATGTGATGTGAATTACATAATACTAGCTGAATAACCCGGCTTCGCCCGTGTGCAGTATAACTTTTTATTTTATCAGTTTTTTTTTCATTTTTACCCCTTTTACCCCTTTTAACTCCGGTAGGTGTCGAATTTCGAAAAATCCTTTCCAATGGGGTCTCCACTATATAAAACGAAACTGCTGCCCAAATTTCATACCACAAAGCTCCATTGACTCAGGGTTTTTTCCATTTTTACCTTTTTTAACCCCCTTAGGGTTAATTTTCTCCATAATTTATGCTATAAACCCGCTCCCCGACATTCTCTATCATTTAAAAAAAATTTGAGCCAAATCGGCCCAGCCGTTCTCAACTGATTCAATTTCCAATTTTATGTCTCCATTTTTATATATATAGATAATAGCCAAGAAATGTTATGAAAAATATTATTTTTATTTCGACATTGCTTGATAAACAAAACAATTAGCAAACAATAATGATAAATATACATTGGTTTGTAATAAACGTATCATACTGATGACAATGAATTATAGAGAAAAGAATTATTTTAGAAATAAATTGATAAATAAAAAAGCATGAAAAGCAATGAAATTGTATTTTAACGAAAGGTTATGTAATTTACTTTTTATAATATAATATCAATTAAATTACGATTGTTGGATTCTCTCACGATTTCATGTAAATATTAGATGACAAAAAGCGGAAACGTCCGATAACAATAATTGTTTCTAAATCCACTAAATTCAAATATGATAAAAACTAAATGCTACGATGTTTACAATAATATTATTTTATAATAATATTTGTTCAATAATCATTATAATTATTATCAATATTACGTAACTGGGATTTTATCGAGACCGGGCGGCGGCGCCGCCGCACGGTTTCTGATTAGATCTCAGTCTTCGGCAAGCTTTCAACACTAAAAGTGAAAATAAAGGCACCGAATTCTCAAAATAAAAGGTAACAGCGCGTTTCTTTTATTTAACCTAAAACAAATCAAATAAAGTCGCCTAGTGCCGCCACAATATTATTTTGATATCTAATGAAATATTTGATTCCGCGTTGTCGTAATACGGTTCTATTTTATATTTGATATTGTTATGATAAAAATTGGCGATAGATATTTTCTAGTTGAACACATATTTCATTATTACTATTAATAGGCGTTGGCGACAAGAATGGACAGGAGTTTTCCCACAAGTGATATTAAAATATAAAATTAAAACGCTTCCTTTGAAAACAAATCTTGGCATCGTGCCTGCGTGTAATGCGAACCGTCGCGCGTCGTCGTCGACGTTTTAAAATTCGCAGTTATCACAATAGTTATACACGAATTCGACTACAATAATGTGGTTTTGTTCGGTATTTATTTTATTTCTTTCCCCCTTGTAATGTGGTTCTACGTATACGAAGGACATAATATTTCAGTGCATTTTCGGTGCATAAACGCGTGTTTTATGATTTGATTTCATTTTAAACGCATAGTTCGCTGCCCTTCTGCAGGCTACAAATAATTTCGCTCGCGATGTGTTGCGTGCGCCCCCGTGTTTTCGCGCGAGAACGTTTGATCGCTCATTGTACGTGTCGTTCGCGATTAATTTTCATCTTATAAACGCATTGTTTTTTCTGTTCTACCATCGAAATCCTCCGGAGAAACGTTTTTAAATCCGCGCGTTCATCGTACGGTAACAACTTTGGAATGCCAAACCGCAGGCAGAGTTCGACCGAGAGGGAGAGAAAAAAAAATAATACCGTTATTATTATTAATATTATCGAAGTCTGTATATATATAGTTATGGCAAAGTTTCGGATAGGTATATAATAATATCTTATCGTTTGAAATATTTTAATTTAAGTTTTGGGGTGAATAATCGGTGTGCTTTTGTTGACTTCATTATTAGGATTTTTTTTTATTCAGTTTCAAGAAAACCCAGTGGGTGGCAGATTAATTAATTTTTTACATTAAATTTGCATAATGTACAAGAGTCCCCGGCTCGGTGAATATTATAACACTTCATCATGAAATATTTCGTTTTTCTAAGTTATTTATTTTTATTTTTTTTTTTTTTTTTTGTAAAATACGATAATAAAATAACGGCGGCGGCGCCAACCTTTTAAAAAAAGACGGTCCACTTAGGTTTTATATTAATTTCTCGGCGGCGGCGGCGGCGGTGAAAACTCATCGGAACGGTCGGGAGGGGGTCGAACCGTGCCGTATCTACGAATGCGACAGAGTAGACCACCGTCACGTTTCGCCTAGCAACGACGACGACGTCCGGTATTCTCCCAAAACGCGCAGTTTTCTTTTCGAAATATTAAATTACACGTCTCCGTAACGATCGTACTCGATACGTGTTTGAAGAAACATTACATAAATCAGGTGGAAATCATATTTAATAATAATAATTCATCTCGGTAAATACAAAAAAAAAAAAAGAGAGAAAACAAAAAAACCATTTCAATAATTTATTATTCTGAAAATAAAACGGAGAAGAAAAAAACCGTAACAATCGCGTTTTGTATAAAAAAGAAGAAAAACTTCGCATTATATTGTATTATAGGTGTTCAAATAATGTATAATGTTTTCGAAATCTCAATCGTATATAGTGTTTATTGTGAATCCGTCGACGACGACACGTTTGAATAGAACACGACGAAAACAAACGATAACAAACGAAATAAAAACGTACTAAAAAAGTAAAAAAAAATATAACAATATTTCGTTTCCGAGTAAATTACTTTTGGAAAAAATTTTCGATTCGACGCGCGGCCTTAAGATGAAAAGCACATACAATCGCTTTGTATATGCTTCGATTCTCACGTTTTTTTTTTCCCTTCACTTTTGAGAGTAGTCTATACGAGTCGTTTTGTGTTTGTTATTTTTTCAAAGAAAAAACAAGTGTTGAAAAATAAAAATAAAAGGCACAGTTTAACGAAATCGTTCTCCAATATATTTTGACTCGTCGTTGTTACGAGTACAATATCGGTGTCGTCCCGGGCCATAGGTCGGCCGTAAGTTCCGTCGACGTGAGATTACAAGTTATCGTCGTAGGTGGATTTCGGGAGCACAGGCTTACGAGAAGGTTATTTCCACTAGGTCGTTTCAAAAAGTTCGAAAGCCGCCCGATCGGTTTCATATCGCCGAGTTTTACCGACTTTATTGACTATTAATGCGCAACAACATTAATTACAAATAACGTGTTTATATAAATTTGATCTAAACCAAATATCGAGTATACTTTGAAAACCATTTAGCCTTTGAAATGGTTGTTATATTAGGTTCGTTTAAAAAAAACGTCGGAACGACTCGCGACTATTTTAAAACTATTAATCCGTCTGTTTTTGGATTCGATATAGGGGTGTATAATTCGCGTAGTTAAAAATCAAGCTCCGTTTCCTCTGAAATTCGACTGAAAACGCCCGCCTGTGGAAGGATATTTAAGGGTGTCGTTTGAAAATCTATCCCCCGGTGGAATGTTCGCGCAGTACCGTATAGTTCAATACGAAAATCACGGTTTAAAAGCCGTCTTTTAAACCCTTGTTTAATATATTTCTCCGCGTCAACGGCGCAACTATTGTGTCCTAGCTGTAATAATTAGCAGAAAAATCGGCACAAACGTTATATTTTCTCATCGTGGTCTTACAAAATTCGTCGTATCGATACATTTTTTGTTTACCGTCTTTTCATGGTAATATTGTCGTCAACTTTTTCAATTTACAAAATATTTGTACATTAAGTGCTGATGGTGCCCTTTTTTTTTTATTGTTCGCCAAAGTTTGCAGTTTTCGAAACACGGACACGAGATCGTTTCGCTATACGCTTTGGATTCTACACATTAAGCGTGTTATTCGCATACTTCCCTCGGCTAAAATACTGGACCAATAATATGCAAAGTAGGGTCGTCGACGATATGTCGTCTCTTACCGATACGAACTGGTTAATCATGAAATAATATTAATTTTTTACGCGAGACGTGTTCGGGCGTTTTTTTTTTATTGAAAAAAAGCAAAAGTTTTTGAGCAATAGTTATCTCGTATTTCCTATACTAAATTTCCAACGCAACTCGCGGACCCACTCGGATACCGCCGCGAAATAATCGACGCCCTGCCCCCCCCCCCGAGGGCAGCCGCAGCTCCTGTCCCGCTTTAATACCGCGTCGGCGGTTCGACTAAGGTTCGACGGGGGAGAAGGACCTCCTATGCGCGTATAACGTCGTAATTCTTAATAATTGAGCGCGCCAAGATTTGACCGTATCGACGGGTTTCGGAGGGGCGGCTCGCGGACGGCAAAAGGCCGTGGCACAGGGCGGACGGGGACGGCGGGCTAGGGTTGTTTTTATTGCGGTAATTGTTATATACGCGTGTGGGCAATTGAGGGGTGGTGTGTGCGCGCACCTTCCCCTCCGCGGCGCCGGCGGCGGCCGGGTGTGTTCCCTACGAGATTTCAGGCGCGCGCGGCAGCGGCAGGATCGACTGTAGGAGCTGTGGAATTTACGACGGCGGCCGGGTAGCGCGTTTCCAACCCTCGTCCGAGGCGTAGTTTCCTTCTACGTACGTCACTGGAGAAATTAGTAAAGCGAAGCGATCGATTTTCGTTAAACGAAACTTATTTATAATAGCGTTGGCCCGTTAGGTGATCTCGTGCCGTCGTCGAATCGAATCGAAACGAAAAACTTCTCAATATAATAAGTTTAAACAGTATTATATTATCACACAGTTTTACCATGTGAATTACCAAAATATCGTCTTATTATATTATTTAGTGCTCTATTGAAAAAATATTATGCCACTAAAAAAAAAACACCCGTAAACGTCATGTTTTAGTTTTAAATTCAAATGTCTTTTTCGCGATCGCTAGATTTTCGTCGTCGTCGTCGGCATCGATTGGGTGTATTTTTGTATACGTAACATTTTCTCAGCGCGTTTCTTTAACGGCACTAAACGAGATTTTACGGAATCTCACCGCGGTTAGCCGTCGGAAATACGCTACCGGCGTGCTGTGAAAGCTGATGGGGGCGGGGGCGAGGGGGTGGACGACGAGAATAGCGGAAAAGGACAAGAAGGATAATAGGACCGCGAAAAGGGGAACTTTTACGGCCGCACGTCTCCCGCGCACGTATATATAATAATAATAATAATATACGCGAGTTTCGGTCCAATAAAAACGACGTGCACTAAAGGCGGCCGCGCAGACCGGAATTACGGTTTTTCGACGACCGGGACCCCAGGTCGGTGGTCGGACTCGGCGCAGGATTAGACGGAGTCTTTCCACGGCCGGCCGTGCGAATTTCCACGCCGTTTTTAACATCGAGCCTACTCCCCCTCCCACGGGTCACCAGATATTCTGTATTTCGATTGTACTATACGTGTGTTCTATCCGAGCTTTTCGACCGCTACGTCATCACGCACGAGATTCGAAAATATTATTTCGTATTCTGCGCGATTATTGTAAAGATTTTATACGACGTTCGTATTTATTATTGCGTATTATCCACACTTGCGTTACACGTATGCTTTGCGAATTCGGGAAAAAATAAATTAATAAATTAAATTATCATAATCAATAATGTCCGATTTGAATATATCTTATTATAATTTCACTAGTCGCTACGAAAAAGTTTTCAAATATTCTTTCGCCATTATTCAATAATCATTTTATTTTCGTTGTTGTTAATTTTTAGTATTTAATTTCTTATTTTTTATGGTAGTCGCAACTTTTGTCATTCGTCGGTTTTCTTTTTATACCGGGCAAAATGTGGTAATTTTATCTTATTATACGGTGTTATATTGTACGGTACGTACGCCGAGTTCGCTTTTTATGGTTAGGTCAGACAGACACGTATGCGCGCGCAATTGTCAGGAGAAGGATGTTCCGGAAAAAAAATTAAGAAAATTAACCCCGAGGGGGTTGAAAGGGGTAAAAGTGGAAAAAATCCGGAGCCACTGGTCAATAGTTTCGTTTTATATAGCAGAGGCCCATCGAGAAAGGATTTTCCAAAATTCAACCCCTGAGGGGTTGAAAACGGAGAACGTTGTGTTTCTCTCTCATACCGGGAAAAACTTTTCACGGGCTAGATTTCGATATGCGACGATCAGCGAGCGCGTGGTAATTTGCATTTGATTATGTCATCAAAAAACCCGACGATCTTTACCAAAAACGAATTGATTTTGCAATATCATATTTATATTACACAACTTTTATCGAAATCGCGTGCGTGCGATGAACAATAGAACTTTTTTCATTGGACGGTCGAATTCGCAGGCAATTAATCTACTGTCATTGGTCCGATAAGCTCGACAGGCGTATACAATTAAAAGCGAAAACCCGACGATGTTTACGCAAAAGGTATGGATTTTGCAACGTGTCATATATTATTACATAACTTTTACCGAAATCGCGTGCGCGCTCTCATTTCTCTTTCGACCGTAGACGCCGCGCGCCGTCGTTAACACCGAGTCGTTATCGACTCGACTATTGGAGTGTATCGCTAAATAAAGTGATATGAAACTTGGGAAATGTCACTGGCGAATATTCAATCGAAATAATATCACGAATACTCGGTTGTTATTACACTGCCTACACCGCCCGGCAAATTAATAGCGAAAACGCAAAAGTCGCGTTCACAGTTCAAAAAAATGAACCAAACGAATTCCGGTTGTTATTACGTCTCGCGTCGCCCACACTATACTTGACAAGATAATAGTACAAAGGGTCGCCGCGTTCAAAGTTCAAAAGAACGAATAAAACGAATTCCGGTTGTTATTACGTCACACCGCCTACTCTACCTGACAAGACCTTTGGATGAGGCGGCGAAATCGGTTCGTAAAAAAATACTTTCTCTTTTATCGATCTATATGTAATATGTATATTATCATTTCAATTCGCTTTCGGAATATTTCGTTTAATCTTTTGCGCCGTAGTTTGTTTTTATCGCTATATTTTCATGCATTCACATCCGTAAGTGGTCAAGTTGTATTGATAAATACGCATTATTATTTAGAGTTGTAATTTTTGGGAGCGAATGTCTAGTATAAAATCGATGTTTTCGGTAAATTCAATCACCGATTATCACTGATTTCAAAAGGCCCGTATAATAAATAAATAAATCGTCTGAAGCAACGTTTTTCAATTCGTTTCGCGACTCGTAAAATGATGGAAAAAATTTACGTTTTATTTTACATTTCTTTTTTCACTATCGATTTCGACATCCGCGATTATTTCCGTATAAAATCGAACCGCGCACGGACAAACTTCAAAATCAATCGTCCCTTCGATCGCATCGACCCGGTGGTCGTTCGCAAAAATAAAAAATTAAATTAAACCGACGACGGGGCATCGGTCTGCCGTTAAACGTTCGCGGCAGAAGCGAACGCCCATATAGTCCGTGCCCCGGCTACGACGATGATTTATCCACCACACCTACCTATAGTCGTAGTTAAATAATAATTATTACCGTCGCGATTGCATCGACCGCGTTATTTTTATTATTATTCCGAGTATTTCGCGTCGTCGTGTGAGACGATTTTACACGTTATCAGTTAATTAAATAGAAACTTAAGAGAGCCGTAAATTAAAAAAAAAAAAAACGGAAAAAAATCTCGAAAACACCCACCGCGGCGAGTTCTTTCTTTCTTTTTTGAATATTAATATCGCGGTAAAATTTATGGTTCGCCGGCCAGCCGCCGCCGCCGCCGACGACGCTCGTTAATCATCTCATCGGTAAGCCTCTATATAGGTACTCGTATTATATATTTTACTTTTACGTCGAATAGCCGCATCGCGTCGTTTTATGATTAATTATTATCGGACAGCGTTGTTTTTATCGAGACTTTAAAATAATATTCCACCGCGCTTGTTTATTAGCCGGACGATTAAACGCGCGCGCGCGCCGGCTCGGTCTCCTCCGTATAAGCCACGCCGCCGCCGTATTGTAGAAGAGCGGCGCGGCGTGCGTGCGTGCGTGCCGCGTTGTTATTAATAAAATAATATGTTTGGAAAACGATTTATCAAAAGCCGCGGCGAAACTTTTCCGGCGGCAAGAAAAATATTTATTAATCTCCTCCCCGCGCCCGCGGGCCGAGGGCATTTATTTAATTTTACAACCCCCGCCGAACCCGTCCCGCCGCTCGCCCGAGCCGTACGTGCCGCCGCCGAAGTTTCGCGCCAATAATCCTTTGAGTAATTCCCGAATCGACTTTTACAAGAAAATTATTTATTATTGCGCTCGTGCGACCCGTAAAAACATGTTTACGCATTATTGCCGCGCCGGGCGGGGTTGTTTTTTCGTTTTTTATTTATTTATACGTTTTCCCCCCGCCCTTTCCGAGCGAAACGAAGAAGACGTTATCGGTGACGTGCGTCGCTGTGTTTTTTTCATTTTTCTATTTTTCCGTCATCGCGTAATTGACATCCCGCCCGACGCGTTTCCGGTCACGAATACTCGTATTGTCTATTAACAGAGTAGGTACGTTGTAGACGAACCGAGTTTCTAGTTTTTCCTAAATTTTCGATGAAAAACGACGAAAAACCCGTACGATTTACGTGACATCGGTTGTAATATATTATAATCTTTTATTTTCACCGCGACTCATTCAAAACATGAATAATTATAGTATAGACCAGTGATGGGCAAAGTACGGTCCGCGAAAGTATTTAATCCGACCCGCCGAGGGTCCATCGACATGGATAGTATATGGATAGCATATGATATATGCTAGTATACTCGTAGTTCTTCCCATTCTAATTTAAATTCCCGTCTTTCTTCTTCATATTTACGTTTAACCGCTTTTTTAGAAATTGACATCGTAACTTACTTTCGCAATAAGTATCGGTAAAATATTACAAATATAATATTATTAAATATTACAAATATTTTACAAAACAAATCGAGGTGTTTACAATAGGACTATTCAACACGGACTACAGACTATATTAAAATTTCATATTTCGTAATTTGATATGTTTATCGGCTGTTTGCTATCTTTATTACTTTTGTGGTATAAAAGTACACATTAGATAATTTGGCTCTTGATATAATTTTATTAATACACGTGGCTCGCGTGTTGGCCACCCCTGGCATATATATTATGATTAAAAGCTTTAACACAAAATGCATTTTTTCTATAATTTTGGCCCTCCTCTAGAATTTCTTAAACTTTGTGGCCACCCATTAAAAAAGTTTGCCCACCACTGGTATTATACACTATTGTAATTCTCACGGATCATTTCGAGTAAATATTTATGGCGTTTTCAAAAGGTTTGGAATTTTTTTTTTTCCAGTCACATTAAATATCAGAAATTCGCGGTCACGTTTTTTTTCTTTTTTTCGTTTCAGCATATTATCAGGGTATTTGAATTATTTAGAAATATATAGGCTGTGATCCACTAGACTTTTTTTCTAAAGCCATGATATAATATGCATCGGATTAATATTTAAAAACCAATTCACCCATATCAATCACCCGTCACTTGTATTTCATCCGACTGCGATCCCCGAACGTATGCGTTTTGTTTTTTGTTTTATGAAACGAGTGCAGTGGTCGTCGTAGGAAATTAAATGAAAAAAAAATCACCGCGCACTGCGGAATTATCCCGCGCGAACAATCCTCCGGGGGTTTTTTTTTCGTATAACCCCTCGCGTATATACGTACTTACCACATTATGCATATCGTGATAAATCGCCGCGAAAACGAAAATATTTTCGGTCAAAGTTTTGAAGTTTATATTTATCATCGCGTGCAGATGATGCTTTCGAACTTCCGAACGTATGTGAAAAACGCGCGAACCGTCGATTTTTTCGATAGCCCAAAATGCGCAAATATAATAATTGTTATTATCTGGTACAATGTTCGTACCCGTTGCGACGTTAAAGTTTCAGTTGAAAATTCGACTCTCGATTGTCGTACTCAAAAAAAACTACGGGCTTAAAATATCAGGTTTGATGTTTTTTTTTTATAATACTAATTAGAGTGTGCGCGTTTAGTGTTCGATCGTTCTAAAAAAATAAAAAAAATTCAAATACGTTTGCGTGTACGTTGAGTTGGAAAAATAATTTCGCGAGGTCGGTTTGTAGCGATTGTATTTCGGCGTGAAAATCCGCCCCGGGCCCCACACAAAACCCACCCGCCGCTGACGTGACGATAACACTTGGAAATAATATCATATCGCGCGCGCTGGTTTTCGGGCTCTATTTATTAGTAATCGTCCGCGTTGTTCTTTGGTATTTATAGTAGCGGCACAAGTAGAAGAAAAAAAAATACCTCCCGTCAGAATTACCACTCTTTAATGGTACGCGCGATACATAAGAGTTTTGAATTCCTTCTATAGTTGGATTTCTGAAATCTTAAAAGGGTCGGTAAACAAGAAAATTGTCTAGTACGATTTCCTACCACTATATATATATATATACACGTATGTGCTGTATACGTGTACGGAAAACCTTTTACTGCATGAACGAACACTATAATGTGAAGAGTAAGCCTTTTGGTATTTACAAAATCTAACGTGGTACAAGAGCGAAAAGTGGGTGGTGGTGGTTAAAAAAGGGTTTCTCCTCCGCACCCGGGTTATTTCCCGCAGTCGTCGACGGGGTCTGCACACACTCGCGAGTGTATTTTATTTTTTACATCGTCGTCGGTAGTAATTTTATTCCAATACGGCCGGTACTATACTATTACCTGTATATTGTAATACGCGCGCCGCGGCGCTTCGTTGGCATTGTGTCGTCGGTACCGCAAAATAATGCGACCCGCGGCGCTCCAACGTCGACGATAAAATCAATATACGAGATCGGAAAATACGCGATATTATAATGACGTCATCATTATTATTATTTCACGTTAAAAAGCCCCCGGACGGGTGTCGTTTCGCGATAGTCATAACGATCTTATGTGAACTCGACTTCAGCGGTAGGTTAGGTCGCTCTTACTCGCCGCTTGTGTAGTTTTAAACGTTTATTTAAATATAAATTATGTTGGAAATATTTATTATTATTTCATTTTGTCGTCGAGTGTGACTGTGACTGTTGTTTTTGATTAAACGTCGTCGTCCTCATCATTGCTAAAGCTACTTAAATTGTTGAACTCGTTGAAATCACGTCGATTCATCGATTGATAATAATAATAATACTTTCGAGTGTAATCGCGTTTAAAAAACATTTTGCAAAACGATCGTAACGATAATTATTATTCCGTTTGGCGGCGGATTGCGAATAGACGAGAGAGACACCGTGTTCTGTCTCGTATATCAGTACCACTGCAGGTCGCTACAAACGAACTCGACTAATTTATTTTTATTACGACGATCGGCGTAGTGTAGTGTTCGATTCGATTGTTATGTATCGTTCAAATGGAATATAGTATATTTGAAACGCCAGAGCAGATGAAAACGCTTTTTTTTCCGAAAAAAATTAATTAAAAAACAACAACGACAGGAAATCCCGGGGCTCCGGGTTCGAAATATTATCGGCGTGCCGCGTTCGGCAGGATAACGATGACAAGACGCGCCCTCCGAATCGTCGAACCGTGCAATAAATCTCGCGTAGACACGAGTACACTGCCAGTGCATTTGGAAAAAAAAAGAAATACACTGCTATGAGTCGGCGGCGGCGGGACCAAGTAAAAACTAATTTCTCAACGTTCGATCGTCGTCTCGTCGTCGTCGTCGTCGTTTTGCAAATCGAAACGCGAGCGCGCGCCGGAATTGATTTGCCGTAATTTTTTACGATCGCGTTAAACGTTTGCGCGTAAACTTACTTTCGGGGCGCAGAAAAAAAAAAAAACGCCCGGCTAATTAAACGCGACGTTTGAAAAACGCACGCTGCCCGCCGCGTTTTCGGAGATAAACGACTCGCGATCGACCGCCGCCGCCGCCGCCGTTTTTTCGTTTTCGCGCAAAAATAATAATAAAAAAAAAGGATAAACGCGACCAATCGCAGAAGGGGACAGGTTATTTTTCCATGTATAGTGGATACGTTGAAAAAAAAAAAAAACAGAGACAAAAAAGTGAATCCGGTCGCGCGCACGTTTCGCACCGACGACGCGGGCTGCACGTGTTTTAATTAAAACCTCGCGAGCCGGTGCCCGTTCGGTGTGTATTCTATTATATACATAGTAGTAGTAGTATATAAACTGTCGAAATCAATCCAATTAATCAACGCATTACCCTGCAAACACGCCGCCGCGAACCCTTTCCCCCGCGGATCGTCTCCGCAACGCGCTCGCACAAAGGATCTCTCTCTCTCTCCGCGGCGGCGATGTACGCTGTGGCTCGCGCCCCGTATATATACAGTCGCACGACCGCCGCCGCCGCCTTTTACCGAAGAGATCGCCGGCCGGCAGCATCACGCTGATGAATGATTTACTTGTACACAAAGTAATTAATTCCCGCCCGGCGAACACGATTAGCATTCCGCTACTAACTACGTCTATATATATATGCGCGCGCGCGCGCGCGCGCGTGTATTATTTTGCAGTCGCCGCAAAACTTAAGCCAAAACGGCGGCTCAGGATAATAGTGACTAATAGCCGACCGCGCGCGTTATCGAATTCATATCGTATATTATTATTAGGGCTCGGTTTTCAATGCATTTGCATCTTTTTTTCGGGATATCTTACGACAAGCTACAAACATATGTTTCAAGTACTTCGCGATCTAACCACAATAATTTTTTGGGGCATTTTTTGACGGTTTTAATGCATTTTTTAATTTTTTAAGACATTTTTGACCTATTTGTCGTATTATGACTAAAAAAATTGACCTCATTGAAATATAAGTACTGCATAGTAGTATAGTACTACGTAATAAAAATTATTTTCATTTTGAACTATTTTAACTATAATTTAACATCAGGTTTTCCGGTTTTTACAATCTTTATGTCACACCATCCAAGTAGCCGATATTATCGCACACAACTAAACTTTTATCGGATTATTTTCTTAATAATAATTTAATTTGAATTTATTTAATAAATAATGCATTTTTTGAAACGTCATTTTTTGATATTTTTAGGGCATTTAAATCCGAGCCCTAATTATTATATACGTGTTATTATTATTGGCAGGGCTAGGAAAGCGTTCGCGTGTTTTTCCGTCTTTCCATTTATTCGGACATCGGCAGCTAAACAGACTGTTTAGCACTACTACATCGACTGAAATTCTCTACACCGCTTTTACTAAATCACACCGTTCATAATTAGTATCGTTCGTTATCTATTTTACTTATTTTAGATTCTAGAACGAAGCGAGTGCAGAAGAAGTTGTACTCTATTATTTTCTATTTTATTCTATAGGTCTATCCTTCGCGCTCGAAATCGTTTTTCCAAACCGACAAACGTCGTCGGTTTGAATTTAAAAGGCCGTATAGCCAAATTGAATGCGAGTCTACTGGGCTATAGCCGAACAAATTAGTTATAATATTATATACTTTATTATTTAATAATTTTTCAAGTATAAAAAATCAATAAGAATAATAGTAATTGATTTGCCCACTTAATTAGCTTACAAGGTTTCTAATTTAATTATGAAAAACAAATATGTAACTCAATCAACAGCTCATCAAGTGACTTTTGAAATTATGTAAAAAAAAACTTTACGTGTCAACACAGTTCAGAGTTTTTAGGATTTTCCTCGTATTCTTATGATAATCATTAATAATTTTTAACGTTGACGTTTTGTCGAGAAAGGTTTTTGACAATAATGTTGTACAAACATTGAGAGAAATTATGAAGTAAAAAACTCTACTTTAATTTTTACCACACAATTGTGTTACAAAGTTATCTTACGATGAGTGAATTATTCGAATTATATTTCGATAGCAACGAAAACTAAAAAATAAATAATCGGTACAGTTGGAAAAATTGTCGAGAAAAGAAAAAACGAGACTGAAACCAGTAGGCATTAAGATCAAAGTCAAAATCGACTTTTTTAACTCGAGTTCAACTCTGGTCATAATGCCCGATGGTTTTAAAATATTTGTGTCTATTTTTTCTTCGATGTTTTCACTCGAATTTCGATGGTTTTAGTCGGCGCGGTCGTTTCCTGATTTTTCGTTGTCTATTTATTTTTTTCGGCATTCCTGTAGTTCGCTTTCGAGTCGTATTTTAACGATTTTGTACCATTTCGTCGGGGGAAAAGTAGACATATTGTAGTCATCGCGTCCGTTCAGCCCTCGAATTCCACGGGAGCGTATCGTACTTTTTCCCGTCGAGTCGCCCGCAGTACCGGTGTAACCGGGCGGCGCGGCGTCGTCGTGTATTGTACCGCGCGGAGGACGTCACTTTATGCAATACAATAGTAGTGGTTGAAAATAATTAGGTTTAAATTTTCATTGTGCGAAAGCGAAAAATTACAAAACGCAGGGTAAAAACACGCAAAAATCGTGCGAATTCGTTATTGTGCCCGTATTGTTGTTGTTGTTGTTGTCGATGAGATTTTCGTCGAAACGCAAACAACGACCGCTGTGAAAATAATTTCGACGGATCAGTTGCCCTGCTCGCCCGACGCCGCAAGAGGTGTATTCGCCGCAGTCTCCTCGTTCGGTTCGTTTCGTCTTTTGATAATTAACTCGGTCGAGTGTGTGTGTGTGTGTGTTATACACGCGAATAAAATATGAATACGTAATAAATACGCGTTTATATGAAATGTATACGGTATAAGAAATTATTCTACAACACTCCAGAAATCCACTCAAAGAACACAACAAGTATTATAATTACTTTTTTTCCCTCTCTTTCGTGCGCGACGTATAATGATAATAATAGCGATAATAATAATAATAATACGGAAAGTAGTGAACAGAATTTCGAACCCGGGGTACGGTTTCGAGTGGGTTTATGATAATAATAATAATAATAATAATATAGTACTTTCCGCGTATTATTGTTATCGTTGTGCTTTTGGACGAACGCGCGCGCGTTCATCTCGAGTAGGTATTAGCATATCGCGCAGATATCTTGTCCGTCGAAAGGACGCGCACGCGCTCCGTTTTCGATTCGGCTAAATTAACGCCTTTTCTTTTCTTTTTTTTCGTTGTAATTTTCGCCTCCCGCGAGAATTCGATCGAAAACGTCTGGAAATTATTGTCTTTTCGCGTTTCTTCGCGATCGCACCAGGGATTTTCAAATAATTTTGATTTTTTTTTCGTTTTGTTTTACTATTTCCGGCGTATCGCTTCGATTCGGTTTTTCCCACTCGATATTTCGATTATTCAAATTATTACCCGTGTACACAAGACGTTTCCGTTGCGTATTTTATCTAAATTATATCAAATCGCCGTTTTTCGCGAACGATTGGCCGCTAATTAAAGACTTATCGACTCGCGTTTATGTTGGAATTATCACTTGCTCGGCGGTCCAATCGATACGATGTTTTTCAAAAGCCAAATATGTAATATTTGTCCGTATATATAGAAGCAGCTGCATCTTAATCGTCTCTATCTCTGAGGGGTCTATTGTAGAAAACGTTGGTAAATCGCCCGCCGCACACGATAAGCGTGCGCTTTAATAACATTTTCTAAATTTGTTCGAAATCGTGTTCGCATTTCGTACTCAGTACAGAATCGGAAAACGTACTCGAGCACACTTTTTGTTTCGATTTTTAATTTGATGTTACCGAGAGGGTCGTGGGCATTCATCGGCTCGTTCGCGCCAAACGGTATACTTTTCGCGTTCTTTGTAGCGCCGACAGCACCCCGCGCGCTCGGTCGTATATCCCGACGCGCTCAATCGTACTCGACCGGTGGAAACCGTGATGACAGCACGGGAACAAAAAAAAAATTCCCCCGGCAAATATAATCGATATTCCCCGCTTCACTCGCGGAATCCGAGAGAAAGTCAAAGCACCGCCTTTGTCGCGGCGAAAAATATCGTTATACCTGCCTGTTTATACTCGTATACGTGAGCGTGCGCGCGCGCGCGCATATCGAATTTGGATGGTTGACACCTCCGAACGGGACGAGATAACGATATACAAAAACATGCACGCGTACGGACTACACACCTATCCTTTGTGCGTGCGAACGCGCGGAATTCGATAAAAACGTTACTGCGCGCGTATCTATTCACGACGACGCCCCGCCGCCGCGCCGTCACAAATAGCGAGGCCGAGGCGACGGCGCGTATAGATTGGGAAATCATATTTACACGCGAGATATTGTGCGCGCGCCATATATACGTATATTATATCGGGCGGTTGGATTACTTTTGGCCCGGAGTGCGACATTTCGTGTACCCCTGCGCGTTTTAGACAAAGTTGCGCGGCGGTCTGTACGCGTTTGACGCGCTCCTAAAGGTAGAGTACAGATGTGTTCATGTGTAGTCAATACGAATAAGTTTAGTTACAGTTAATACAGTTTTGTTTAAATTGGATCCATTTATTTGAAGTATGCATTAATAATAATGACATTCCGACATTGTTATTGGATGAAGACGATGAAGAAGATTTTATAAGTTTGCCATCTAAAGTCAACAAAAAAAAAGAAAACAGATAATATGTTGTTCAAGTATCGTGATTACTAATAAAAGAATTTCGTCTGCCGACGGGTAAAAAACTAATTTTGACGCCATGCTGTCGAACGACATGTCGCGTAGGTACTGCTATTCGCGGCGACCCAAAGTCGTGCCTTGGAAAACCTACCTTAAGTACGATAATTGTTCGATTGTTGGTTCCGATCGTGATTTGTCGTCCTCGATTAGCGGAAAAACGACCTTAAAATGTCGAAAACGGCTTTGAAAATTCCATCTCTAAATAAAAACCATTTGTTGTTTTAATGTTACCGAATCATATTATCTTAGCCTTATATAGTATTACTACCGTTCGTTACGGAACATACGTTTTTTTTCATATTTGTTTAGTCTGAGTAAAAACGATAAATATTATTACCGGTAGATTTTAAACTCGCGGTCTGCATTTCTTCTCGATCCGCCTTCGAGTGTAATACATACCAGTTTGCCGTCTGTTAGAAGAGCTATCTGAAAAAAAAAAAAAAAAACACCATTAGAAGAACACCGTGGTGCGTAGTGTGGAGACGAAAAAGAATAGCGACGACGCGACGTTTCGGTACGTAAGTTTTTTAAATAGTTTTTCGGGTTATCGAACTGTTTTCATATTGACCGCGGCCGTAGATTTCGTCGGGTTCTCGACCGCGCCTTAAATTATTATCATTACGTTATGCGCGAGACGACGCGCGGGAATTTATTTCACACCGCGAACCCTCTACGCCGCGCCGACGGGTTCGGAAAGAATTAGAGAAAACGGACGGTCGCGTATATTTACTCGTATAATATACGATATAACGCGAACGGACGTTTAAAATTCCCAATTTATTTTACACCCGGCCGTACTCGATTTATATACGACTATTATTATTTAATTATCGCGCGACTGTCCGTTGGAAAAACGAACGCGCGTTTGAAAAGTTTAAAAGTCTTTTAAATTATTGCCTTTTAACTCGATTCTCTTTCGTTTGATTTCTACGAATATATACGTATATCTCTCTCTCTCTCTGTGCTTTTAACTCTACCGGTTTTCGTCGATATATTAATATAAATTACTATAGTCGTTTTCGATCGAATCAGAGTGTGGTCAAAAAAAAAAAAAAAAAAAACGAAACGACGTTATATAAAATAAATCGCCGCGTACGAAAATAAGTACCGAAACTTATTTTCTTATTGTTATATTTTCTCGTCGCCGGCCCGAATCGTTTAATATCACCTAAAATACAATACGTTTTTGATCGAGAAGAGCGAGAAGAAAAAAAAAGGCGCGTTGAATATTATATTATATAGTGATTTTCCACGCTCGACGATTTCGATTGTTTTAAACGTTGCAGTTGTTTTTGTCGAAAAGAAAAGAAAAACTTAATTCCACGTGCCCCCGCGATAATTGTCAATTGTTGTTGTTCGTTTCTCTATTCGACTCGCTCGACTTGGCCCGGTCAAAGAAATTCACTCGACTATATAATATTAACTTTCAACTTTCTCTTATCCCGCCCCATTGACTTATCTCGACCGAGATGAAAATCATAAGACTTAATAAAATTCACTCGTCGGATAGACGCGTATATCCGGACCGATCCAATCGTATCGCTTAAAAACCGAAAAATTACATTTGAAACAACTACATATTATATTCCTCTCGATCGGCTATAATATCTTCTTTTTTTTATTTTAGTACGACTATTATTTGGAAATTAATATGCGACCACGTGTTATTGTAACATTACGATTTAAAAAAAAACATAATACTCTCGAGTAATTATCGATAGGTCATGATGAGATCATATTCTGTTCGTTATTATCGCCACGCGTTAATTATATCATGCTCAATAAATTAATCACCGAGATTTCAAGCACGCGCTGCTCCTATCGTTACACTTTCTTACACCACCGTCAGAGTCCTTAATCAAAGCCGTTCTCATTGGCTGCCGTCGAAAACTATACTTATACCGTTAATGAACGGTGTCGAATTCCCAATTACACTAGTATAAGGGCGCTATTAAATTTTGCTCTCGATATCGGAATTCGCGTTGTTTACGATTCGATCTGGACCCGTTCGTTCGTCGTCGAATGTCCCACGGATATCTGACGAATGGTAACGACACTCGTGAAGTTTTCGATTTTCGAGTTTTATTTTTCATTTCAATAATTACTATACTAGAGCTCTGCGCTAAATAAACGTTGTAATTTTCTATGCCTTTTTTTTATTAAAAAAATTCGAGTATTATTTTATTAAAGTTTTATTTTCGAAAGAAAAATTATCATAGTTCGTGAAATATTTATTTTTATGAACAGCCCCGTCAATTTCCTAATATTGATCACTTTCGATTTATTCATCGGGGTCCAATTATTAAGTAAAAATGATTCAGTCAATAATGTGTGTTTTCTATATTATTTCTCTTTTTCTTTATAGTTAGATTTTTAAATAAATCAACCTTCTAATTATAATTTATTATTGATAATTAGGTACTGTACAAAATATGGAAATATCGAAATCGAAACAAGGCTCGATCGAGTATATTTCGTTTGTTTTAAACTTCTCGTCGTTTGACGATTTTGAAAATCGATCACAGTTTACTTTCAGTTAAAACTCGGGACCAATCGATTTGAAATAATAAAAAAACAAAGGGACCCGGGGCTTTTAAATTTCTCGGAATCGAAAGAGTAAAAAAAAAAAGTGGAAAATATGTAAGACATAAGAGTGGTACGGGCGTATTGTATATTTCAAAAGCTTTACGAATCGATTATTTTATTGCGAGTAAAAGAAACAAATATACGATTGTCTAGAATCGTATATCGACGTCAGTCGCGCGTCGACAAATATCATTTATCTCTAAATATTATTTAATAATACAACACACTATTATGAAAAATAATTTCCCATAAAACTCTTAAGTGTTTACGAACGAAAAAAAACGAATAAAAAAAAAAAAAGAAATAGAATCACTCTGTCGTAAAACCTTTAAGCTCCTCCGCGCGTGTTCAACGCGGGGACTAAAAACACAACCCGTTAAGTATAAACAGCGTGTTTTCGTCGAACTGCGTTTTCGATATACGTATATAGCGATCGTATTATTATGATTTTGTTTTCCTTCGAAAATAAAAAAAACGAGACGATTTTCGCCTCCGTTATCCAAACGTGAAATCGTCACGTTTTACTGCGTTTACGTGCGATGTACCAAACGTCAAATGCGAAAAGTAAAAAAAAATCCACCTTCTTTTTTGTCTCTTTTCTTTTTTTTTTTACCTGGAAATATTTTATTCTAGAACTAATTATTTCGAGTGATAAAACACACACACACACACACATAGATATTTATAAATCGTCGTTAAATTTTCTTCGCGTGGTATTATATTACTTATAATGTCGGAACGTTAGCTTAAATTATGAAAACTTGCATTTTTTTTTTTTTTAGGGTTTTAAGGAAATCTAAAACCGGATCTTAGAATTTATGTATCCTTATTATTAAGTCGTAATTGCATTAATCAATGCGAATAAATTCGAGTCTTTTATGTCGTTGTTATGCGCGAAAGAGTAAATAATCGACATTTATCAACACTGTTGTACAAGGTGGTGAAAAACAGGTTAGAAATTTCGATTTGCGCGTTTTTGTTCGATTTTCGGATCGAACAAGTATGTCCCGATCTGCGAACGGTTTTTTTCGTATCTTTTTTTCCGCGTGGGACGGCGAAAAGAACACCGGAATCGCTACGATTTCGCAGTAGAAATGCTACAACTGAAAACTAAAACGTGTTCGGCACGACGGTTTTCGGCGACACATTCGTCGTCATTACCTACCGGGATACCGTGCATAGAAGTTCTCACGCGTCTTTTAAAAATGTCTGTGTCGATCGATTTTTACATTTTGTAAAACGAATTAAAACGAACCCTTCAAGCCGAGTGTATAATACGAGTATAACCTACACGATTCGATGCCGACTTTTTGTTATTTATATTTTCACGATGACTATAGAGAGGATTGCGTTCATTCGTCAAGTGGAAACACTGCAGATAACTAATTTTAAATTGTAAAAAAAAAACAAACAATAACGAGTTTATTTAAAAGAACGGATTCAGCCATTTCATAAGAAACTTGCAAAACGCTATATGACGGACGGAATAGCGGAAACGCGTTGACAAAATACTTACGGCGGACTGCAGTGGCATTCGCGGACGTGGACGCTAGTGCGATATATATGTGATATTATATATAAGCGATTATATGACTGCGGGAAATATAAATATATTGGAAACATCCACTCGAGGCCGTGCACAACACGCGGGCAAATAATAATATGTAAACGCGATACGGCGTCAAAAACGCGCCGCCGCCGCCGCCGCAGCCGCGCGCGCCCGTTCGGGACGAATCCATTATGGGAAAAATAACCCCGCGGCGAGAGCTGGCGTGTATATACCTACAGGGTGTCGGGTGACTTTTTGTCGTGACATTTCAACGGTCAAGTTTCGCGGCGGCCAACGTTTTCGTGAAAACTCCATTATAACATGGACTTTGTAAGTTCCTTTCTTTTTTTTTGCCCGCTTTTCGTTTTTTGTTTTTTACCGTGACGACGGGTTTCGACGATTTTCCGAATTTCGCGTAAATATATCGAGAAAACTATTTGAATTCCGCCGAGAATCGGTCGACTGGGTGTCGACAAATCGCAGCGTTTACGAATCCAACGGGGTTCGTGAAAGACAGATTCGTTTCCAGAGTAGATCACGACGAAACTATAAAAAAGCCCGTTCGGAATTCGTAGAATTTAAAATGACGAACCGTTAAGACGGCGAGATATTATAAGTATTGCTTCTCGTTCGTCAGATCTCCGCGCATCATGTACACCCTGTACGCAGAGCACCACGCCAAGTGCAGAAATAAAAAATTCGATAACTGTGCGCGCGTATTCAACCGTATCGGCGGACGAAAAGAAAAAGAAAAAAAAACCCGTTGATATTATAATATTTACCGTATAATATTTACCGTATTTCGACGTAAGTAGATATTTGTCACTTTTTTTTTTTCCCGGAAAACTTCTCTCTCTCTCTACGAGACACGACGCGTACACTTTATGCCGCGCGCGTTATGTGTGTACGGGCGGCGAGTTATGCGCGTGAATTTATATGTATGGAAAAAAACGTCGTCGTCGTATCGAAATAGAGGAGAGGAAAAAATTCGAAAGAGACGCGCGCGGCCGACAACGAATTGCAAACGGAATACAAACGCTCTGCCCCAGTCGTCGTCGTCGTTGCTCGCGCTCGTGATGTATTTTACTTCCATGTATTTTAGATACGAACCTTTTCTGACCCTCGGCGACCGTTCGAGTTTTGATACGCGTAAAAGTAAGGAAGGATTCGTCGTCTCTTCTCGCGGAAAGTTTACTTGATAATCCAACTCGTTCGCGCGCACGTTCACGTTGTTGAAATTCGTTATTTTTCTTTTTTTTCAAATAAATAACGCTCGTTCGACGTGTTATTATTCCTCCGTCGAAATTTTTCAACGCTTTTTATTAGTCAATAGAAATCAGACGCACATTTAATAATAATTATAAATACGTTCCGTAGTTATTGAAATTAAGCGTTTTACTATACTTTTTAGGAGACAATATTATATTGATGTATTTATTTTTTTTTTTGTAAACGAGCACTGTATATAATATTATGTCATAACGAATTTATTACGAAACGACGACGCGATAAAAATATAATATTACGTCTGGCTTTAAATTTTTTTTATAGGTACGACTTAATTATAGGTGCGTATAGAAAAAATGATAAAAAACGGGACGATAAAATAAATTTCGTTTCTTATTTTTACGTCGTTCTAGTTTTGTAAAATAAAAAATATGAATCACACCCCCCCCCCCCCACGTCGGCGTTTTATTTCAACGAAACGGGTGTCGTTCGTCGAATACGCGACTGTCGATAAACACGCGTTTACGAACTCGTTCTTTCTAAACTCGGGTTTCTCGGTAACAGGCGGCTCGGGGTATTATCCTTCGTCTAGGGGGAAGGAGGCGCGCGCAGATGCGATTATACCGTGTTCGATATTTTGATATGATTAATACCCATCGTTGGTTCTGCACACTGTTCATTCGATCGTGTGCCCGCGCGCGCGCGAGATGGTATTTAACGCGTTATTTGAAAAAAATAAAACAAGACTATACATTTATATTGTTACTATTATATATTTCGTTTAAAATAATTGAAAGTTGTGAATAGAAAAGACAAAACGCGGCCAACAGAGAATTCGGAATTTCAGTGCGTAAATTATTCGTAATCATATTTTTCGAAATCGATAATATTTCAATCGCATTGTTCTTCCTTTTCCCGAGTAATAGATTACGACGCGCGCTCGCCCGAATTCGCTCGTATTGAACTCGGGGATGTAGATCGCCTAGATCAGGGATGGCGAACCACCATCACACAGTGATACGCCAATTTTAACTTATTATTTGTAAGTACTTATTATCGTAAGATATTATTAACGCAATGTCTTAATTGATGTAAACTGTACTATTTCCATTTCCTAATCACGTAAACTAAAATCATGTTTATACGTTTAATTGATTATTTCTTAAGCAAAAAAAAAAGGTCTGAAAAATGTCTGACACGCGAGGCAAATAAAATCAAAACAAACATTTTGATTTGACACGCAGTTATCAAAAGGTTCGCCATCCCTGGCCTAGATGATTATACGTAGGTAATCTCGCGAATTATTTGCAGTTTGAGAACCGCCTAGATCGCGGTTCGGGCCGATATTGGAAAACAATCGACGAAACACCACTTTGCGCGCGCGTGGCGATGTATAAATAGTAATGATAATAATATACATTTTCTGGATATTACCTCGGAGAGGGGAGAAAAAAAAACAACATATTTTTCGACGATTTTTTTAAAAGGTTTTAATAAAAATTCCGCGCGTACGCCGTATAGTGTGCGGTACCTACTATACCACTCCTGTATGACGCGATATTCCGTCTTCGACGCGGAGAGTGCAGTAAAAATCATAATAATAAAAAAACCCAAAAATTTACATATACGCGCTCAGCTGGACGGCACACGGGTATGATCGTACACGCGCGCGCATAAAGCGTGATATACGCGAAAAGAAAAGCAACAAAAAAAAAGGAGAGAAAAAAAAAACCGGGGGAAACGTTCCGTACGAGTTTTGAATACAAATACGAGCGTCGTCGGGGGTTTTTTTTTCTTCTTCTCTTTTTTTCACCCGAGTAAAAAAAACAGTTAAGTATATCCGAGGCGTTTGTCGCCGCGCCGCCGCGCCGAAAGCGCGGTTTTCGGCTGCAGCGCTCGAAACGATGTTTTTAACGGTTTCAGCCGACGACGACGGGGTTTTATCGGTTCGGCGTGTTCGGTTATGTGCGAGATTTTTTTTGTATTTTATCGTCGAGGGACTATTTTTCGGAACGTCTTGGACGACAATACGCACGCCTAGTTAAGAATATTATATACTTCTAAATCCGAACGACTTTATTTTGCAACTTTTCGCCTTTTATGGCTTCTTTTTGACTTTTAATGGCTCTATATATAGGCACTATATAATATATGGTTTTGATAACACCGTTGGTTTTTAAAATTCCGCGATTTTTCATTTTTTCACATACTCCGCGCGTGATGATTCGGTCTCTCGTGTCAGACGCTCGTCGCTTATCATCGACAGATATCGGTTGACGTTTCGTTTAACGCCGTTGCCGTTTATGCACGAATTCTGACAAAAAAAAAAAAAAAACCGAAATGTTCCGTAAAACGAAAACGTATATCGCAGAATAAATCCCCCTGCCGCCGTTCATCGCGGATACTGTGTATACATCCAATATTTATTTTGACGTGTGTATGAAATCGCGATTCTTTGCCAAAAAAATAAGAAAAGAATAAGAGAACAAAAAAACTTAAAAATACGTAGTCTCGGTATACAGAGGACTCGGGCGACTGACGTTTGGTGAATCGTTCGTTTTGAGTTTCAATGCGCGATTCGTGCACGGGAGAATGGGTAGGCGAGCCTTTATTTCGTCACCGTCGTAAATATTTTCCAATAGTGTAGTTTATTGACTGTTATTTTTTCAGAAAAACATCATGCCCCCTCCCTGTAAAAGCGATCTTAATCCTCGTGTTGCCGATACGTGTACAGTCAGTGACGTTTTTGTGTCGCTTCGTCAGTGTTTCCTTGCGTTTTCGCCATTTTATTGGGGAAAACGTCGTTGATTCCGAAAAGTGACCTCTCCAACGATATCGGGTGAATAGAATTCAGCAAATTCGGCATTGAAAAACGCGCGGACCGGCCAAAAAGAGTCGTACACCGAATGATAATACAAAAAGTAAACACTTCGTTATTCCAAAAACCACGCGATAGCGCAGGCTATTGTATTATCGTCGTCGTCGTCGTCGTCGGCGCGCTAAGAATCCATAAAGCTTAATCGTTTGATCGTCCGACTACGAAGTGCGCGAGACGTTGGGCGGGCGAAGGATGAAATATTCGCGTGCTAAAAACCGTATTCCGCGCGCGTTTAGCGAGTCGGAAAAGCCGCGACGACTTTGCCGCGCCGGAAAGACGACAATAGACGCCGGCGTGTACAGACGAACGACTTTGTCGCGCGCTGCGAAATTATTAGTATGATAATAATACGTCTGCAGACGTATTTGCAAGTATACGCAGAAAAAAAATCTCGTTTTTGTCATACAATAGAGTGGCGCGCGCGCGAGTACGACAATGCGATATGAGGAAATCCAAAATCGAGCGTGCTATATACGTATGAGAGAGCCTGTCGAAAAGAGGATTTCTACGGAAAAGCGCGTTGTAATAATAGTAGTATATATTTTATTTATATATATATATGCGTACAATGTCGAATAGGTAAAATATCGCGTGAACTCTGAATATAAAACTTCTCTCTTTGAAATCGAAATTTAAGAAAGTGCCGACGGCAGCGCTCTCCTGGTATAATATATGTTATACTTATTGTTTTAATCGCCTCGTCACTATTTCACTTGTTGCTCGTATTTTTACATTTGTTTTTTTTTTTGGAAGAAAAACAAAAAAACCGAGAGATACGAAAAAAACACGGAATTCTCTATTAAAACCGTCGTGAGTCACGCGTTTGTGCACTGCCCGTCGTCATTTATACGTCATGATAATACCCCGCGTGTCCGAGATTAGATTTAGAAGTCGTTGTCGAGCATAGATTAGCGTGTTCCGGAGGCCGTGCGAGATTCGACGACGACGAGACGACATGTCCGAGAGACGAGAAAGGACGGGCGAGTGAATGCGCCGATGGAAAACGAATGGACGGCGGGAAAATAAGGGAAGAATTATTAGGGAGAGATAATCGACTGTGCAATATAATGGGATATCGTGTATGCTTTAACGAGGGCCGCGACCAGTTAGAAAACCGCCGCGAAAAACGACGATGATAAACGATATGACGCATACCTGCACAGAGCGAACGTCTAGCGCGCCGAATACTCGCGAAGAAAAAAGGATTTCGGCGGACGCGCGTTTTCGGGAGCGGCGCGTAGGTATCTAAGGGCAACGTGAACTATTTGCTCGCACGTACGGAAACATTTTAAAAACGTGTGTGTGTGTGTGATATCCGTCCGTTTTCTACGAAACGTGTCGAGACGTTTGAAACAAAAGTAAGACCATTATATTTCGCGCGGGATTCTCAAATACAAAAACGATACACTTGTCGAACCGACGTGAAATTAACTCCCGGACCCTGATCAGGCGTACTATTTCTCCAGATTACGACTACGAAGACATAATATTTCTGGGGGGTAGTTTTTAAAATTAAGGGTAGTTTTAGTGGATAAGGGATTGGAAGAGACCTCGTCAAGTCCTATTCGACATTGAAAGACTGGTTGCTCTTTATAAAATTCCCTACGAATTTTTACATTAAGGGTAGGGGTGGAAATTTCGACTCTGGCGCTGTTTACGCAGTCGGCTCATAACATACCGTTTCTCTATGGCCGGATTACGACTCCAGACATTTGATTTCTGAGGGGTAGTTTTTTTCAGTCAAGTGCAATTTTCCGGGGTTGAGGTCGATAAGGGGTTGGTAGTTCTCATCGAGTCCCACGCGTGGGATATAATTATGAGCGGATCGCTCTATATAGTGATGTAACATTTTTTTATATCGTCGCCGGACGAACGATCGCGTTGTTACGTAACGTCTTACGAGTCGTATAAGTTACGACACGCGTGTTTTTTTTTTATGCAATAATACAATGCGGACCAATCGAACGGCCGCCGCGACTTTCTAATCGAATCCCATTGGTTCGCGATAAAAACCGTATCATATTATTGTTGTTTACGGCGGCGCGGCGCAGTAGTGATTCTCGTTCAGTCATCCGTCCGCTTCGAACACTCGACGATCTATCCGGAAACTCTCGGCGAGAACTCCGCGTAGGCCCGCGTGCAAACCTCAGACGTCGGCTACAGGTAATAACACAATTTTATCTCTATTATTCGTTTCGTTTTTCTTAACCCTCGACTCGGTATTATCGTTAAGACAACACCCCCGGTCAGGTAGATCAAGAATTTTTTTAAATCCAATAATAGTATATATTATATACATCGTGTGCCGATCGTATTATTGTTCGGGTCAGGTTTCGCGTATTTTTCTCAGTGCTTCGGATGCGAGTGGTGTTTTAAACGTCGTCGTTAAATTCGCGCAACACGTGATGATATTTCGTGATTAATCCGTTCGAAAGTCTTCGTTTTACCTCGTCAAATGGTTACCGTGAAATAATAACTATGTGCTCACACTTGAATATATCGACTCGTCGATCGAAAAACTCAAAAAAAAAAATCAATTTAAATTTAAAATAAATTTTAATCGGGTCTCCTCGGGTTAGGTTAAAATAATATTTTAACACGAGTTACCTTGTGTGCGGTCCGACAATCCGCATTGTATTATATGTGTATAAATTTAATGACGAATAAAAGTTACGAATAAACATGAAAACGACTAATTAATCGAAATTTGATTCGAAAATATTCGACTCGTGTGTTTATTTGCGCGTCAAACTATTCGACGACTCGTTCCGTTTATATCGCCCTGTGTGTGTGTGTGTGTGTATTCGCTAATAACAACGCGATTCCGTCGATTTAATCCGTTTGACATTCTTCTAGCCGGTAACTGGCTGGTTATAACCGCGCGCGCGTGTTGAACTTTCTTCGGTCTGTGTGTATTATTATTATGTGCTCACACTTGAATCGCGACCGAATATATCGACTCGTCGATCGAAAAACTCGAAAAAAAAATCAATTTAAATTTAAAATAAATTTTAATCTGGTCTCCTCGGGTTAGGTTAAAATAATATTTTAACACGAGTTACCTTGTGTGCGGTCCGACAATCCGCATTGTATTATATGTGTATAAATTGAAAATTATAAACATGAAAACGACTAATAATTATTGTATTAATCGAAACTTGATTCGGGACCAAAACAAATATAATATATTCGACTCGTGTGTTTTTGCGCGTTATATTCGACGACTCGTTCCGTTTATATCGCCGTGTTTGTGTGTGTGTGTGTATTCGGTAATAACAACGCGATTCCGTCGATAAAAAAAAAAACCTACTAACCTAACCGTAATCAATTAATCCGTTTGACATTCTTCTAGCCGGTAACTGGTTGGTTATAACCGAGCGCGCGCGCGCGTGTTGAACTTTCTCCGGTCTGTGTGTATTATTATTATGTGCTCACACTTGAATCGCGACCGAATATATCGATCGAAAAAAACAAAAATAATCAGTTTAAATTTTAATCGGGTCTCCTCGAGTTAGGTTAAAATAACTTTAACACGAGTTACCTTGTGTGCGGTCCGACAATCCGCATTGTATTATATGTGTATAAATAAAATAAAAAGTTATAATAAACATGAAAACGACTAATAATTATTAATCGAAACTTGATTCGGGACCAAAACAAATATAATATATTCGTCTCGTGTGTTTATTTGCGCGTTATATTCGACGACTCGTTCCGTTTATATCGCCGTGTTTGTGTGTGTGTGTATTCGGTAATAACAACGCGATTCCGTCGATAAAAAAAAAAACCTACTAACCTAACCGTAATCAATTAATCCGTTTGACATTCTTCTAGCCGGTAACTGGTTGGTTATAACCACGCGCGCGCGTGTTGAACTTTCTCCGGTCTGTGTGTATTATTATTATGTGCTCACACTTGAATCGCGACCGAATATATCGATCGAAAAAAACAAAAATTTAAAGTTTAAATTTCAGTTTAAATTTTAATCGGTTCTCCTCGGGTTAGGTTAAAATAACTTTAACACGAGTTACCTTGGTGCGACCCGACAATCCGCATTGTATTATATGTGTATAAATAAAATAAAAAGTTATAATAAACATGAAAACGACTAATAATTATTAATCGAAACTTGATTCGGGACCAAAACAAATATAATATATTCGACTCGTGTGTTTATTTGCGCGTCAAACTATTCGACGACTCGTTCCGTTTATATCGCCGTGTGTGTGTGTATTCGCTTATAACAACGCGATTCCGTCGATAAAAAAATAATAAAAAAAACCTACTGACCTAACCGTAATCAATTAATCCGTTTGACATTCTTCTAGCCGGTAACTGGTTGGTTATAACCGCGTGCGCGCGCGCGCGCGTGTTGAACTTTCTCCGCGACGGTCTGTGTGTATTATTATTTGTTTGTCGGCAGTCGTCGCGCGGCGATAGGGCTAGGGGATCGTTAGAAGGGTATATGCGCGCTCGATATATACTTATATATGTATATATACTTATATACGTGTATATATGCTCGGCGGCGGCGTCCCTCTCAATATTAATGTTCATTAAAACTTTGTCGGTCCGCACGCGAATACGACTCTACCGGGATGTTGGTTTTAATTAGGAAAACGCCATTAATATCTTTACTCTGGCGATGTTGTTTGCGGCAGCGTCGAGAGCTAGCGAGGGGTGGGGAGAGCTTAAGAGAAAAAATAAAAAAACACGGAAAAAAAAATTAAAAAACAAAAACAATCCCCGTCGACAAAACGCGCCGCGCGGTCCGGCGAACGACTCGCGACGGATTCGACGTGTTACGCGCGCGCGCGCGCGTTCGAAAAGTATTCGGCGAGTTTTGAGATACTTATTGTATATAGTTTCCTTCTCGGGGGTTTAACTCGGAATTTCGACGGTACAACGATGCGCGCTGAACGCGAGCGACTATAGGAGACTCGCTTATTTTCACTCAATTGCTGCCCCAATAAGTCTCGAGACGATATAAAAATAAAAAAAAATGGTTCCGACGAAATTAAAGTTTTTTCGATAACCGTCGTCTTTGGCGACGTATTTGCGGCTAAAAGTACATCGCAGGACGTCACTCGATAAAAACCCAAAACGCGCACGTGTAAAATACATTTAAATTATAATTTGTACGCAATCGAGCGCCGCGTGAAGGACTCGTTCGATCCTCGTCCCTCCTCCCCAAGATATTTCGAATTTCCGCGACTAAAATAAAAAAAAACCGGTATTATGAACGTATTTAATTTAATTTTTTGTAGTAACGAATCGTTATTAGTCGAGTTGATTTTCGAAAAAATAAATCCGAGATTAGCCTTTGCCGAGTTTCACGACCAAAAGCTGCGAAATACGCGCTATATAAACCTAAAAATAAATAGTTAATTAAACGAGACGCATCAATTTTCCAAATTCTTTTTCTGGTGTAACATTAATTTTAGTTTTCTATTCTACATTTTCGAGTTTTCTTTTTTTTGAAAATCATATTGTTTCTATACTTTTGCGCTTTAATGAACCGGTTTCCTAACGGATTTTTATTACAAAAGTCTAGAAATACAAAAAAAAAATTGAAAATCGTCTTCTAATTTCTAAAAACAATAAAACATTGATTTTCGAACGGTTTTTCAAGTTTTTCAGAACTATTTACATTTTTACATTTTTTTTTTTTTACGTAGTAATAATATCATTAACATAATTATATCGAAATAAATGGGCTGCGATTAATTGCGAAAAATCGTAATCCTCGACTATGACCGATGACTAAAAAAAAAAAAAAGGATTTCTAACAGCGGATTTTTTCGTTTTCAAACGTTTCGTTGTGGGAAAAAAATAAAATATTATATTTTCGGGTGTGGTAAAGTAAATTGAAATTGAAATACTCGTAAATAAAATATATCAACGCGTTAAATCGTAAACGTAGATTAATATTGAATTCGGTCTCCTCGATGAAAGGAAAACAAATCCTAGGTCCGCCGACGCGGCCCTGTTATAGTCGTCTCGGCCGTAAGAAGCCGCGAACGTTTGCCACCGAAAAATACGGTAAATTAAACGGGACGCGTCACTTTTCCGAATCCTTTTTCAATCTCGAACAGGCGGAAAACTCGATATACGTATATAGTGTGTATATACTTTCTCGGTCTTACCGCCCGCCCGCTACCGCGAAAAGTAATTAGCCTCGCGATGCCGAACCGTGCGTAATTAAAGAATCCGCGATTGTATATATAAATAAACGAAAGTCGTGCGGCGGGTCTTGACAGCGGACTTACCGACGACGACTACCGACGACGACGTCCGGACTAGGTTTTCGTTGGGATTTTCTAATAACTCGTATTTACCGTAAAAACGACGTTTCGAAAACCCATAACGATTTCGGCACGATGTTTTCTCTCGCGAAACACGCGCCGCCGCCGAATACCTACGCGTTTTATTATTTTCTCTGCCGGTCTGAGATCGGACGCGTTTGAAGAAAAAAAAACCCCCATCGACACGATTTCCGCGAGTATTATTAGTGCCAACAATAGAGCGCGAAATCGATATTTTCAAACATAAAATTGTTACTAATTCGTGAGCAATCGTAGTCGTTTGAATCTCAAGTCACTAATCCACAATTCGTAATCTAAGTATAACCGCTAGAAATCGAGCATCCGGCACTCGAAAATAATAATCGATTATTTCACTCCGATTACGATTTACTCTCGCTAGTTATTGTGAAGTAATGTTTGTTGTTTTTTCCGAAAAATTTAAGTTTACGGTACCTGCGGGATCATCGACTTAATATTTTGTGATATAAATAATCGCGGCTTTGATATTTTATCGATTTAAAATCGCAAACACGACTTTTTTACTTCCCGTTTTCTTGTTTGTCGTTATTATTTTCATATTATTTTTTTTTCTTTTCTCATAACCGAAATAACGCGATTATATTATAACCGCGTTGTTTTCTAAACGAGGTGAAAAACGTCCGGTCCGCGCAAAGTCTGTCACCGGGACACAAAGGGACAGTATGCTCGAAAAAGGGATAGCTTCTCTGTTTTTTTTTTTTTTCCGTAAACTGGACGCGACCGGCCGTTTCACAGTACGGGCACAGCGCGGTCAAATTTTTGAACGGGGAGGGGACTGTGATCCGAACAAAAAGAGATAATGTGCGCGCAAACCGGCGGCGAGGGGAAAACGTGGCCCCTCGTTACTGTGTTTTCATAAATAATATAATTTACGGGCTATTAACACGAAAACGGTAAGAAGAAATTAAATAATACGTTTCGATTAATAAATAATAATATTAATAATATAATAGTTTTATTCGAGTGAAAAAAAAAACTTACGTTAAATAGTTAAAACTGCGTTTTTTCGTCGTGGAACACACACACAAAACAACGGTTTCAAACGAATATCTGATGATTAGGGCCCGGATTTAAATGCACTTAAAACCATACAGATATGCTCTAGAAAATAGCCAAAAATGCCTTTAAAAAATGCATTTTACCACAAAAATGACCTTAAAAATGCCTTTAAAAAATACAATTTACCACAAATATGACCTTAAAAATGCCATATATTTTTTTTATACAAATTATAATTTATAAATGAGACATAATAATTATTTTTACATGACGATCTACAGTCAATAATAAATTAAGATAAGATAAAAACTAAATCGAAAAAAAAAATTGACAATGTGTATGGAAAAACCCGATAAACCTTCTTTAAATATCAAGAAAATAATTTATCTTAAGATAATTTTTTTAAATAGTCCAAGTTTTATATCTACATTGAACAAATATGCATTAAAAACCAACAAAATGACCCAATAATGCTAAAAATGCAAAATAAAATTTGTAGTTTTCAAACCCTCGTTACATGAAACGAATTATGTACTTAGAAAGCATTGTGTATGATCAACCAAAAAAATATGCACTTTGCATTGAAATCCGGGCCCTACTGATGATGTTTATCGATACCGCTCGTATCGCGTGTAATTTTAATTATGTTTTACGACTCGTTATATTATATTGTTTGTATTTTTTCGTCGAAAAACAAAAGGTTAATTATTATTTGTCTGTCGGGGGAAAAAAAAACCACAACACGTAATCAAAACGTTTTTGATATTTACTTATATACGGAATAAAACATGTGCGCGGCTCGATTATTATAAAAGCTCACTTAGGTCGTTAAAATTATACGAAAAAAATGTAAATTCATAAATTCGAGCTAGGGTTTACCTGGTTGTTTTTATAAAAATAAAAAAAAACCCAACACGATCGAGCATTGCCATTTCACTTGGAATATCGTATTATTTTCGGGGGAAGTAAAATCAATCTACGTCCGGCGACCGAATATACGTATAAATTATAGAGAGCGACTTAGGATTTCGTGTCGCGTATATGGACGACAATACCGTTCGGTAATATAAAATATAATTGACGAGTGGGCTTGGATTGGTATGATTATTATTATTGTGTCCTTTTATTCGTCATCATAACAACCGCCCGCCGCGTGACGATAAATCACTGGCGGAAAAATATAAAACATAAAATTAGATCGTAAATCGAACAGAGTGCCATTAAGAGCGAGCTGCAGCGTGTGCAGTGCCGCCCGGGCGGCGTTGTTGCGCGTCCAAAAGCAATTAAAGTTTTTATTTGTTTTTTATTTTATTAATTATTTTCACAGTTTAATTATAAATTGATGGATTTTTTTCCTTCTTTCTGTCAACCGACAAACAAAATACAAGTCGGACCAAATAATTAAAGTCATTAATTAGGTTATCGCATGAATTATGTAAAACTGTTTTTTTTTTCTTCTTCTTCTTCTTCTTCTTTTTTCCCCGTTCCGGAAAGACATTTTTATCAAAACGAAACGAAATTAAACAAATCGCACAACTTCTCTGCTGCTGTGCCGTGTAGTAGTTGGAACGAATGGCTCGCGTTGAACAAAAAAAATAAATATATATATACGTGTATATAGATATTTACAAAAGAAACTTTTTATTAATACTTCAAATTGTATAATCTAAAGAAGAAACAAAAAAAAAAAAAAAACTTACTGAATAAATAAAGACAAATGCTTTTACAGTGATTGGAATAAAGGATGTGAATGTCAGCTAGTAATAATAACAATAAAAAGAAATCGTCTTTAATTACAACGGTTGTTTTTTAAATTATTTAATGATAGTTTCTTTCTTTTTCCTTTTTTTTTTTCGTTTCGCCGCTTTATAGCTTTTATTTTTTTATTCTCTCAAAAGACAATCAAATAGAGAGGCGCGCGGTCTGTATATTATATCGAACTCTCCGGAGAATTTTAATTTACCGACATGTACGTTTAACAGCTAATGGTATTGTAGTGACTCGCGGTAAAAATACGAATCGAAAAAAATAACCGAGTTTTTTTCGACGCCCATAAAAAGTCGGTATCGACACGTTTCGCTCGATTAAAAAAAAAAAACAACAAAAAATTCTAAGAATTCGCTAGATTTTTCATTCGATATGTGAGAATTCGTTACACCGAAAGTATAAAAAAAAAAAAGTATCGACTACGGCATAATTCTGTTTATAATTTCATCGATATTTCCGTGTAAAATGTAAAAAGTTATAGGGGGGAAAAAAAAAAAAAAAACCGAACGTATTGACACTAATTTTGACACGTTTCGCTCGATTAAAAAAGAAAAAATTCCAAGAATTCGCTAGATTTGTGTGTATTTATTACACCGAACGTATAAAAAAATAAATAATTGACTACGGTTGAATTCCGTCGATATTTCTGTGTAAAACGTAAAAAGTTATTAAAAACGAAAACCCGAACACATTAATACACTTATGACAATAACTTTCCCCGTCGTAACGTTGTTAGTTTTTATTTTTCATTGAGTTATCCGTGTCGAGGAACTCGTTACGTAAATATTAAAAAAAAGTATTCGTCGGGACAACGCGCGTCGAATGAAATCGTTTTTTACGGGGTAATTTCGTGATTTCGTGGATTTTTCCAAGTTTTAACGTTACGTATTAACGTCGTTCGGCGAAGAATCGTCGGAAATGGACGCGCGTTCGATGTATTTTTCGAGTTTTCTATTTATCGACTCGTATTTCGGTAGTTTTATCATATTATTAATTATTAATAATCGTCGCTGCTCGCGGGGGATTTCGCGTTAATTTCATCGCGTCGCTCGCCGAGAGGGTTCCGGAAATCTCTATCGGTCCCAGACCGATTTGTGCGCACAAAATGTAACCAAATAATAAATCGCGGTGCGAGTAAAACGTAACAATTTCGGTCGTCCCGAGAATCCGCGCGCGCGTGCTAGTCCGTTGTGTTATCATTACGATATATTATTGTTATTGCGATTTCGTCGAGGCCCGCCGAAACAATACCGCGCGCGCGCGCGCCCGCACAACAATGGGATTCCTGTGCGCGAATCCCCGACGACGACGGTCGTAAATAAGCCAATAAACCGATCGCGCGAAAGCGCCCGCGCTCCGTCCGCGTGTGTATTACACGACGGCGATATTAAATTCAGTTTAACCGACGCTGTGTTATGTTGTCGACGACGGCGTATTTGTATAATAGCGCACATGCCGAATAATTACAATATAATGCGCGCGACAATCGCGTCGTTATCTCGTTCGTCTCTCGACCGACGACAATAACTCGTAGCGTCGTTTGCTTTTTTCTTCTCCTCTCAAATGGCAATACGCTAAAATCTCTGTGGCCACGCGCTTTACGACGACGGTTTCGTGAAATCCAAATGTGCTCGTTTTCGTCGTTGTTTTTACCTTTTCCGCGACGACAATAATACTGTTTGCGGTGTCCGTCTGGATTTTTTTCTTTGATTTTTCCCAATCGTATAAATATCGTACAAGTGTTGTTGTGGCACGAGCCCCGTTTATAATAATAATACTAATAATACTAATAATTACGAATAAAATAACCGATTGTAATGTCGTGCTTGTCTGTCGTTTCAGGATCCGCCAGGAGAAGAACGGCGGCGCGTGGTGCCCGAAAGCGCAAATCAGCAGCGAAGTCCGGGAATACCTGGAAATCGATCTGGACGAGGACCACCTGGTCACGTGGACCGAAACGCAGGGTCGATGGGGCAACGGGCAGGGTCAAGAGTACACCGAGGCGTTTACCGTCGAGTACTGGAGAAAATCCATCGGCCGATGGGTCGAGTACAAAGACTCCAGAGATAACAAAGTACGTGTAACATTATATAGTTATATACAATACTTATACTACTTGTCGTATTATTATACTTACGAATTCGTACGATAAAACGTGTCTCGTCCGCCGAAATCAATAAACGTCGAAAAGGAAATATAACGTTGTCACTTGCGATTTTTTATTTATTTTTTTTTTTGAGCGCGATTCGACGATTTTTGGACCCACTAAGTCGAATTTTTTGAAATTTTTTTCCCTCGATCGTACCGAAAAGCTTTACCGATTTTTTCCGTTCTAAGAATTCCCGTAAACATTGGTCTGTTAATCGTTTAGTCTACGAATATTAGTATCAAACAAATACTCGGATATTACCTAAGATGATTAGCAAAAAAAATAAAAACTCTAAAAAAACCGGATTCGTTCCAAGTAAATAATAAAAAAAACCTACTCAATTCATTTCGAATAAAAAATAAAATATAAAAAAAAAAAAAAAAAACAATCCTAATTTAGTATTTTGTAGACTCCGTTGAAGTCTCCGCGCGATTTACAATCGAATGTTTTTCGACGGAGTTGAATTCACCGTCGAATTGTGCGAAACTCTCGGCGGTTTTTTCATTTTTTTTTTCTTTTCTTCGCGTCCCGTCTCGTCGGAGGCGCGCGCGCGCGTCTTTCGTTTTCGGATTATTCAGATTTCATTACGGCTCTCTTTAGTGATAAAAGTGGATTACGCGTTTTTAATTAACTCGGCCTGAAATCCGAATAACGTCGTGTCTCGTGTACATAGTAAAACGATACGAGAGCGCTGCGAATATAAAACAATAACATTTATTATATTATTCGTTTATCAGACGAGAAATGAAATGAAATTCGCGTGTTAATGATGAAACAAATTCGAAACTCCCAAATCAGCGCGAGTCTGCGAGTTTTATTCGATTTGATTGTATCTGTTTCGTAACACGTTTCGGTTACGAAATCGCCCGCGTAAAATCTACTTTTCCGCGTACGACTACTCGAGTGCGTTTACATTACTTTATATAAATATTAATTCCAAGCGTTCCACATACGGCGCTTATAGTCGTTGCTACCGAGCTTTTCTATGCAAAACCGTTTGTTGTATATTATTATTATAATAATTATTCTTTGAAACGTGCGCGCGGTTACGATGGCGAAAAGCGTTGGCAATATTATATCTAACTTTATTATCAAACGCGTTTATACTGATTATTATTACCCACGTAAATTGCGCGTCAAAAACATTATTCACAGGAACGCAGTTGATATTTCGCGTACGGCTCGTATTTTTTTTTTCTTCTTCTTTCTGTTAAGTATTTCTATTTCTGTTGTTCGCCTTTTGACAGCGTCTTTAGGTTTTCCACGCAGCGCCGTCGTCGTGTTATTTCAACGAATACTCGCTCGAATCGCTTACCGCGCCGCGAGTCTTCTATTTATTATAATACGACACTGCGCCTAAGTTCTGTTTTTTATAATAACAACGCATCCGCTCTCGAGTTAAATTTCAAACACGAGAGAACCGTTTTTTTTCCGCCCGTCTATCGTAAAAACTTTGTTTTCTCTCGCGAAAACATCGCCAAAGTTTTGATTAGGTATAACTCGTTCGCATATAAAACAAAACGCGTTGATTTTTTTTTATTTTTAATTAACTATTTTGTGTGTGTTTCTATTTGAAAACACAGTTTTTATTAATGGTTTTCGTTTTCAAACACGTTTTGTTTCGTCGTCGCTCAGACGATCGTGAAAAATGACGACGGACGAGAATATTGGAGACGTTCGATGATTCAATCGTTTTCGAATTGAAATTTAGTAATTTATACGAGGCGCGTGCGTTGTTGATACACGCGCGCCTGCACACAATAGAACTCATTATAAAAAAATGTTTCCGAAAGGTCGACTGCATTAATTACGTTTCGAGTATAAAAATAAGAAATGTCGTCGCGTCGTGGCGGTCGCGAATACGAAACCTCGGAATAATAATAATAATAATTTCCATCGTCGTTAAAAAATAATAATATAATACGCGCGACGATAATTAGATCGTTAGAAACGACGATACGGACGTTTAAAAAATAAAAAACGTACACATTTTCGCGGAAAGCCCGTAATTAAGGAGAAATACGTAATTATCTATCGCGCGGAGTGAAACGTATAACAATAGAATATTTTCGAGTGCAACGACGATATCGATAATAAAATAATATCATGTCGTAGTGGCTGTCGTCGGTAAATTTTAATTTACGATCCTCTCTCCGTTGGATTTATTTTTCAAAGTCCTAGTTTTTCGTCTCACTTTTTTTTTTTTTTTACCGTATCGTCGTATACGTTATTTTCGTTGCACGTCGCGTTGTGTATTCTCATTCGTCCGGAGAGAAATTCGAATGAAAATCAATTTTTTTAAAAAAAAAATATATAATACTAAATACACTAGTTTAGGTACACATTTTTACGTTCATTCAATAACATATTCAAATAAAGGGCCCCTTCACACGCAGCCACTCAGCAGCGCTTCTGAGAAGCGCTGCTGTTGGAAAAACATTAGTTTATATGGATGGTTTCACACACGACCACGGCCACTGATTAGAAGCGCCACAGACGGTGTGAGTAGTTGCCTTCGCCGCAGAACGCGACGTCTAAAAGTGGCGCTTCTCGTGATAGAACGTATATTTAGATTGGGGGTTTCACACGTGACGGCAGTCGCGCGACTATTTTTGCAGCCCGTCGGTGGCGCGTCAGTAGCGCGTTAGAAGCGCGATTGATAAACGATGTTTGATAAACGATTTCAATTATTATCATTTTAATTTCAGTCTTTATTTGTCAAAACATTAGCAGCGCCACAGACGCGCTTCTAAAAACATTAGCAGCGCCACAGACGCGCTTCTAAAAAATATTAGCAGCGCCACTGACGCGCCACTGACGCGCTTCTAAAATATATTCAGCGCTACTGACGCGCTGCTAAGAAGCGCTGCTGAGTGGCTGCGTGTGAAGGGGCCCAAAAACGTTCCAAAAACTACGACTAAACGCAATACTAGTACTACTCGTTAGGACCAAATTCTGCAAACGTATTATGTCTCGCGCAGCTATTTTTTTCAAACTAGCGAATAGAAACGTGCAAACGCTTATATACGTATAAATCCGGGCCCTGTTCGTTGGTAATAATGAGTGGTTTTTTTTTTTTTCAAATTTCAGGTGCTTCCGGGCAATATAAACACTTATCTGTCGGTCAATCAAGAATTCGAACTGCCGTTCGTGGCGAGCAGAATACGCTTCGTGCCGTTCAGCGCTCATCCGAGAACCGTTTGCATGCGCGTCGAAATATACGGATGTCCGTGGGAACGTGAGTACACATTTGATATTATTATAATATACATAGTTTAACGTACGCGTTTAATATTGCGAATATTATCAGAGGGAAAAATAAATCTATTTAAATATTTATATATATACGAGCGTATATCGGATGTATTGGCGATTGTGTGAGAATCGAACGAGATCGAATGAAATCCAGGTACTATCCTGGGCCGTAGAGAGGGGGGCCCTAACCCCCTAAGGGTTCACCCTTCCTCCCCCCTTTGCAATAGGAAAAATGTACGAATATATCTAAAAATATTTGAAATCACTAAATTAGTAAAAATACACCTTAAAATTATTATATTAAATATATTTCAAAGTATTTTTTTTTTCTTTTACTTCCAAGTACCCAATAATAAATGTTAAATAGCGTTGTTACTGAAGCCCCAAGTCCAATTATTACTGTCTACAGCCCGGGTAGTACCCTACTTACCCTCTACCACTCGTGTTTTATCATTATCCTTACGTGCAAGGCGCGAATCTTAAAGATGCCCCTTATAGATCGTTCATTACCGCGGTTCTGTTGAAAATCGGTTACCTCTTAATTAAAAAATAAAAAATAAAACTAGTAATACTTTCACTGTCGTGTCGGTAACCGACTAATTGAACGTTTTCAAACAAGTAAAAAAATATATACCTATAATATATATATGTAATACTCGCACACAAGTCTAAAGTAAGTCGACTTTTTTTCTTTTTTTCTAATTCGTTAAGTAAATATAGAAAAATATAAATCGATTTTAAAGTTTTAATAGTTATTTTTCTTTTCGTTTTCTTGTTTAAGTTCAAAGTTAAATAAGAAAAAGAAAGTAATTCGACCAAGTTAAAAATCAGTTACCTTTTTTTTTCGTACATAAAAAAAAAAACACAACACACCGAGACGATATAATAGATTTACGATAAAAATAAAATATATATTCGTGTGTATAATTTTTTACCATAGCGATTATCGGTATCGATTTAAAACTTTATTTACCCCCGCACGTTTTTGAATTCGATCGATTGTGTGAAGTCCGAGAAAAAGTGACCATTTAATTTCGTTATATTTCTAACGACGAATTATCATAGTTTCATCATAGAGAAAATAGACGATTCGATTTTTAGGGTATTTAACTTTTGGTCGACAAAATTACGATCAACGCGTTACCATTTCAAATCCGTATAGGTTTTCGGCCAGGTTGTGTGTTTTCAGATGCGATTTCTTTCGCTCGTCTAAATTTATTACCACGTACGAGGTTATCGAACTGTTCGTACGACACGATAATATATCTATCGCGACGATAAACAAAACTCGGCGGTGGCGCCGCTGCGGACGTGTAACCTTTTCGCGTGATAATCTGAAAATATATAAAAGGACGTAAATAACGATAGTAATATGAATGTAAAAGGGGGGCGGGGTGTTATTAACGGTGTGGATTTTCACTAATAACGTGGTGAAACTAGATATTCCTACGGCAAATTCATTTGGCGCGCGTCGTAATTCGCAAAAGTCTGAGTAAAATAATAGTCGGTCGCGTGTAATGTTCGGCGAGGAGAAAAAAAAAAAAAGACCCGCGACGCCGCCGCCGCCGCCGCCGGTGTAACTCGACGTCGGGTGTCGGGTAGTAGTGGAGGACCGCGAGGACGGAAAAAAAGAAATCCTCGAGTCTTAAACCCAGACTTAACTCGTTACGCGCCGGAGGACGCGAGTGTTTATTATTTTCATCCGCTGCGTCGAACACGACGTCATATTATAATTAGGCCCGCCAGGGCCGCCTCCCCCCCCCGCAGACTTTCGAGATTTTTATTCGTCTCTTTTACCTCGGCGAAAATAAAAAAAAACGTATTTTAATATCTCGTTCGAAACTATAAATACATTTATCTCGCGTTGTTTGGTTTGCGTCTCCGGGCGTTTCTCAGCCCCGTTCGTCGTCGATTCGGGTCATTTGCGACGATTGCGCATAATCGAGACGAAATCGCGAATTTATCTATACTATATATAAAATTGTAAGGGTTTTTCTTCGACCGCGCTAACCGAGAAAACTACTGGACCGATTTGGCTGAAATTTTTTTTGGCTGAAACCCGACACTCTGCTGAAGGTTATAGTACCACTTTTGTCAGTAAAAAAGTTCATAAAAGTTCATAAAAAATTAAAAACAATTGTACCTATATTGTGCGGCACGGCGGGATAGAGTTATTATTGCGAGCATAATTTGTGCTTAGTTTTTTTACCTACTTTTTGATTATTCTTATGAAGGTTTATTGGGCATGCTAATAGAGTTAAATTTTGGGTAAGTGGCCAATTCATCATCATGCCGTGAACCAATCACGGGCGAAGCTGTGACAGGTCGGCTAGTTGTTGTATAAATTATTTTCGTTTTGTTTTCACGGCGATGACGTGTAATATTATACTCGTATAACCTACCGCCCCCGGTATCGGACGTTGTAAATTTCGTTTGGAAAAAAAAAAAATTCTTTATCGACGTGCAATTGGATATTTTTTTCCACGATAGTTTTGTAGGTTTACACGGCTTTTAATTTTTTTTAATTTTTTTTCCGTTTTAAACGTCATAAATATATATTTATTTTTTTTTTTTTAGGGTATCGCGTCCCCGTCCCCAATAATGTGTGCGTGTGAGTGCGCGCGAGTGTGATAAATATTTATTTTTTTTTTTAGGGTATCGGTCCCCGTGCCCCCAATAATAATCGCGTTTCCTGCACGTCGTCGCGCAGTGGACACAGGTGTTTGGAAATCGACTATTTTTACACTCGTTTCAAACTCTCTCTCTCTCTCGCCCCTCTCGGAAGCGATCGAAAGTCGCTGCGGGGTTGAAATAATTTCGTTTCGATTAGGTAAACCGGAGTTCGGTCCGAACACGTAAAGCGCTCAAATACTTGGAATAATCGAATTTTGTAATCTCTCGGACGCAATTTCCTAGAATGGCATTTGATGAAATCCCCCCAGTACACTAACCTATGGATTTTGAAAATTTTTCACGTACCGCTCGAAACGAAATCTTTTAAATAAAACGCGGTTTTACGCGGAAAATAAAAGCTTCGAATACCTACTCGATCGTTTTTTTAAACGTGATGATTTATTGCGTGATATGCATTTGTTGCGCATTTCTGTCGGAGTAATGTACGCGCGCGATAGATAATATATAAAAACTCGAATGCATTCACGTAGCGTTTTTTTTTCTTCAAAAATCCCCACGTCCCATCAAATTGAAATACAAATCGATAGCGTGTTCACTCTGAGCAAGCTCAATAACGGGTATAAATGAATTATTAATTATAAAATTATTTCAAATCATTTTCACGTATTGAATCTATAATATTATTATTCTCCCCCCCGTCGTCGTCCTAGAGATTAATGTCTATAATAGTTTTTTAAAAAAAAATCGCAATTGTGATATTGACAGACTCGACGACAGTGTTTCGAAACATATACGACGATGCCCGGTGTGCGAAATTCCGTTTCGATTCGACGCGTGTCTATGAGAACGAATCGTGTGATTCCAGTCGCGTGTAGAGGAGAGCGTATATACGTATTTTTTTCGAATCCTTTCCGTTCGCGTGTCGCGGCGTGGACGGCGTTTTTTCTTCTTCTGGTTTTTCGAAACGATCAAATTGGGCAATTCGTCGTCTCGCGAAATCCGTTTGTTAATATATAGTCTACGGAATTCGAACATCCCCGCCGAATAGACGACCGTTCGGGGTACAGTAAGGGTAGTAATAATTTTTCGACCGCGCCGAAGCACGTTTTCATTTTTCGACTATTCATCGCGCGGCCTGGCCACCGCGCCATTACGCTTTCGACACGTATTCCGAGCGTCTTCGGTTAGTTACGGTGAAAACCCAAAGAGTCGCACAGAAACGCGTAGGGGACGACGAGCAAACGGTTTTGTCAAAGGCCGTCTCGTGTATTCGACGTATTCGCGATACTGAATAATATTCGTAAACGTTTTCACTACGATCCGAACACACGCGCGCGCGCGTAGTTGACTAATGGAGCCTTTGTGCGGATAATAGGCCAAAGCTTCACCTCCCGCGGCCTGTTATCGTCGTCGTAACTCTGACCGTTCACATCGCGCGAAATATTACCGTTTTCGACCTTTGGTAATACGTGGTTTCCAGTGTGTGTGTGTGTGTGTGTGTATTACAATAAGTCACTGCCAAAGGCGGAGATTCGGTCAAATTTTAGGGAGGAGACTTACTCTGAAAACGATTTGCGATTTGTTTTACGCTGGTATTAACGATTTCGGTTTTATTTCCTTTTCCATTAATATTTTCGCCTACCTGTATGTGAATTATTATCACTTACCATATCGACTACGAAATAATTGTATGTAATCTCGTGTAGCCGTGACTAGCGAGCGTTTACAGTTTTAGAAAACCGGCCCTTTTGTAATAATAATTTATTCGTACGCAAGGATATTGTTTAATATTACTACTAGTTCGGGCTACTCTGATACCCTAATAAAACCTATGGAGAAACGCGAAAATAAATGTATTTAAGACTTTATAATAGTCAAAAATGTATTCTAAAAACCGACAGAAGTGTTTAAAAAAAAATCCAATTCATAACCTAAAAACATAAAAAAGATATCCTTAAAGTTGTTTGAATTTTTAATTTTTAATAAAAACCGATAGAACAATAATAATGTATTCGAAACGAACTGAATAATACGTATATACTCGTATATATTCAAATTTGAGAATTATCGAGTTATTTCTTGTAGCGGGTTCGGACATTTTTCTCGTCTCGTTCCGTAAAAACACATCCCAATTGTTCATGAAAATCACTCGATCTACTAAAAGAGCATTAGAAAGTGAGAGAAATCGAATTTTTTTTTCACAAATTCAAAACAGTTGCGACTCTGTCGATTTTAAATTTAGGACCGTATAGTTTAAAGTTATTTCAAAATAAAAATCCTAGTCTGACGTCGAAAACAGGCCGTTTAAATGTTATAAAATAATGCGAACTATATAGTAAACGATTTAAATGTGTTCTAAAAAAAACGCGAATTACCGCACAGTACCCGAGGCCTTACAAAAGCCCTATTATTTATCGATTCAAACTCATCCGGGAGGAATATTTAGTGACACATCGTATAGTCGTCGTCGTCGTCGTCCGTTACGGCGGCGGTTGTCAACCAATTATTTATTTCACTATACGATATATTATGTCTTTTATACTTTTTAATTGGCCGCTAAAGTAGAGATTCACGCGCGAGTGCGCGCACAAAAAAGAGAATCCGCTACGCCGCGGCGTATGATTTTTTTGCGGCGGCTAAAAGTTCGCCATATTGACGTGCCGGATAGGTTTTATCGATTCTTTGCCATGCGGTGACGGTATTGAAAACCCGCAGAGAGGCGGAGTACGGAGTCGATAAACGCTATTATAGTCCTGTCGTCGTAAAAGTCAAATTCCACAACAACAACAACAACAATATTACCATATATAGTCGGTCGAAAAAGACGCTTATTTATGCGCACAGACCAATTCATAACGGGGCCTCGACGTCATTATTATTACTTATCTCATATACATTATATACCTTATAATATATATATATATGGACTTACGTATGCGCGTCTAACAATAAATTCGAAACTTATAACAAGGTATCATTACCATATTTAAAGACCATAATTTAAGCGTTAAAGTACTCGCAGCGGTGCTCGAAAGTCTGCTTATTACTACTGAAGTTCGCGGCGGCGTGGTGTGCTCGCGGAAGAAAGTATAGCCGCGCCGACTGCTAGTTATAAAGTTATATGTTTTATTATTCGCCCACATTATTGTATTGTCATTTTTTTTTTTCAATTAATTTCCGTCGGAATAAATCGATAGCACGCGGCGCGGCGCCGAGGATCTGCGGGACGAGAATTTTCCACTTTTAACGCGTCGAGTGTGTACGTAGTATATGAAATCGTTTCATTTCGGTAGATTGTGAATAGTCGCTGCCCGCGCGGTATTCGAATAAACCCCCGACCCGTATACGATTTCAATTATTACGAGATCCTTCTGCGATTTTCGTATTTTCGTTTCGCGTAGTTCGTGAGTTTGCCGGATACGTACATAAATCGAATCAAAGAGTATTACGTACGTATTGTAATAATAATAAAAAAAACTAAAGAAAAAAACCGCTTTTGTTAAAAAACAGTTTCTGGCTAAATACCTCCTACCCGACGACGACGACGACGACGGTTACTATAAAATAACAATGAAAACGCATAGAAATTGTATAACTATACGCGCAGACCTTTGGGGTAAACCGCCGAGTTAAACCTCGGTTTTTGTGTTTATTTTCTAATACCGGTGACCGTAACCGCCGCCGTCGTATAGGAATTACACGAAAACCGCCCGCGGGACCGAAACTTAAATCGACGATTTTTCAAAACCGCACTCTTCGAGACCGTTTCCATTTATATCGGTCGCAAAACCCGCGATCCTTTTTTCACGATCGCGCCAAACGTCGTCGAGGACGAATTTTCTAGTGTTTATCTTGTTTTTAATTTTTAACTCGTATTATTATTATTTTTTTTCGTCTCACGCGCGCGCACCACACCCGAAATTATTAAACAATAATCAAAAATACACATTTTAACGGATAAAATTATCGCGTCTTTCGTTTTTCAATTAAACGGTTATGGAAAAAAAAAAAAAAATTGAAACGAAAAACGTCTGAAATACGTTTTTTTTTTTTTTTAATACGATTGTCCGCGAATTACAGGGTGAGGGGGTGGAAACCAACCGCATAAACGCCATTATCAGTTCAATATTTCATATTCCGAGATCGTAAAAACGTCCGGTTTAAGGAATATAATAAATGTACCTGCGGGTTTTCTGTCGCGGTGATTTAACATAATATTTCTTATAAACATATTTTTATTTTTCCCCATCCAAATCGCTTTAAATTTTCCCACCGGATGAGAATAAACATAACTTTTAGAGGCTGCGCGCGTTCGCGTTCGCGTTCTAATACGTTTATTAATCTCTATATACCTGCAGTGGCGTTTCTCAAACGCGCACGCCACGTTATTGGAAACCTCGTATAAGCGTGTTTACTGTCGTCGGGAAACGGCTTTGAAAAAGAAAAAAAAATTTAGAATTTTTATCTATAGACTCTCGAATACCGAGGAGACCGGGACGACTCCTTATTATTGGCTGTAAATTATTCGTGCGATCGAATTCTATTTGAAAATCAGTAAAACAATCCGAACACTCGGAAAATACGTCGTCGTCTTCGTATCGTTTACCTACTACGTGATATTTCACCGGTCGTCTTTTTCTCTCTTTTTCCAATCCGTTTGTAAGGATTTAGATTTTCGGCGCGAGGACAATAGTCTAAGGAACTCCGCGGGACATTTAAGCGAATGGATATTCTGCTGGCGAGTGCATCCACAATGTTGATCGAATTAAAAACAACACGTTTTTGAAGTGAAATAACAACACGTTTTCGAACAATAACGAGCACTGCCGTAATAATAACATGGTGTTTCGTAATAATAGTCGAGTTCGCGGGCTAGCCAGACTCGAAACGGGTCGTATTGATTTTGAAAAAAAATGAGAGAAAAGGAAAAAAATCAAAATTGAAAACGACAACGGAAAACGTTAAAACCGAGTTGTGGAAAACTATTGGGCGCGTAACGTTGATTTCGGATTCGCGGTTTATAGTTACAAAACGAAACAAAACGACCAAAATAAGTGAAAATCGATTTTTTTTTTTTTTATTCGTCAAAATACACGCCCGGTGGTGGTGGCGTGTCGTCTCCATGCCCGAGTGTCTGCCGGGCCCCCGATGGACTGAAGAATGCGAGACCGAGTGGATAAATATTACGACGACGACCGTATTACGTCGTCGGCGAGGGGTTCGACGAGTTTGATAAATCATTAACGACGGTAAAAGAAAAAAGAGATAATCTCGGGTTCTCTCGAGTGTGGCGCGGTGGAAATCTCGTGTCGAAACTCTCTCGGTAGACGGCCGGGAGAAACGTCGTCGAGGACCACTCGGCCATTGTGTTTTACGACGGCTTTTGTAGGGCACGACTATTTTCTAAAAACGTTTAACCGTCGTCGTCGTCGACTTGATTAACAACGATTAGCGCGCGCTTTTATTTTTATGTATTTGCTCGGAAATTGAATTACAGTTTTTTTAATCGACCGTGAGCGCGCGCGCGCGCGAATTTATTCCATTCCTCTTCGCAATGGAATAGAGTTTTTTTCCCCGTCCGTTTTCAATTCGAGTAGTATCGAAACAAAAAAAAAAAAAATGAATAAAATTAAAAACACAAAAAAAAAAAAGCGATCGACAAACATCGATGCATCGTCGTCGTTTCGTTGGCCGCTGCGCGCGTTATTATTTAAATCGACCGGCTGACCCGGTCTCGGGGATTTATAAGCGTTTGCGTATTTTTTTTTATTTTTTTTCAATTTTTTATTTTCTCGTCGACTGTGTGTGTATGCTAATAATGGTGAGTGCGACACATATTGTTATTGTTTCCCGCCAAAGTGTGTTTGAAAATACGATTTTTTTTTTTTTTTTCTTACGCATAATTCAACGTTTCACATATAGTTTTCGCATCGAGTTTTACAACAATTCGATGGCAATTATTCATTATTAATTTCAAACAGTAGAAACGCAATAATAATTATATGCGATCGATACACGCCGTATACAAATGATTACGAACGATTTCACGATTTTTTTGTTAATATTACTCTTAAACCGTTTGATATTTTAACGTAATTCGACATGTTGTATTTTGATAGAAATAGAGTACGATATAGATACGATGATTAATCGACGAAAATCTATAAATGATGTTTTTTTTTAAAAAATAATCAAATGCCATATTATAATATCACAGACATAGTTTAATATATTAATTTAAAACCGCGTAATAATATATTTAACGTCGTATTTACGACCATTTTTAAATGCATACTCTGTGACTTTTTTAATGCAATCGTATTTGAGCCCTGCCGATGACCGGCAACGATTTAGTTTACTTTTGTGATAATTGCAATAGTTACAACCACCTATAAATAAGGAATTTTTCATTTTATTTAAAACAAATCCGTGTGATATTCATTATCGTTGATTTTTTTTTAACTCCTTTTGAAACTTAATCGTTTCTATCGCGATTTTATACCTTCTGCCATATAAAACGCTATTAAATACATTTTCGAGCCAATTTCATTGCCGCTTTATTGACTTTATTTTGGAAAGAGATTTTCCGACCTGGTTCCGAAGGCCGTCACGAGGGATGTGCATACCGGAAACGGTATCCGGATCTAGAATTGTTCATGACACGTATCTATATTAATCATTGCTGGCACTCGGACGTCGACGACTTTCGCATCTTTTTGGACAATAATATGTTTTCGTCGATAGAGAAACACGTTTCACTAACACGGTCGTCTGAATAACTTTTATTCTTCGGTCGTTTTTTTTTTCTCTGTGTAAATCGAGGTAAATAGTCGTGTACCGTCTACCCGCGTAACGTGGATTAAAAATAATCGATATTAACATATTATTTGATAGTTTCAAGAAAGGTTAAAACACGTCGTTTTCGTGGTTCTTATTTTTCGGGCCGTAAATCCAAGGGTTTTATCATTTTTTCCTCGGAATTCGCCTATAACTATATTATAATAATTGTTACGTTAAAAATTAATTCTTTCTCTCCGACGGATTTTAATTCCGAAGGGCTCCTATAGACGTCGATTAATCGTACAGATTTTTCAAACGATCAAGCTCTATGCATATATTATATGTGTGTATAAACGTTTCGGTTAAATAATATAATATATTATATTTGTATATTTAAGAAAATAATAAAACAATAACGCGGCGTACCCACTTGATGAATAGTGCGATCCGTTTTAATGCCGGTTATGAGTTATTGTTGTTGAAAAGTTTTTATTATTTTCGGTTTTTTTTTTTCCTCCCCCGCCGCCGACTCTCTTGGTGTACGCGTGTTATTACGTATAAATAGTAATTGTATTATGTTTTAATACAAATTTTAAATTACTCTTACATTGTTATATTATTTAAATTAAGGGTTTTAGTCGTGCCGACGGCGTTTTGAATAATCGTTATTGTAATTAGAAAAGGGTGTATAATTACGATTTTAAATACGAGGAAATTTTTAATTATACTCTGCGCGCAAATTTCTCCGCCGCTCCGTCGTACGCTGGCGACGAAATTTCGGCGACGGGCATTATAGGTTACGACTGGTCGCGCGCAGGTGTGTTATAAAAGGGCGAAGCGCGCGTTTTTATTTTTGACTTTTCGCGCGCCGTTTTGTTGAAACGTTCGAGTTTTGCGGGTCGTTGTTTTTTCTTCTTTTCGGAACCTCGCTAACTGCATAATTTTAGGAAAACAGTCTTGCGATCTATTTAGACATTTAGAGGCATTGCGTTTCGAATCGATAAATCGACGTGTGTGCAATCGAACTAGGAATTAATAAAAAAAGACATATAAAACATCGAGTATCCTTTTAGCGACGACTCGGATGAGTTTTACTGGTCGTAAAATTACGCTGAAAAATTCATTTTTTTAAAAACCACCGAAAGCACGATTTACTATACTCTAAGAAGTGTGCGAAATTTGACTTTCCTAACCGAAACGATCCGGCCGAAAGCCCGCGGTAAACATGAATGTGCGTAGTGTCAAAGTGCTCGTCGGGTCTCTACGATTATTATTATTATTATATACGCCGTTGAAGTATTCGTAAATCGAATTCGACGCTTTCGGGCGCTCCGGTTAAAACCGTGTGAATTCGCGCTTTTCCGGGTATACGATATCATATTATTATTATATATACGCCAGTCTCTCGGCGAGTATTCGGCGAACACGCGCGCGTGCCCGCGACCGCGGAGCACATTTCGATCGGAATACAATTTCAATTTTCAAGTTGGGCCCCTTTGCGACGGATTTCGCGCCGTGTGAATTCCGATAGCGTTGCGGCAATTCGATCCGATATTATCAAACCTTCGTTTGACCGCCGTGGCCGGGATGCTAATGACATAAAATATGTACAACGCGCGATATTATTATATCATACGGATTATACCAAAGGGGAGAATTGTTTGAGCGAGCGGCGTGTCCGCGACGTGTCGGTCGAAACGCGAGACGGTTTCGCGCGCGCGCGCGCGTCGTTCAAAACCGTTGTCACAATAATAATAATAATGATAATCGTGACATCCCGATAATAGTATTATTATATAATGTATACCGATCGGACCGACCGCTGCAATGTTCGACAATGTCGCCCAAACGATTTGATTCCGGACGAACGTTCTCGCTCGAAATCAAACGTTCAAATCTATTCAGACAATAACGACGATAATACGCATTTTTTTTTTTTAATTGTCCGCCAGCAATCAATCTTGCTCTCGATTTTCGGCCGCGGCTAGTATCCAAAATCAAACGCATTGTTATGCGCGACAGACACGCAACACGTTCGGCCAAGATTTACTCTCGTTCGATTCGAAAAAAAAACATTCGCAGCCCATCGAATAGTCTATTGTGAAACCAAATTTTAAACGCTGTTTGAATTCGCATTCGACACGCGAACACTTGCTAGCTTTAGACTCGGACTCGCTGCCGGAGATCGGAGCTCACGAGGACACCGTCGATGATAATTATTAAACAAACGTATCCGTTCTATAGTTGAATTTAAAAAAAATCATTCATACGCCGTAATCATAGATGATAATCGATCGCGTCGTCGCCTCAATACTGTCTATAAATGTAACAAATATAATAGTTTTTTCCAAAATATTATTCTACAAGTAAATAAAACACGAGAACCACGCGTAAGATCGATAGCGAATAATATTATAGTTACAAGTTCACGTGTCGTATTATTATTGAAATCAATAAGGACTATAGACGATATAGTTACGAGTATTATTATTTATGAGGAACATTATATCATATGTTTATAAAATTAGAACTAATTTCGTTTCGTTTTATAAAAAACCGAGTACGTACACGATCGGGGCAAATCGCACGTCTCCGCTCGAATAATCTTTTCTGAAACATCGAATTTCGTCGGGGTGATTTCGTTCGTAAATTATCCCGTTTGTTTTTTATAATTTTTCGTGCGCTTTTTTCCTTTCAATTATTCAAAACATCGAAAATGCACACATACATTTCTCTCTCTCTCTCTATATATTTATATATAAAGCTCTCTCTATCTCTATCTCTCTGTATGTCTCCCTCTTTCCATTTTCTCGCGTATCACACGCACGCATCTTCACGGCGCGTATCGCATACATTATTTCGTCGTGTTTGCGGACGCGGCGTGAGCGTCGCGTGTAGGGGGCGCGTTTAAATTGAATCGCGACGAAACAACGTCGACGAGACGGGTCGAAATCGGAAACGACGGAAGTCGGAAGGCGTTAAAACAACGCATACGGAACGTCGTCGGACACGACCCGGTCGCCACGCGCGCGATAAGCACATAATACAGCAGCCGTCACCGCGACGTTCACGCCAAACGGGGGCCCCGTTTTCCCTCGGCCGCGTGTGCACATAATACGATACGTATTACCGTTATGTATATATCAGACACACATCGTGTGCATCAAAACTATCGTCGGCGGGGCACGAGCGCGCATTAGACGCACGTCGCGTCGCGCAATACCGCCGGGGCGGGCTATAAAGCGATTATCGGAGTCCAGAGTCACGTAGCGCGTGTGCCGCCGCCGCCGCACATACGTATTATTATTATTATTATTATACTCACAGGGTGAGACCAGGACGTTCAACAAATGCGACGTATTTGTTTTTCCCTTTGATTATTGTTAATTTTCGTTTAACGACTTTTGTTGTTACCCGCGATTCCGTAGCTCTTGTGCGTGCTTTCTTTTTAAACACAAATTACGATTCGAATTCGTAGTATTTTATTATAGTTTTATCAACGACGATTCGTCAATTTTTTTCTCGAAAATTGCGACCAAACACCCGATAAAACGACTTTTAAACAACGGGATAGACGACTTTGCAAAAACTACATTCACGAAACGGTCGTTTTCCATTCCGATCGACTCTGCCTTTCAATTAAATTAAAATGTCGCATTTACGTATGTCACTTTGGAAATATTTATATTTCATACGTCGTCACATCTCTGTCGGACACCACCCTGTATACGTCGTGTACAGAAATACGTGTACTTTTCTAACGCACGTCGCTCTCGCCGACTAATATCGTATTATTATTATTATTATTATTATTATTATATTCTGACGGCAACTGTCTCTCGCGCGTACGTCCACATATGCGTTCGTTACGTGTTTTGCCGCAGCCGTTTTCATAATATCGAAACATATTTTATTATATTATTGTGCTCGTTCGTACGCGCGCCGCGCCGCCGCTCCCCCGTGGGCACGTATACTTGTCAAATCGTACGTTAAGCCTCCTCTCTCCGGTGAACCCGACCAGTTTCCCGTCGTTTTTAAAAAAAATGATTTCCGCCGTTTTTATTTTATTCCGCGGAGACACGCTCGCCGTGCGGGGTCGTACGTACGAACCGTAAACGCCCGCCGATAGACGACGATCATTATTTGGTAATAATTACATAATTACCAATCGTTGTTGAAATATTCGCGCCAGGGCCGTAGACACGAGGAGCAGTCGGAGATTTCGGTCGACAGACGATAAACTGTAGTAGACTTTGTGATTTCCTCTAATAATCGTACATGACGTGTAAACGCAGATATTTGCTTAAAAATGTGATTTACAAGGTTTTTCAACGCTTTCATTCTCGATACTATAGTAACATGCGCGTTCTCGAAATATTATACTCCCAAACATTCGTCGATCCCGTTACACCGTCATCGACGTATGTCGTCCACGTACGCTCCGCACGCACGGGGAAGAAATCCTCGTGGGATAAATAATTTCTGTTTTTAGTTTTTTTTCCTTCTAAAACACGTGTATTATTGATAAATGTTTTTATTATCGTTCCGATGCTCCGGAGACCGAAGAGAAACTCTCGTCCGTACCCGCGCGCGAGCCGGTCCCTCGGTGCAGCGCGCCCATATCCGTTCTATTTTATGCCGCAGTAAATAATATAATATTTATCTCGGACGGATTATCAAAGACTTAAGTCACGTATACCCATTAAACTTTTACCGGGCCGCCCGTTATTTTACGACGTCTGCGCGACGCACAAAGTTAGTTCTTGTTAGCGGCGCGGCGCGGCGGCGCGTTTTTACGTGCGCGCGGTCGTGAATATTTGAAAATATCGTTTCGGTGCAGAAAAATTATCAATTATTTAACGTTTCGATACTCCGTTTTCGAATAATTCGTCGGTGCGCCCCGATATTATGATTGTGATCCTCGTTTACCGCCGTATAATAATTTTACGATGACCATCGCGACACGATATACAGTACGACGACGCGTCTAGTAAATGTGTAAATTCTCGATACTTACAATTTCGATCTAGACACTCGGTCATTTGGAAAATCTCTGTAGTTGGAACAAAACTCATTAGTCTTGTTGATTCTTTCCGTCGGAGTGGTGTGAGGTAGTGGAAAACACGGTCTACAGTTTGGATTTTCTGAAAGTTCTATAATTCAAACTCCTCGTACACGTTATATTATGAGCTACCGTACAATGTGATTCCACTAAAAGTTATTGTTGTTTTCGACCGGTTGATATTCTTCGCGAGAAATGTAAAAAAAAAACCAAACAAATACGTGGGCATCCAATATATTTTCTATCGGTCGGTTTTCAGTTTGTACGATGTCGTATTTTATTATGTGACGATTCGTAACGCGAGTAAAACGACTCCTGTATAGCTTTTTTTCACGTAGTCGATCGACGCGGACTATATTCTGTCGTTAAGAGTCCACCGTCGGATTCGCACATCACTCGCTCGCTCCGTTCGCGCGCAATAATCGACCTCCCGTCGTCGTGGGCTCGGTCGCCCGTACGCGATATAACTCGAAAACGCAATTACGACGAACAAATGTTTCGTTCGGATTGTCGGGCGGCAAGGAGGCGTGTGCATAAGAGCGTGGTTCGTATTTAGCAGTCGTTTGACTACGGACGAGAGTTCGCACCCCGTTTCGTTCTCGCGCGATTGATATTTGACAGCGACTGCGGTCGGAATCCGCGAGACAAAAGCCGAATCGCGCGGCGTGTTCGAGTTTAGTGGCTCGCGCCGTTTAATATACGTATTACATACGGTATAACGGAGACACGGAATCGCTCGCGGCCCGGTTTCTAGGATCACACGTGACTCTCGTCGGCCACAGTGCGACGAATTACGCGTTTTTTTACTGCTTCATACGAGTTGTGGGATTCATGTAAAATACTCGACTGAGAATTCGACGATAATGTGTACGAGGAGGTACACTCGTTTTACGAATAACGTCGATTTTACGTGAATTTTTCGATTGAAATACCGACATCAGAGTGTATATTATTATTAAATATATAAATTAGCATATTGAAAAACCGTAAAATATCTCTTGACAAATTTTAATAATATAAATAAAAAATAAATATGAAAATAAAACGGTCTAGCCAGGAGTATAATCATAATGAAAAATATTATAAAATATGTTACTGATTTGTATATTAATAATACTATTATGGCAAAAGATGAAACGATAATTTACAAACAATTGCAGTCGATAATAATTATCGTAAGAATTCGCTTTGCAAAATATACATAAATTCTACGATTTCTTTTTTTTTCATTTTCGAAAATGAACCGTGTCGTGGACGTGAATATAGACCGTGTAAAGTTTTCATCGTTATTATTCGTCGTCGTCGTCGTTTCGATTGTGTTTTTTTTCGTTCGCCGTTTTTTCGACTATTCTTCGACGAACTATTTCGATTTGTGAAAATTCGCCCTTCGGCCCCGCGAGCCGTGTTTCGCGAGTCTGTTTCGAGTGGAAAAATTGAAAAAAATTAAAAAAATATCTCCACGTCCGCACGGGGACTTTGGCGCATCGTAATGTTCGGCGCGCGTATAATAATTAATACGGTTAGTCGAAAATTATGTTCCGCGACGACCGTTGTCCGCCGCCGCCGCGCCGCCGCCGTCCTCTCGCGTAATTAATATTTACCGTCGCTAACCGTACACCGCGCATAATACCCCAGACCGTTCCGAGCGGGCACATCGGACGGAAAATATTTTTATTCCGTGTTTTCGAATTTAATTTTCTCACTCCTCCTTTGAAATGCGACGCGCGCGCGGTGCACTTTTCACGGCCGACTGGAAGTTTTCCGTCGCGAATTCCGCCCGAACCTCGAAACAAGTCGTTTCGGATCGAGGACGATAAAGTCGAGGAAGTAACCAAGAAAGGTAGTTGTACTCATTTGATGGCGGCCGAACTTACTATACTATTGCCAAGACGAAATGAGGAGAGAGCACATATTATTATTGAAAAAACTTCAAGTGCATCCGAGCGCGCAGTGGCGCGATTGTGTTGAAAAATAATACTATAAATACACGGCGCATAACTTCCGGGTAAAAGTTATTTCGAATAAACTTTCTTTTTTTTTTTTCCTGATTTTGTCTCCGGAGACCTTACGTGCCATCGTTAGGTCTACTTTTACGTTGAAATCTATGCTACGATATGACTATAACGTGCTTTCGAACAGATTTTAATAAAATTCGTCATGTTTATTTTGTAATTACGATTTTTAGAAAAACTTTCCGATTTCCATGTCAGCTAGGTAATTACGATTTTCAAACGATTTTCCAATTTTTTTTTAAAATTTACAAATATTTTCTGCTTTGATGTGCGACGTTATCTCTGCAGAGTGGTCTCTATTTATTGAATCGAACAATTGAAATCGTAGTGCACATCAAAAAAATTACACGAATCCACATGTCATTACGCGATGAACTTTTCCAACGTTTATTTTATTTATTTTTTCAATTGAATATTTCAAAATGCCCGATTTTAAAACAAAACATTAAACGATTCGATTTTAGTCAATACAAATCATATGAAAAACGTTTTATTCTGCGGGTCATTGTTAAAAAAAAACAAAACAAAAAAAAATCACAAAAACATAAAACAGTACAAACGTCATTAAATTCATCCGCGGATCTTTGCAAAGCCGCACGCAATAATATTTCTGTTCGCAAATACATTTCGCATCATAACCAGTTTCGGGACTAGATGACAAAACAATAGTCTGGGTACAGATAAAAACATAAAATCTACGCAAGATGAAAATAAAATCCATACTAGTTATATTATTTAAATATAAAAAGAAGCATTTTCTATCTATCTATTGATATGTTATACGATGTTATACGATTCGATTTCATTTGATTGCACACGATGTTGCTGGTTCGAAATCGACCAAACGAAGTAAAATGGAAAAAAAAAAAACGTTCGTTGAAACAGAGTTTCGGTAACTTAACGACGATAAACTCGACTGTAATTTAATAATAGTATATTTAGGTACCATATTTCGATTGAAAACGATCTAAACGGTCGAAAAACGTATTTATCCGAAATAAAAATCCAGCTAACCCTCGAATTTTTTCGTTATCTATTATACGACGAGAGAGAGAGAGAGACAAATAAATATCGCGGGTCATAAATATTTCGGTCTAATTCGATTCCGGGTCCGTCCGGGGACGACGATAATATAATAACAATCCCCTGCCGCCGCCGCCGCCGCGCCGCTACCGGTCGTCGATATTGATAACGCGCTAAAAGCTTGGTCGTGTAAACATCATCGTCGCTGCTGCAGCCTCCGCCAGTTAATGTTATACACGTTGGCGGCGGCGGACGTACATAAATGTATATACGTGTATTATAAACGAGCGCGTGCGAGGAGGAAAGGGGTATAATGAAGAATTACGAGCCGGGGGACGGCCTCTCGTATATAATAATAATAACCCGTGTCGTTTTTGCGCTGGCGAGAGGGACCTGATGCTGCCGCGGGACCGAAAGACCGACGTTCAGAAATTAGGCGGGATTCCACACTCACACACACTCGCGCCACTCGCCCACCCCGTCCTTTCGCCGCCGCCGCCCGTTAATAATCAACGAACGTGCGCGCTGCCGTTTGAATTTACGACGCTCGTGAGACTTCTGACCGACACGCCGACGAACCCCCGGGCCGCGCGGCTCGGGTATATTATTATTATTATTATTATTACTCCGACTATTATTATTGTTTTGCGGTCGCCGTGTGAAACACGATATGATAATAACGCGACGTCATTATCATAATAATTTACATACACGGCGGCGGAGTCGCCTGTTGTGCGGTGTGTTGTGCGCTGTCGCCTCGAGTGAATACCGCGTTTTATTATCGGCAAAGGTCGAAAAAACGATAGAGAAAAATAATAAACGTCGTCGTCGTCGTCGTTTTGGAAAATTCAATTACATATTATTATGATTATTACAAAACGAAAGAAGAAGAAAGCGTCGTCCTTATTCCGCACGGAAATTAACCGGTTTCAGAAGCCTTGAATACATATTTTGCAGGGAGCCGAGACGCTGGGGATTTCTCTAATTTTTTCAATAGTTTGGAAAAATGGCCGTCGTTTTGCCTCGTTGATTCGATTGAAATCGAATCGGCGCGAACAGCTGATCATCGTACGAATGACTGCGAACGACTTTTATAAATAAAACGTCATCGCGAGGATTGCTTTAAGGACCGCGGCGGCGGTTGCACTTAACTCGACGCCGCCGCCTCGTACGAAGCAGAATTAAACAATCGTATAGTGTAATTATATCGTTCGCCTGTCGTTATGTTTAAAAAGCTTTAACCGACTTTTTATCTAATCCCCGGCTCGATTCCGACCACGCCGATATATAATACTTATTATACGAGTTTACTCTGTCGTACGCTCTTTTTACTGTTTGGTTTATGACTATTGTGTCATTTTTTTACGGCGGTTTAAACGTTACGCCGCCGCCGTAAACCAAAGAGGCTATTCGTAATAATATGATTAATTTTTACGCGCGATTTTAACGACCCACCTCCGCCGAGGCTTTGGACGCGATTACGCCGGCGCGTAATAAGACGTATAGGCATGATAATTCGTCGTCCTCTCGTTATTCTTTTGTCCAGGCTCGAGTACTGTAAATATGATCCGGAAACGTAGAACAATAGGCCCGAAACGATATTATATGCCGTTCGTACGGATTACAAAAACAAAAACGTTTCAAAAACGAAATGCGGCTAATTATTATTATTCGCGACGAAACGGCGAGACTCGACTATAATTTACACGTCGTCGTCGCGGCGCGGCGGTAACATTTTATACGAAATCTACAAGTACTCGTGTGATTTTATCGCGCCGAGAATCTTTGTTTATCACGTCCGTAATACGCCCTACAGAGCGTCTCCGTCACCTCCGTCAGATCTCGAACTCGCGTGATTATTATTTGTTAAACAGCTGCATCGTACCGTGTCAAAGCCTCGAAACTCGGTCGAAAACTTTCACTCTTGTCACGATATTCTTCGCGGTCATTACATATTTATCATACGTGTCAGTGATATCGTGTTGTCAAAAACAACGATAATAATTTTATAACGACGTATTGCGTATTCTCGTTTTATCTCGTTTAATTCGAATTTTCAGTTTGTAACCTGACACGGACGTTTACAACGATTTTTCTTTTTATGATATTTATAGTCGCGTATAAAATTCGAAACAATGAACTTTGCACTATAACCCCGCGGCGGCGTGTTAGTTAAATGAAATAAACGTATCGACTGACAAACGATAAATGTGTTTCAAGGAGCAGGATTCGAGGTTCCGATTAACGCTCATCCTTCTCCGATTCGCACTCGTGTCCGACGACGGTGCTGGCGAACGTTTTCGGAAACCATATCCAATTCGGAATCGACTGTTTATCGCGGCCGTCGTCGACCACGCGCGAGATGTCCGATCGCGCCGAAACTTTTCGTGTCGTACCGCGTGCGTAATCTGAACCGCGAAACTGTACCTGTAGGTCCGGGACACGCGTCTCTCGGACCGAAATAAGCCGCTTTGGAACTATAATCAATTATCGTCGTCGTCGACGGCGAAATCGCCAACTAAACGTCGTCGATAACATAAGAGTGTCCGAGGGAAAAATCGAATACTTTCGGAATATCGTACGTTTTCAGTGCATGCCGCCGCCGTTTCGTTTGCTCGGCGACTCGAGAGTATAAAAATTAAAAATCATCTCGTCGTCGTTATTGTTCTCCGGGCTCGCCGAAAAGTTATTTTTCTCCAAAGACGACGGCGCGTTCGTATAAAAAGGCAACGGCCGACGACGACGACTACGGCACGCGTTATATAGGCTTTCTTTTTCGACTTTTTTTCATTGTGAATTTTTATTTATTCGGCCGAGAAACAAAAACGAATAAAAGACATTATATAAAATAATACACGGGGCGTTTTTATTTTTTAATTATTATAAACACAAAGAAAAAAATAAATACTAAACACATTTTTTTTTTTTTGTTTTGTCTTGTGCGCGAGCAGGAGGATAAAGACAATGCTATTATTTCTTTTGAGAAATGTAATTTTAGTCGCCTTTATCGTCGCAGTCCGCGGACGACAATAATTATTAATATAAGAGAGAAAAATACACGCCGCCGCCGCCGCCGAGTAATTTTAAGATTTCCCGTTACTCGGAATTTTTAATGCTCTTATAGTTTTGACGCCGCTCGAGGCTCGAAGACTGTGTACGGTTAATTATGATTCCCTCAGACTACCATTGTGTCGCATTGTCCTTGGTAGCATGACCGTTATTAATTTTTATTCGAAACAAGCGATTTATTATAATTTAATTTTCCAAACGTTTATTGTCGTTCTTCTTACGCACATAAATCCGGGCTCTAGTTTATGTATAAGCGCTTTTATATACTATATAAATAGTACCGCCACGGTTTAAATAATAACTCACCCAGAGCGAATGAAAAATACTACCTTAATGGCTGTGATAAAATATATTCACCGTTCACTATAACCACGCGCGCATATTGAGCTTTCTTAGGGAAAAAAAAAACACGCGGTGTGTTTTTTTCTTCTTCTATATCGCATATTGTTGGTAAATGGCGTAAACCAAACGCGATCCGCAATCTACCGTGATCTAGCGGAAAATTTGACCTACTGATTAGATCGCGATAAACTGTTTATAACTGTAAATATATTATATGTCGGCAGTTAACCGAGTGCTTTTAAGGATCGAGTTTTAAATTTATGATAAAAGCGTCCCCTGGCGTTTCCACCTCGTCTCGTCGCGCCTATGATAATACGTAATTTACGAAGGATCGAAACGGACCGGATATTTTCGTCGCAAAACCGAAATTGAAATTTTCGAATCTCAGACTTTCTAAAAACCCGGCCGCGTTATTAATTATGATATAGTGAAACCACCGCGCGCCGAATTATCACCGTCCACACGATTAATAAAAACGGAGAGGTGCACGACACGCGAATCGTTTCGCGTTCGTAATCCTCGTGTTATTATTATATTGCGCGAGAAGGAGACAAACGCGGGGGGGAGGGGGGCAGGACGCGATAGCAGCTACTAGTGCTGCACTCGCGTCGGAGAGGAAGAGACAAAGGACCGTCGTCGTCGTCGTGGCGTGTTTTCGGGAGAGACGGATCGGGGAACGATCGCGTCAGAGAGAATAGTTTTGTGAGAAGTTCGCCGATTCTGGACAGGTGGTGGTGTGGGGCTAATGCGCCAGGACTTGTACGGTTGTTGAACGGGTATTTGTGTGCGTGCGTGTGTGTGCAAAAGTTCGGTGTAGCGACTTAACGCGCGCACTCTTCGCCACACACCGAAACTTTGTAGTTGATTAATTTGGTCGGGTCGTCACGCGCGCGCGCGCGGATAGTAATAATAACACGCGATCGTTTAAACCAGTGGTTCTTAACCTTTTTTTTTTGTTCGGCTGTAAAACATTTTCACGATAAAGTGATATTTAAGACAAAGGGGGTGAGCGCGTTTTCTTTTTCTCTGTCTGAATAAACGGTTCCTAAGAACTCGGGGATAAATTTTTACCTCGGAGTGCGATCGATTTCTTGTCGATCTACCGTAAAGTTTCTACGATATTTTCGAAAAACATGCGAGTGAAATGGGAAAGTGTTTTTCTTTTTTTTAGTACCCATTAAACGACATTCGCTGCGCAGATTTATTTGCATTTTACGTAGTAGTTAGTAAGTGTAAAATGTGTTTACAGAAATTTAGTCTCCTGGCTGGCTGCCTGTTCTGCTCCACTCTTCCGCCGACGCTTTAAGTACAACTAATATATAATGTCAACAGCGAATAACAATAATTGTTTTCGTACCGGATAACCAAATCGATTTCGACTACCTTAACTAATTTTGTTTCCCTCTGAACTCCGTTCAGTATTATTATGTCGAGCGTCGCTGTTTTGTGTCCGTAAAATAACGAGGACTGGACGGAGAGGCCGAAAACGAGTAAAGAGAACTCGTATATGTTCGCAACAGTGACGCGTTTTTTTTTTTTTGAAACGCCTAAATTTCAAACGTACGCCCGCGATTATATTATATTTGCAATTCATTCGAAACCGATAGGATAACTTCGGCTGGCGGAGGGGGGGGGCGAGGCTCCTTCGCGCGCACCTACCTGCGTCACGCGCGCGGCTCCCGTTTACGCATACACTTGTCCTGCGGGCTGCCGCCGCAGGATACGTCATCGGTGTTTCCGCGCGCGCTTTAGTCCTCCGGTGTTCCGGTCGGATTAAGGACTTAAGGATACGCGCCCGGGTATTAACGGCATATCGTCTCGTCGGCGACGCGACGTGCCGTTTACGAATGCTAAACCTGCGGCTGCGGCTACGGCGTAGAAGTTTGTGTTTCGCCTCTCCGCGGCGTTGTTTTTACCGAACGGAAGTCCGCGGACGAACTTATGTTGTTTTGCACAGATACAAACACGCGTATCCTGCGCCACTCTCCCTCCCCCCTCCCCCGTTTGTTCGCCGCCGGTAAAGCGAGAGAGTGGACGATGGCAAAGGACGTGCGTTTTCGTCGCCCGTCTATATATACGAGCGTGAATACATAACCTACATAGATCTACGCGTCCGACATTAGTTGCCGCCGACAGTGCGCCGTGTTCTGAATTGAATCGCACGCCGCCGTGGCGCACCTCTGACCCCAATGATATATCGTATCGACTTTATTTTTGACGCGCAACCGATCGGGAATAAGCAAAACGAAACACGTCGTCCGACCGACAAAAGGTATATAAATTTCCTAGATATGAAATATCGTTGGAAAAAAAAGGTACCGGCGAGAAAAAAAATCCCAGTTCTCGGTCAGTGCACTCGCCCGACGACGCGTAGAAACGTTCAGAATTATCTCGAAAACACGGCGGCGCTGCGTTTAGAAAATAAGAAAACGCCACGTGTTTTTGCCGTTTCGTTCCAAATCCGTTATCTGCGCGTACACAAAAGCTTCGCGTACAGCACAAGCGAATTATCTATCGCAAATACATAATATTTCAATCGTTTTGAACGTATATTGTTATGGCATAATTATTATTGGCGAGCGATGTACGTATTCGTTTCGCTAGGTTTGCAACAGAACCGAGTGGATTCACGTTTCGTCGCAAACACGTATTTTTACATATATGCGAGTTTGCGTATTTATTTATTTTTCAATAAATGTATTTTTATAATATACTAGCTGTCCTCGCAAACGAGTTGTTTTGCCATTTAAAATTTTATATTACGAAAAATTACTAACTTATTGTAAGTATGTATATGTGAAAAGTATATAAGAAAACACTTATATATTATATTTTAATTGAAAATGATTGGCAAAAAAATTTATAAACAATGATAATGGTCACTATGGTTACAGTACGTATAGGTTAATACGTACATATAAATGGGCTGAACTTTTCCTATAACCAATAGCAACCATTTATAAACAAAAATTTCAAAAGTACATCACAAAATCCCCGTTTGAGCACCTCCCCTAATTTGGTTTTTCCAAGATTTTTTTTCCGTAAAAACCTTCTCCTGGCAATTACGAACAATTCGAAAAAAAATTTGAGCCAAATCGGCCCAGCCGTTCTCAATTGATGAATTGTTATACATTTTTGGCTCCATTTTTATATATTATATAGATTAATTGTACTCTGTTTTATCGCGTCGTCGAATTAATTCTTTTTATTCGTTTACAGAGAGCGTGGTGAACTACATAGCGCCCAGAGCAGACACCGAGTTCGAAGACGTCAGCTACGACGGAGACTTGGGACGATCGCTCATGACGGGCGGTCTGGGAATGCTGACGGACAGCTTGTACGGGGCCGACGATTTCTTGCAGTTCGACTTGCAGTTCCACAAGCCTCTCAGTAAGTGTCGATACGTTTCGCTAGGCTCTCCGTTCGGTGTGTGTCCGGTATTTATCCGGTCGTTACTCGGAAATGACGCTAGTACAAGACGATACGTTCGGCGCGGCGGCGTTAAAAAAAGTTTCAAATTTATTGCACGCGAATATTCTCGCGGTATGCGATTCGCATTGCTGCAAGGCGGTTTACGTGCCCAAAGACGGCTCGCGTTTCGCCCATTCTCTTTAATCCCGAAAACGTCGTTTCGTAAAATAATAAAACGCTGTAAAACGCGCGTCGTCGAATCATATTATATATAATTTTCTCCTGTAAAAAAAAAAGTTTAAACGAAAACATCGTTATTTATGTACTCGTACACGATTCGCCGCCGCCGCCGCCGATCGTATTATTATTATCTCTTATTCTAAATTATGATTTACATATTATTATTATTATTATTATTATCATATAATGTGTGCGCGCCGTCGTAACGCGGCCGAAATAATGGAGAGTTATGCGCTGTTGTAAATCATATAAAACTATTAAAATCGCGGCGCGCGCACGACGGGGATGGGTAATTGGCGGCCCGCTTACAGTTTTCATCTGGCCCGTCATGCCGTTTTAAATTCAATTCTCCCAAGTCCCGTAAAAGATGAAATACACGGTTCGTAAACGTTTGTGAAAAAATCACGAGAAAACCTCAATCTACATTTACTATGAAATTAGCGCGATAAGATATTAAATTCGTTCTCGTATAACAAACGGGGCAGCCCGTCGTCGGTGTTTATCAAATGAAACTTGCAGACTAGTAGTATTGAATTATTGTACTACTAGACGTCGGCGGCGGCGGCGTAAGTACTTGAAAAATCCGCCGCTATTTGGATTTTACAATTCACCGCGACGAAAAGTCTAAAACAACATGTTTTTTTCGAGTCCGTTTTTCTAGTGAAAATAAAAAAATATCACGTAAACTTTCGCGTGTATCGAAGAATCGCAGCTTTTCGCGTGAAAATTTCCTGAAAAATGCATTTTTTTTTTCCACGAGCTATATTCACGGTAGTATAGCGAAACAGGATGTGCCAGGTGTGTCGTCCCGCGGTCCTCAGTTTTTTTTTTTTTTTTTTTTTTATATATAATGAAATTAATACGTCGAGGGATTTCGTTTTATGCAAGGATCAAGCTTATAGGCGTGATTTATGTAATTTCATCAGTCACGGTTGTTCTCGCCGTGACCTTTATAATGATTGCTGCGAACAGAGACAAATGGACGCGCGGCCGTTTGGGCGCGAGGACGTTTAAAACGCGCGAGAATAAAATTCGTTTACACCAATCGCGTCGATTGTTGTAAATAAAACAAAATATCCACGATAAACACAATACGACAACTGCGAGTCGAAAAACGTCGTTATAATGAAATATTTCTAGCCGTCCCGCTCGAAAAAGTCCTATACGTTACGGAGAAAAATGCGTTTTGATATCTGTGCTTTTAAGTATCGAGTGCATAGCAGAATAGATAACTGCAATTATTTACGAAATACAATTTCAAAATTCAAACTGCGCGTAACACTATTAATATAGGGATATCGCGGTTTGGGACATATTATTATTGTTGTTATTAGTGTATTGTACGACGACTCCTCGGAAAAGTCATATGTTAATTAGACGTTCGTAGTCGTCTCGTTCAAAAAACACCGCGTAGTCGCGGGAGAGAAATTCATTGCGGAGGCGGTGGATGGCGGCGGCGAGATTCGCTAATCTTATAACAATCCCGTCTCGCGGCGAAGAACGCCGGGATATTTCCCGAAGGCTACCCCCCGTAAGACGCGACGAGCGACTGCAAAAATTATCGCCCCCCGACTCGAATTAACCGACAGACAGACGGGATAACCGCACAAAAGCTGCGAAGCGGCGGCGGCGACCACATTATTATACTTCCGTTTCGCGATGTTATATTTCCGACCGCGCTTTTTCACACGACTTCTAGTAGTCGAACGTACGATAGAATTTACGAAAAAAAAACATTTCATATAATAGCTGCTTGGATATCGACGCCCGTCAGCCATCGACGGCGCGTATTGAGAAATGTATTCAATTTGCTCGGTTAATGTTTACGGACGAACGACCAGTGGAAAAGTAATATTTGAATATTCCGTTTAGTTTTAGTAATGAGTTTTGTATAATCCGTCGCGGGAAAACTGTGCGAACAACGTCTCGGCCGTCGATGACCTTTGCGATTTCTTTTCAAACGTCGTCGTCGTCTCGTACGGAGTTTTCCTCGCTATAAAATGTATTTCAATCGCATTCACGCGAACATATAAATATTCGAGTTTTATTTGGAATTTTTTTTTTCCCGGCCATTATATTGAAAGTTTTCAGAACATTTTCTTATGTTTCTTTAGATCTCTCGGACGCAATTTTTTTTTCTTTTTCTACCGCTCAGGTTCTGCAATACGCCGTCAAATTTGTTTGCGAATTGTACGTTAACTGCCAGATGCATTTATACTATAAATAAAATATATTATTATGCTCAATCGCGAACACTCTGTTCGGCGGCGGCGAACTTCTTTTGAATAAAACCGATTTTTTTTTTTTTTTTCCCGGGACGACCGTGTGAAATTTCCATTTCAATACGTTCCTATTTAATCGACTAATTTCGTATGTTATGATTTATATTATTTATTACTTTCTTCGTTCATAATCGCATAGTACTATAAAAAAAACTCTCATCAATCCAACATATAGTATGGACGACGCGTGCCTCGTTAAATCGTATTCTACCGAATATAATTGGTATATCGACTAATAAGGACTTTGATTTTTCGATGAGAACTTACGTTTCAACATGTACTTACAATTATTATCAAAATCGTATTTATATGCTCGCGGAATACATTGAAATACCAACATTTTTCAAAATCCCTTATTTTCGCCTAGATAACGCACCGCGTCAGTTTTTATATACGCATATACACTGGCATTCCTGTAAATCATACAAATGCAGTGAAACCTCTGAATAGCGGACACCCGCGGGACTGTTACAAGTGTCCGTTAGTTATACTAAGTTTCAAAAAAAATAAATAACGGTAAACATTTTTAACACCTTTTACCCCCCCCCCCTTAGGGGTTGAATTTCGGAAAATCCTTCAATGAGCGTGGTACTCTACTTTATAAAACGAAACCATTGACCAAACGTTATACTCAACGGTTTGGCGATATTTTTCAAATTTTACCCCTCTTTACCCCTTTTAACCCCCTTTTGGAGCCTCGCACGCCCAGAGAGCATTAGACAACAATCGTTGTTTCGGATTTCAAGTCCGTACGTTGCGTAGTTTTGATACGATTCCGTGAATTGTATATATTACGTATACGACGTTTATAGATAAGATAATTTCGTTACGAATACGTAATTGAATTAATTATGCAACGATAGTAATTAGGTAATTACACAATCGACACAATACGACGTGTACGCGCGTGAAACCCGGAACAATAACAATTTTCGCGTCGGTCCTGCGTAGGCGACGCGCGGCCAATGAGAGCCGAGCTGCTCGCGCCGCCCCGGACCAATGACGACGGCGCGCGCGCGCGCGCGTGCAGACGACAGTGTAGTGTCGACAGCGGGCTCGGCACGTTGTTCTCGGTTTTACGCGTCGCGGTTTAGTTAGTTTTCTCCGTAAATAACGTTCGACGAGTGTGTTGTGTGTGTGTGTTTTTTTTTTTCGTCCACGACTATTCAAATTTTCTAACTCGCGTTCATATCACCCAAGCCCGAACACGGACTCGACAGCGACCCGGAGACAGCCCGTGAGTAGTACCGATTATATATTTTATTTACAAGTCCATAGATAGGTAGAGTTGGTCTTGGACGCCGACGGGGGGGGCTTGGCGACTCTTTTCACGAAATTATATTATATTTGTCATCCCGTAAAAAAACAATCGCGATATTTCCACTAGAAACTTATTAAAATCCAACGGATCTGCTATTGGTAGTATGGGTACCTGCTTTATTATAATGATACGACATCGGTTTTTTTATCGCTGTCGTGTAATAATTCGTAAACGTCGAGCATGTTTTTATTTTCAAAAATATCGATTAAATCGAATCGAAAACACGTACCTATTCGTTTCTATAATTTTTATTATTTATCTAAAACTATAGTACCCATAATTACGAGTTAAAAAAACGTATTGAAGTTCTTTAAAGGTTTTAAAATAGGCACACTGCACAGTTAATGTCTTATATTATAAAAAAAAAAGTGTGAGCGATTCGTTTCCGGAAGTTTTTTTTTTTAGTTTGCTTTCCCCAGTAGGGTTTCCCAAACGGCGCAACTTCCCTCATTGGTCCATGTTTGATTCGAACGGTTTTTATAGTATCCGATAAATAATGTGCCGACGGTAACATTGAAAACTGAAAAGTCGTCACTTTTCAGTTTAAAATAATATTATGATTTAATTTACAATAAAAAACAAAAATTGAAAGTGGGTGGAATTTCTCGCAAGGTGTGTGCGATCGCACATCCTGCACGCCTATATACGTTGAATAGACAAAAATATAAATTGTTGAGTTGCAAATACGCGAGTATGTGTCGAAAATTTAATAAAATTATAATCGCCTCGTTTCTTCGTCTATGACATTTTTCAATAAATGTGACTGTAATTACGTATATCGACATTGCTTAGTCGACTCCGGGGGATTTAAATTCGATATTTTTGAACGGTTTTCATTCCAAAAGGAGGTTTTAACTTAATTTTATTGAAAATATAACCCAATCGCAATAACGAGAACCAACCGATTGTAAACATGTACAAAGAATTGTACAAAATAAATATTTAAAAACATGCGGAAAACGTGTGTAAACTAAAATTTCGAGTTTTAATAAAATATTTTAATAAAATTGCATTTACATGTAAATACGTTGCCCGGTAATTACAAACAAACATATTATTACGTCATCATTATTTACACTAATAATTACGTACAGCGAAAACGGATTTTTAAAAAGAGAAAATAAAGTAATTTCTTTATAGCGAAATTTCCGTTTAACGATTTTCGTTCCGTGAACCCCCCGTCTCTTTGTAATAGAAGTTCAGATGTACTAAAAAAAATAAAAATACAACGCACGGGGTACTCTTTCTACCGTGTTTCCGATTCAAAGGAAATCGTTAAGAGTAATACGTCATATTTTTGTGAGACTCCTTCGCGTCCGCGAGATATTCTTCTGCGAATCGAGAGACCGTCTGTCCGGGGGCCGACGACGTCCTACGATTCGATCAAATAATATAACATTATCCGTAGCGTAAAATGAGCGTTTTTTTTCTCTCCGTCTCCCGATCTTTACGTCGCGCGTCGTCGGGTATAAATTTTTCGCGAAAGTATTACGCGGCCTGCAGACGAAATACAGGTCTGATTTAGCGCGACGGGTCACGTATCGGTACAATTAATATTCGACTGTGGTGGAGGGGTCACACACGTCGGACCTGTGTCAATTTTTATTCTCCTTTTTTTTTCCTCTACTCGGACGTTTTCGAAAGATTTCCGGACTATTGTCGAGCGCCTTATTTATTATTACAGCGTCTCTCTGCCGGGAGACGAGTCTCCTCTCCGAGCGCGCGCGCGCGTGCGGCGACTTATCGCGCCGGGTGACGTCGAACGTAAAAACGTCATACGTGCGAGCGGGCGGGCGGGCGGACGGACGGGCTTTTAGAGTTATTACATCGACATTCCGGTGCCACCGGCATTTAGGATAATTGGGTCGTCGGCGGTAGCGCGCAAAGATCCGTCGCCGGAATATATATATATGGACGAGGAGTGGAGAGGGAGACAAAAAATAAATAAAAGGTTTCTTTGTATGTGCGCGCGCGCGTATAAACCTTCCATATATCTTATCGTCGCTCCCGATCGCCGTCGTCCTCTTACAATATCGTTATTACGTATTATTTTATACCTCGCGCGTAAGAGTCTTTGGAAAACGATACGTTTGCTCTTCGGAAGCGCGAGAACCCGTCGACACGCGCGGGCGCCGCCGACCGTGTTCTAAATCCCGCGGAGGCTAGTTACACGAAACCGTGTAAATATGACACAGATTTCGTAAAGCGTTTCGTCTGAATTTCCGATGTTTTTGACCGAGAACGCGCGACTATAGTTTATTTACCCGTAGACTCTGAGTTGAGCGAGAAACTTAGTATACTATTGGTTTCGCCACATGTTTGCGAGGTTTTTTTCTATTTCTTTTTACCCGACGTCGTTGCGTTTTCGACCAATCGAACTTATTTTCGATTTCTCGGACATTTTCTAGTAACGGTCGACTTTGAAAGACGCCGCGCCGGCTTTCGACGAAATCGGAGACTTTTTGTTTTTCTAATTATTAACTCGACAACGAACTCGTACACGAAATGTTTCTTAAATTATTTATTCTACTGGTTTCCAGATGTGGCAAAATATTTATTCGACTTGTCCTATTATATTGAAATTTGAAAATGTCGATAAAATAATTTTAGCCTGTTAAAATTGACTTGAAAATTTAAAAAACAAACTCCTTCGTGTACGTCGCGCGTCGTAGTTATATCATTGACATCGTGTGGTAACGTCTTTGTTTTTTTTTTTTTTCAAGTTTAGACAAATTTAAACTCTGCAATTCACAAATTAAGTTGTCGGCTCTATATTTACCCGGTGGGAATCGTTTTTGGCGAACCGATTTCGGGTCGCGAAACTCCGTTTTAAACCGTGGACCGCCGTCGATCTCGCGTTTATTTAAAACCGGACTGTCAATAATATACCCGCATGGCGGACCGGAACGTGTTTGCGCGTTTTCCCGGGCCGTACGCGCCTGACTTTACACCGTATCCCGACTTTGTGCGCGTCTCTCCGGCCATATATTATGTATCGTAATCTGGCCAAACCCGATTGCGCCGCCGACTGCGAGTCTGTACACGTTCTCATGGCGAGCACTTAACGATATTGCCACGCGACTCATCGATCCTTAAGTACGCCTCGGACTATCCGCCGGGTCGTACGGCGGGTATGAGTCGAAAAGTTATTGCCCCCGGTGTGTACGCCAACGGTTCTCTCTCGGAAGTAGAGAATTTCGTTTTTTTTTTCCTTCCCCTCGCCTCATCGAGACATTTTAATTCGTTAATCGGCCGGCAGGTGCGCGCCGTTAGATTTTTAAATTAAAAACCGCGACGTCTATAATATAATATTACGTATATTATAATACGTTCAAATCGAAACGTTTTTCGACGAAAAATCCTATCGTTAAATTATTAATTTAGAAAAGCGAACAGCGGTTAGGTCAAAATTTTTTGTTCGCCTCCGCGAATTTATGTTCCTAAAAAAAATTACAAAGCCCCGAAAATCAGAAATGTCTATTTGATAATTCATAAAAAAAATGATGCCAATTGTAAATGATTATTGCTTTTTATTTAAAAAAATTAACTAAATTATCGTACAATATGTCAAATGAACGAAAAACCCGACTTTAATCTAACGTGTCATTTTGACACGTTTAAAATAATACATATTGGTACGGTCCAAATAATATTGAATACCACAAGTATAAAAATTAAAAATATAACTAAGAAATATTTTATAATAATTTAATAGTTTGAATTTAATCAATACAAATATGCCCAGGGAGCCACGGAGCCCCTAGACTACTCTCGTGGAGCCCTAGGGAGCCCTAGCCCGCTGCTTTAGAACGTAATCTAAGCGTACGCGGACTTTAAACTCGGCTCGTTGTGTTGTCGCGATCGCGGGGTCTTGGCAATGACATCGGCCTGAAATCGTTGCCGTGAACACTTGTCGTTTTCGCGTTTCTCGAATAGATTTCGACCGAGAAAAAACCCAACGGTTTTCGTTTATTTATTCGCGTTGTTTTCATTTCGACTGTCGTCCAGCTTACGATATATTATACGTAATAGTAATACTCGTAATTACACTAAAACGACACGCGAGTAATTTATTAATACACGACAAGTCTTACGATAATTATAATAAGTTTTTTTTTTTTTTTTAATTTTAATTGTCATCGAATCACTCGCACGCGCGCACGCGCGATTTCCAAACGGACGATGCGATGGAAATTAACGGTTTTAATTTCTCCATTTTATGGGGGAGTAGGCCCGATATGAATTGGCATTGTCCTTTGGAAAATAAATATTATATCATCTGCTCTCGGACACGCGCCCGAATTCGGCCATAAAAACGACTATAAAACAAATTTTACACGACTAACGCCGCCGCCGCCGCACACTGAGTAGTATATATCAATTAATTCCGTGCGCGGGCATACTTCTTAATTACAGCGTTTTAAGTGTGATTCTCAATAGATGGTTACAAAAATAAATAATCAAACACTCGGTCGTGCGGACGAAATAAACCGAATTTATAAAACCGTTCTATTATATAATTATTATGTAAAACACTTGATGAAAAATGTTAAGTATTGTGCGGCGTTTATTGCGTAATTTTTATTATTAACGCGGCGGCGACGTCGCGTACAATTATTATCATTATTATCTATTATAATTCGTCGTCTCGTTAAATATTTGTTTAATTACGTTGTGTAGTGTCTGTGTCTGTCTCCCGTAAAACGTCATTGTTATTACTTCGTAACCGGATGGTTTTTTTTTTTTTTTTTCCCCCAGCGAACTCATTTAAAACGTTTATCGAAACGTTATAAATAATTAAACTTCGTTTGGCCTTTAAATCGATCGCCGTCGCGTGTAAATAAAACGCGCGCGTACGGTAGTTAAACCATGTCTACCACACACGAGAATCACGCGGGACGGGACCTGACAAACGCGAGTAATTACATTGGTATTGTTCGATATTTTTCTTTTTTATAAACATAATTACTGAAACCACCTCGCGTTGCGAATTCGTCGTCATAATAATTTTCATTTTAACTTTTTCCAAAATCGACAGTTTTTAATCGCACACTAAAATCGCGTTTTCATTTTTCCATCCAAGTCCGAGTGAGAACAACGCAGTTCTCGTGTTATAATATGTCTGAATAGAATTTTTTCGTTTCTAAAACGTCTATAGAATATTTATTTATAATTTATTATCTAAACGAAATTTTCGCTAAAATCGTTATTTGGATCGATGACTGATCGGAATAGTTTGAAACGTTTTCGGAGTGGAAAAAAGCGATCGACTTTTTCGACGTTTCAATCGTCGTTTGTAATCATCGCGTTTATCGTAGCGCGACGACGACGACGGTGGTACGAAAGAGGGGGCGAAAATGTTGATTCGAGTGTTACGTTTGTCTGATTTCCCTCGGACGCATTCCTCGGTCAGTCCGATCTGTTGGTTTAGCGTTATAATAATATTCACTCGGCAGCAGTATAATATTTTTCTTTTTTTATCGCCCGTTCGACCGTCTGTGAGTCTGTGAGAGATCTGTATGGAAAACGCGGTCTTTTGTGCGTTCGTTAATTCGATCGCGGTCAGTGTGACCAGGTAGTACTGGTATATTATAGACGAGCGTGTCGCGCGCGCGCGCGCGTGTGTGTACATAAATTCTTTTGTAAATCCTTTATCGCGTTTTTACGGGCCCTTAAGCGCGTCCGTCGATACAAGGGTGGAAAGACGCGCTTTGCCTCGCGATCGTTATAACGGAAACGCTGACGAACGTCAGTGGTGGTAATAATATGTGCACACTACTATAATAATAATGTCGTGTGATTATTGTTGTTGTTGTCGTAGGCAAGAGATGGGTCGGCTGGTCGAACGATTCCGTCGGTAACAAGTTGGACCTGGTGTTCGAATTCAACGGGTTCCGCATGTTCAAAGAAGTCAAAATACACACCAGTCACATACCGACCAGAGACGTAAAAGTAAGTGCTCATGTTATTCTAGTTGATTTTTTTCCGCGCGCCAAATTATGTTTCGCGCAAAGCTCACGCGTGGTTGGGTGGGTGGTACCTCCTACGCGGAGAACAGAGAAAACCATTGTTGTAAACTCATAAAATAAGGATATTAAATTTTTGTAACGTGCTTACGGGGTAATCTATATATATATAGGCGAATACCGGAGAGCTTACGGGGCTTAGCTTCTTCAAATATGTCTAAAGCTCTTTAAACAATTTCACATTTCCGCGTTCGGATTAGTTTAATATTTACGAATACATAATATTATACACATAATAATATAATAATATATATTTTATTATTTTTATTAAAATACACCGCGCGCGCGTTGTCGAGCGAAATGAGTTGGCTTAGATCCTCGGGCTTAGATAATATTTACGAATCGATTCCCCAACAGTGTAGTGTAACGATAAATAATAATAATAATTATTACAATAATAATAATACGTATATACGTAAAGTGTACTCAACACAAATCGTGTAAAAAATGAGAGAAAAAAATTACCATTGCTCTCTCTCTCTCCGCTCAGGTAAAACCACTTACGTCGGTGAACAAGAGTAGGTACCCACTTATCTAAATTTATAATAATAGTAAAAGAACAAAACAAAAACGGGGGGGGGGGACATATGTCGTGAATATAAAGAAGGAAATATGTGAGAGTGGAAAAAAAATAAACAATTCTAGCGAGTGAGTAATAAATTTATAATACTTGCGACGGTAAACGACCGGCGGAGACGTAAATGTAAGTCTGTCTATATGATACTCTCGTATTGCAGTGCAGTTTTATAGTGTAGTTCGCTGTAATATCATAAGTCGCGTCGTCGTGTGTAACCAAATACGATTTTCTTGGTATTTAATTTCGAATCCTGCGTTAATAAATCCAAGCGGTACCTCGGTTTTTTCGGGGGGGGGGGGGGAGGGACGAACCCTGTTTCTTTTAACATACAAATAAATCGCATAAATACGATAAAATCAAAGAGAATTTTTTTTGGGAGGGGGGGAGTGAAGCTAGAAAGACCATGTCTCGCCCGAGAAACGTCTTGGCCTCATCGATAGTCCGAGTTTTCCAATGATATTTTCCTATTCGTGATTTTTAATTTTATACGATCAAGTGAGCGATATAAAGTTTGTTCGGCCGATTTGTTCAATAATAATTCACCGGGATTGCAATTAACGGATAATATAGATTATACATTTATATGATATTTCACAATACGAGTCACCTTTCGCCCATCGGCTATACTACCCCGCAAACCTGTTGTTATATGGCGTCACTAACTGGCAAGACGACGCGGGGTGACTTTTTGGGCGAAACGAAATCGATTCGTACGATCATCATCTTTGATGACTTTCTCCAATCGTTATCGTTTCGGTCGTGTTCGAATCGTGTCATCGTCGGATACGGTCGTCCGAAAATAATAATATTGTCAATTATTTCGCTAATTTTTTTTTTCCCCCATTATTTATTAACCGACGGATTTTTTAATTAATTGTCCACCACGAATCCGACATTGTGACGACGGAACGCCTCTGTTGTTTTGACATGTCGAAACGTCGTTTTGACTCCGAAAGTCCCGCTGATAATGGTTTCCTGAATTATCTCCGAAAGCGCCGGGCAAACCTTTGAGTTTTTCGTTATTTTAATGCGTTGAAATTTTGCAATTATCTTCCGTTATAAAACTCATTAAACGAACAGACTTTATTCGCGACGATGATGATTTTTTTTTTGTTTTTACACTCCATTATTTCGACGTGTAATTATTTTTACTAAAACAATTCGTTTCGCCCGAAAAAAAATAAATACAACATGAACCATTGCTAAATATAACATGCTATAATAGTCTAATATGATTAAATCGTTTATTGAGTAATCACGTTTTTTTTTTTGTTTTATTACAAAACAACGCGTGTGTTTATTTTTTTAAATCAATTGTTTTATTTGTTCGAATAGGCGCTTTTAAACTGCTTTTCAAGCGCAAAATTCGTTTGGTAAATCATAGAATTAAAAAATAAATAATAAATAAAAATTTTATTTCACGTTATTTGAATTTCTATTTTATTAAAATCGTTTATACAAATATATAATAAATGCAGTAGAACGCCGATTATCCGGACGAGCATAAAAAAAAAAAAACTATTTTAATTAACAATTCGTAATAATATCGTATTTAGTCGTTTCACGTTATTTTAATCGTAGATTTCAATAATATTCACTATTTAAGTATGTGAGTTGATCGTTCTTTATAAAAACCTTTGAAATAACTTAACTTACAAGTCAGTTTTTTATCTCTTTCTTTTAAAACATTTATAGTTTGTTCCTTTTTCGTTTTCTGACATTAATCACTGTGATTAATTATTGTCACAAATCACATAATAAATACATAGTACATACATACCTACGAGGCTATACGAATAACTTTAAATTTATTACAACTTATACATTCCAATTATCCGGATATTTGCGTATCGTTTTTGTCATTATTAGTCCGAACCACTGGCATTTAGAATATATTGTATATTTTATAATTGATATTAATAAAATCCGAGCTCTAATTGACATTATAATAATATGTTCTAAATAAAATCAAACTACTCCGACCGAATAAGACGAACAATATTTTCCGATAGCATTGAATAATTTCTCGATTTACAAAAAAATCAAAGGGGGGTGTTTTTAATTTTTCATGAGGCAATCGCTTTTTCTCCCACTCCTCCCCAAAAATTACGCCTATAACTGAACGTGTATTGTACGTGTGCGATTTCCGAGCCGATTTTTCAAACGCTTCTTATCGTTTACAACCTCTGTACTTAAATCCGGTCGTCAAACCGTCGTCGTCGTGGAAATTACACGAGTATGAAAAACTAGCTTCGTTTATTAGAAGGTTTTTTAAAATTTGGTGGAGTTTAAGCCCCCCCCCCCCCGGGCCAGGGCTCTTAATTGTGTCTTTACGTTATGATTTACAATTGGCCGAACAAAATAAAAGCCGGATAGAGGGGTGGCCGGTCCCGATAAAGTCCTTTAAAACGATCGTCACGATAATAATAATAATATAATATCCTCAGCCGCCGGCAAATGAATAATAATAATTCGGAGACCGTTTTGAAAACCCTACGCCGCCCCCTTTGTAGTGCAGCGGAGACACTCCATTATTGCATGTGCGAATATTAATATATAGTGTGCGATACGCACAATACGCGGCGGATTTTGTATTTCCGCGAAAGTCGTTCGATCTCTGAAATTAGAGATAATATTCCTCCCTTTCGCGCCCGAAAAGGTCGGCTCGGCGGCGGCAGCGTGTTTAATATAATATGTGCGCGCGTATTGTTTTTCAAGCGCCCTTTTTTTTTTCTCTCTCTCTCTCTCTTTCTTTTCTCTTTTATTTTAAGAACGGCGGCGGCGGCGGCGGCGTCGCTGCAAGTGGTTGAGTTCTCCATCCCTCCGTCTCTCTTTCTCTGCGCGTACGCGGATGGGGTCGTGAAAACTCAATAGTACATAATAATGAACGGCATTGTGTGCGCCCCGTTATACGCTCCCTCGAGTACCTCTTAATACTGTAACGCTCGCGCGCGCGCGCGCGCGCGCGTGTGTATAAATACTGCACGTCATAATCACTATATTATATTATTATCGCGCGGAGCTTTCACTGACAAACGAAATCTCCGCGGTCTGTGCGAGCGCGCGCGGGATCCGGACGAAGTCGTCGCGGTCCCGCGAGATCGACACGACCACGAGTCGTAGTCGTTTGTTTTCTTATCCCGCGGTCGTCTTCGCAGTGATTACTCGAGTGTTTTGAACCGCGCGTCGTCGTCGTCGTCGTCGTCTCTCCGCACGCGCACGTCTTTACTCGTTTATCGAGTGCGATTATTGTTACGATTATAATAAGCTCTCGTCGCACGCAGTTACACGGTGTATAGCGCTCGGATTTTGACGGCATTAAAAACATAAAATCTCACTCGTAACCTAAAAAAACCGAAAAGAATACGTGACGATAACAATAATTATTGTGTAGGTGTTTATTGTACGACATGTCTCGCGATTTCCCATGTAAATGCTAGAGCCAAAGACACTATAGGTTGTTAAATTATGCACGCGAACGTGTAACGAACATCGCTGGAACACGCAAAAGTGTCACACTTTTAATGTAATATATACCTCTAAGATTAAAATTAAACTCGTTAAAAATGTGTTCCTTTGAAACGATAATTAGTTTTCGAACGTATCAACATTGTCGTATAATATTTATAATTGATAGTTTTAAAATATCATTATATAGAATAAACGATGACTATTTTTCTTTTTTTCGTATTTTATGTCCGAAGGTCGTAACGAATGTCGTTTTATTAGTAAATTTCTATCGTCCGAGGTCGTGTATTGATAAAACTCCTCGAACGCTTTCTACTCCGAATTCTCATCGCGTCACGAATCACACTTAATTATTTAATAACTACTTTTCAAATCGGACTTTCATATTTCTACCGCGCAGTACACGACTCGTGCATTCGACGCACTCCGCCGAAACGCTAAAAACTATATACGTATATTATGTTATAAATGAAAATATGAATTGAAAAAAAATAAACAGTGTAAACGATTTCTTTTGAAAAACTCAAACCGTTAAACAATTATTTAATTTTACTGATCCGCCGAGTTGGGAAATACATTTTTAACTAGCTGCAGTTTTCCCCGTCGCTAAACAAACAAAAATAACACGCCACTTCGACGATATTATTTCCACTTCTCGTGCCCTGATAATAACGTGTATTATTACGTATATCCCATTGTCTATCCGACAGTCGGCCATCGTCGTTCGATCCAACAATAACCGATTCTATTACTGTTCGATCAATATTAATTTACCGTAGATCGCGTCGATACACGTATATATAGTAATAATAATAATTGACGTTCGAAATACAATGGGCGCGCGCTGCAATGCGATCGGTAGATAATGGCGAGAGGAGGAGCGCAATTTAATTCAATCCGTTTCTCTACAGAAGTTTCGACGATAAATTATTATTCCAATAATGTTACCCGAATAGTTTAGCATGCCGGGGGGGGGGGGAGGGAGGGGGCGCGTATGGAATATTTTTTCGGCACGTGGGGGAGGGGGTGTATCGTAATTTTTTTTAAATTCCGATTTCCGATAAATATGATTACGCTTTAGTGGGAATACGGCGGCGTGTACTCGTAACGAGTGTGATGGATTTTTTACTAAAAATAAAATCACGCACCAAAACACCAATATGTCCTTAAAAGTCTCCGATTTATTATATCTGTTCTTCAGCTTAATAAAGTAGTTAATATGAAGAAAAAAAAATTACAAATATATATTTAAACTAGATAAACTAGTACAATCAATCATTCTTCTTGGAATAAAACTTAACTATACTTCATAACTATTTCTTAAAATTCTTTAGTCTCAAATAATAATAATTTATATGATTATTGCGTCTATCCAGACTAGCTTAAACACAGTTACTTTATGTACAGGACTCTACTAAATTTAAAAAATAAATTATTTCACTTGCTTAGAAGCTTCTTGAAAAACACCTTGGTACCGTTCTTGATTTATAGCTAAAGGATGAACTCTTCCATGATTGTAAATATACTATGCTAGTGTTCATGATCGATTTTATAATATGTGAAAGACAAACTTATGTTTCGAAATTTTGCCAAAAAAAAAAAAAAAACGCTAAAAAACTCGACTAGGAATAATTTGTCACAACTATAACATCACGGGTAGTAGACTTGCGCGTTATCGCAATATTCAGCGAATGTAGACTACTGGATGTACTAAACTGAAAATATTTTTATTTTTTTTGAACCTAAAAACTATGGAAACTGATAATATATATCGTTTTTATCGAAAGCGGAAACATCTGATGCCACTTGCGGGTGTCAGATCTCAGATAAACCGAAACTGTAATAAATTTTATTAAAATTAGAAGAAAAAAATGAGTTTCTATTATGATATAGTTTTATGAAATCGTGCGCGTTTATGTCGAAGCTGGGCATTATTATATAACGAGTTAACGAGTCAAGTTGATTTAAACTTTGTAATTTAACGCACCGGATTTAGTTTTTTTTTTTTGTTTTTCCAACTCTATCTAACAGTTTCACAAAAATATAATATTACAATAATAATATGTCGTGTAATTTCGAGTGCGTGCGGGGCTCGAACAACCAAATACTCACTTACTCCTGCTGGCATGCTCCCCCCCTCCACATTCAGTTTACCGTTACTGTTTAAATAAATCAAATAAAACAAAATAAAACGGAGAAAAAGATAATGTTGGTTTTTAATTCGACTAAAAACATTGAACCTGCAGAGTCCTCTATGTATTGTAATAATGACCAGACGACGCGAACACGCGAGGCGCATTTTATTGTCACATTATTACTTTAGCCGTTTTAAAGTACAAAGCTATGATTCATCTACGTTACACTGCACTGCACGCGTTCCCGAGTACGTCGTATTTATAAACGTATACATAGAGGTATCTATGTACAATAATAATATAGTTCTGTTACGGCGTTTCTCGAAGTACCCGCAAACGTTCGTTTTGATATATACGTTTAACCTTTTAGAGAGCTCTTACCCAAATAAATATGCTTTGAAGAAACGGGCATTTTATTTTCGTTCTTCTTCTTCTTCGTCTTCTTTTATTATTACGTCGGTTTGCTGCTCGTTTTTATTATTGTGTTTTTTCAACGACGAATACGATAACCGCGGCGCAAACATCACAACGTTATTTACGCGTATCGCGAGCAAGATAACGAACGCGAATACTCTCGAGGGTTATTATCGATCAACAATTAGTTTCCCTCGCCACCGTTGTATTATCGCACTCGTATTATTACTCTTTGAACTTTATATCGCGGCCGAATGTCTACTACACAGCGTTTCTCGACTTTTCTTGTTCGCGGAGCGTTCGCGGTCGTTGGCCGATCCGAGAGAGATAGACGGCCATACCCTTATTTTTCCGTCGGCTATATATTCTATATCGATATAGTTTTATATCTAATTCGTTATATTGTTAGATTCGGAGTCACAGAGTCGGTTTTTATTTTTTTGATTTTTTTAAACGATAAAATGTACGATGTTTTCTTCTTATACACACGTAATATAATACGTATGTCGTCGACTATATTTCATGAAACGAAAACGGTTTTTTTTTTCTTCACATTTCGCGAATATACTTGCAAAGTCTAGAAAACATCTCGTTTCGCAAGCGATCTCGCGCGCGATTATTTTTCGACCACGTGTTGCCCGCGCGTCGGGGCGGTCGGTTGTATTCGTATTATTTTAATCGTTTCGCGTAAATATCGCGAAGACGACCGCGAAGAGAACACGAAAAGTTTGCCCATACTATAGGAGTGTGTAACGGAGGAGATCTTCGGCGCGTGCGGCGGCGGCGGCGGCGGTCCCGCGGCACTCGGTGTTTAGCGCACAAGTTGTCTGCGCGAAAGTTTGTCGCGCCCGACCGAAAAACCAGAAAACGCACCGGAAGCTCTTACGATATTATCTAACCCGTTCTTAAACTACCGCGAACAACGCTGATTACATACGGCGCCGGCCGCCCGTGATTATTACTGCCGCGCGCCGCCAAGTTACTCTCATCCTTAAAACGGCTTAAGGCTTGCGCGCCGGAAATAGAAACGGGCAGAGGACCGATCGAATAGTTTAGCGTGTTATATATTGTTAAACATTCATCGCGGTATAATATTATTCTCGGACGTGTTGTTGTAGTTCTCGGCGAGTTCGCCAAAGTCTTTCGGAGAACACGCCGCGCCGCCGCCGTCAATATCGTTCGACTACAAACACGCACGCACCACGCGAATACCTAATATTATTGTATACGAACTTGCCACGCAAAATCCAGCGTTCTTAATCAGCAGCAATAACGGTCGTTTTTTCAATATCTGGTGGAGAACGCGAAACGAGTTTACTTCCACAGTACTTTTTAGAGTTTCCCGCCCAGAAGAACCGTATAGTAAACCCGCGCCTTTTTCCCCGTCGATTCGAATGGCGTTTCTTTCACGCGGTACGAGTAGTCGTATAGCAGAGATACGACAAAAATAAAGTTTAGCTCTCCATGCGTCTATCGTTAGCCAAGTCTTAAAAAAAAAAAAAAACATAACGACAATAGTATATAGAACTGTAGTTTTTATAAAAACCCCTCAGCGCTCGTAGATCTTCTCCCTATATCCACTGCGATTCGACTGTTTAGTTAATAATATTTTTATCGAAAACAAACGTTCCAAAACCGCTATATCGACTTGATAATTCGAGTTTAAAAAATATTTCATATTAACAATTTTCCATCGAGACGTAATTAATTTAGCGCGTAAACACGACGGACGTCTCTCCGCGTCAGCGCGAAAATATTGTTCCGCATTTCGGGGCGAGCACCGAACATCCGGTAGAAATTTAAAACCGTTTGTAAACCCGCAGGGAAATAAAGACGGGACCGATGTTTTGATATCATTTAAACTCGTTGTTTTTTTTATAATTGATAAGAACGTTTACGTCCGGAACAGCCAGGCACGTAGCTAGGATTAAATAACTAGGGTGGCACAGTTATGGCCAATATTTTTACTTACCCCTCCCCCCCCTTCACACTAGACACTAATAGAATTATGTTTATGTATAGGTATATCGTTTATAATATAATAAAATTGTAGTTTCTGAATATAATAATTAGTGTAATTAGGTACAAAAAGAACTAAATTTGATAAACAAATAAATTAGATAATTTTCATCTTAATATTATATAAACCTTATATAATATAATATAGATGCATTGTCGTCGTCGTTAATACGACGAGTATGTATGAACGATTTCTATTCTGAGTTCTGATATCTGGTAATCTGACCATAGTGTTCGGAAAGACAATTATGTAAAAATAACAAATATGATAATAGAAATTTTAAAATATGTTTAATTTTTTTGTCCAATTATTTGAGCCTTGGGTATTTCAACAATATTTCAATGTAATGGGGTGGCCATCAGGGTGGCCTGTAAATATTTTGGGTGGCCGGGCTACCCCAGGCCACCCCTTAGCTACGTGCCTGGGAACAGCAGCGAGCGGGCGTAATCATTTTCGACGCGTTGTTTACATTATAATATGTACACACCGTGGTGAACGTCGTATATATAAATTTATGTGCCGACATTAAAAGACGGACAAAAATGGGTCCATAAAGAGTACTAAATCCAACGTTTCCAATATGTTTGTTGTTACAGCAGTGGGTATATAATATACGTACGTTCAATTTGGTAAATGGAACACCTTCGCGTAAATATATATTTATTATTATTATTATTTATTCTTCGGATCTCTCTAATAAATTCTTTATGCTTTCGGGAACGAGCGCGCGCGCGCGCGCGCGTTAATATTACAACGATGTTTTCCTCGCCGACTACATTCACGGCATCGAAATCATTTATTTACTATATCGCGTCGTAAGTGTAATAATAATAACGATAATAATAATAATAATAATGATAATACGCGACGGAGAAAACCATCTCCGAGCTTAATCCGAGATCACATTACGTTTAAATGAATAATGTATACGATTTCGGTGGAAATTGAAACTTTTACTACGCCGTTAACTCTTATACACGCGATAGAAAAACACCGGCGCGGCGTTCCGTGTTCTCGTCGTTTGAATATTATCTCGTTTGAGAAAATCTCTACGATACGAATTTCCTCGGCTACGATATTTGTTAATCATATTCGGAATCACGTCGGAAAATCATAATACTCGATTTTACTCTATCGACCCGTTTGCGAAACGCGCACTGTGTCGTCACGATAAAACAACGGCGCGGAATACTAATAATTACGCGGGCCGCAAGGCGGTTGTTATTACGATATTACTCTCTTGAAAATCATTGACGACGACGTGTTTTAACAAATCAAATAATATGTGTTTGGTTTTTTTTTTTCGTTTACCATCTATTCCGCCGAAAAACCATTGAAATCGATTTCAAAATCAAATTTCAAAATGTTTAAACGTTTATTCTTCTCGGCTCATTCGCTTACTAACTCTGTGGATATTTTAGAAACCTATCGTTTGCAAAACGTCGTCGTACTTTATGGCCGAAATGGCGTGTGACATTAAACTTTCTCGCGTCATTGAAAATCGATGACGATTTATCGACAGTTTTTCTTTTGAAAAGGTCCCGTCGTTAATAATTATTAATATGCAAATGCATACGCTCTAGCGATGCACTCTAATAATGCAATGGTTATTAGATCGTCCGTTATCAATGTGTGATCAATACTGTGATCTCTGATCAATACTCATCAGATAACGCGCAAAATAAAATCGTCTTCGTTATGATATAAATACTTGTATAATGTGTTTCCTCGAAATAATATTTCGAGAGGCGCGAAATTTTCGATTTTGAAATATTTCAATTGGAAAATTGCGAGCGAAACGTTTGGAATTTAGAACCCGCTAGTTGTATACGTATATTGTAATATACACGTGTGTGTATGTGTATACGTATTATGATTTACGGAATCTTTTTTTTTTACTTTTTTTAACGCGACACATATTTTTCTGCCCTTTCAGGTGTTTAGTATGGCGTTGATTTACGTCAGCTTGGACGGGGACAAATGGCAAGAATGGCCGATAAAGTTGAGCACAAAGTCGGAGGCCATTAAGGACACCGCTGTAAACATAACCATCAATCTGAAGAACAGGGTGGGCCGGTATATCAAGATATGTCTCTATTTTTCCGCTCGATGGATACTCATCAGCGAGGTCTCGTTTGAGTCCGGTAAGTAATATTCCAGACGCGCGTGATATCATAATAATAATAATAACAATAATTCTTTTCGCGCGTTACGTCAACGAAATCTACGCGTCGAAATCCGAGAGGGGAACGGCAAACGCCATTTTTTTTCTCGTGGTTTTTTCTTTCTTCTTCTTCTTCCACTACTTTCGGATTGGTTTTCATATTTTTTTTTTTTTATTTTTTTTTGGAAAAGCGTATAAAATAAAAATGAAATGTCACCTCGAACAGAGTAATACGTTACCGCCGCGCGCTGTCTATATAATAACATCGGGGAATTATTAATCGAAAGTAGCTCGTACAATAGGTACAATTTTACATTATTATCTCGGCGAAATATTATCGAAAAAATCGTCTTTTGTTTTTCACGTGTACGAAAACCATCGAATTTCGTACGTTTTACTTACTCCTAGCGTTATGATAGCTTTAGCCGAGCATTATTCTCGCGAGTAAAAATATGATTCTACTAACACGTCGTGCGACTGATTATTATGGCGTAGAAAGTTTTGAATTTCTAATCGATTAATATGAGAATTCGAAAAGTATTACGCGTGATAATTTTTAGGCAAACGTTTTTAGATCGCCAATACGTGACGATTATTCAAAGTTTCTTCGTCTCGATTTTCGGCAATTCGAAGTTTTCTCTCCGCGACGGAGCGTTCGAGATATTATATACTATATCGTTGACAGTTCATTTATTCCGATCGGAATTATTATATTAAATATTCGTATTTCATCGGTCGATGTTTTTGAAGTTTTGACTACACTCTCGAAAGAGTATTGTAAAACAAAGTGCTTAGATCGATGTTAGCATATTAGCACTTAGAATAAGTGCTTTGATAAAAAAAAAATTGCAGATTCTTAAAAACAAAATAATTTTATTCGTTCGGATTTCAATCGCATCGTTTACGTTGTTTCATTATTATAATTTATCATTATTACGCTACACATTACCTCGTGAATATTATTTTTTTGTACTCGACTCTGTTCTCATAACTCTCTGTGAGTCAAACCTTTTGGCAAATCGAACGGTGATTCGACGTTTTTCATCGGTTACCGAAGAACATCATCGAGACTCGACGATTTTATCGAATTTCCCCAAAACCTGAATAACAACAAATGCATAATCGATTGCGACGATATTGTGATTTATGCGCCGCCGCCGTGCCAATAAAATATATACGTAATATATAGTCACGTCGTCGAGTAGATTTAACATTGACCTGTCGGAACGATATTATAGTTGTACATTATCGTAAACGGCGACAATTTTAAAAAGTAAAGCTCGTAATACGAATCGCCCGCGGTTCCGAGAACTTAACGCGCCGCGTTATTATTAATATTACGAAAACGCGTCGGAAATCCGTGCTCTCGATTTGTTTATCGAAAATTTCAAATTATTTAGAACCCGTCGTCGCGCATTTGTTTACTTTCATATTATTCGATCGGCCGCGCGCGAACGGAAAACGCTCGCGTTCCGCAGACTTTGGAAAGTCAATAACCCCTCAAAAATGAATAAATAAAAAACGGAAAATTTAAATTTAGCACTTTTGCATAATGCGCCGCGCGTGGGGCCTAGGACGTTTTTTTTTACTCCGCTTGATAAGTAGATCGACTGTTAGATGCACTAGTGTGCGGCGGTCTTCACTAGGATTTTAGAACAGGCCAAATATTAATTTGGAAAATTACTCGCGGACACGTTTAATAATGATGTTGAAAAGTATCGGGTAAATAATATTGTAAACGATCGTGTAGTACATATACTTATCCGTCAAATTGGTCATTCGATAAAACGTTGCTCGTAATAAAAACAACGAAAATTAAGTACATTACGTTTTATTCGCTCTCTGGAATTTCGGATTTTATAATTCTAGTTTCAGTGCGAACTACACAAAATGATCTCTTTTATCTGTCGAACCTCGTGTGTTCGGGACTTTGAAAAATTTGCTCTTTTGCGTTATCTCCTTTAAAATATTACTGATTGGACGGAGTATTTAAAATACGCCTGGTTTCCAGCTTAAAATAAGAATGTTTTTTCACGAAATAATACCGTTTGACCGACGTGCTTTCACATCTAACCGATAGATCGAATCGACGAAATCGTATGTTTGTATTTTTCAAACAACGAAAATGAAGTACATTACGTTTTATTCGCTCTCTGGAATTTCGGATTTTATAATTCTAGTTTCAGTGCGAACTGCACAAAATGATCTCTTTTATCTGTCGAACCTCGAGTGTTCGGGACTTTGAAAAATTTGCTCTTTTGCGTTATCTCCTTCAAAATATTACTGATTGGACGGAGTATTATAATACGCCTGGTTTCCAGCTTAAAATAAGAATGTTTTTTCACGAAATAATACCGTTTGACCGACGACGCGTGACGTGCTTTCACATCTAGCCGATAGATCGAATCGACGAAATCGTATGTTTTAATTTTTCAAACGATTCGCTCGTCGAGATTAAAGTGTAGCGTGCGATTTCGACTTCTTCTTCTTCTTCTAATTTTCGCCGCGCATTTCAACGCGTAATCCAGTGTCGCATACCTCGTACGCGTTGCCGATCGTTAGCGCGACGACGACGTCTCCCTAATGAAAACTATGTTTGTAACGGATTCGCGTACGCTAGGTGCCCCGCGAAATTCTAGTCGGCGCCGACAAATTACGTACGATATGTATAGCACGTATTATATGAGGTCCGTACCGGAATTTCAATCTCGTTTATTTCCCTTATACCTCGTCGTCGTTAACGGACTGGAACGAGAGCGCCGCGCCGTTCTCGCGCGACGAATATTGTTTGCCCCGAAACCATAGCGAACGCGCGAAAGTCGCGAGCGATAATTTCTACGGAACACGTACACCGCCGTCGTTTGTTTCGATTCGATAATCGCGGTAGTATGACGTGTTTACCACCCCCGGTTCGTACTGGTTGCTGTCGGCAGATACGGGTGACGGGCGTGACATTGAATCGACGTGTTTTAAATTCGATCTCGATGCTCGACGAAAGAGGATGGGGTTGCGAGATCAGCTTTATTTCTAAAGATAGTCGATATAAGTAATAGTGGTAGCGAATTTCTCGATAAAGACGAACTGTAATCCTGAAATCGATGTCCTTCCCCTCTTAAACTCGGCCCGCGCACCTATAACTCTATCGTATTGCGCCCCGTCGTCGTATGAAGAAAATCAGTTCTTCTATTATCGGTTTGTCAAATCTAAAGTTAAATCACATGTAAATAAACGCGCGATAAATTATGACGTGTACACTGCGCGCGCTCGTATATTGTTTGCGCGCGCCGCCGCCGCCCGTTTCGTTGAATAAATAACGCAGGATGACGCGGCCGCCGCACGCCGTTTTACATTTCTGCGATACGCACAGAGACGGCAAACATAGGCGCGGCGAATTCCCCGACAATTTACAACGTCGCGAAAACAAACAAACCGTGTGCCCCGTGCACGCTCGTACATATCGAATATTACGGAGCGCGCGCGCGAAATAAATACGATTTTCTCCTCTAGTTTTCGTCGCCGCCGCCGCGATATCGCACGCCCCCGCGGCGCGGGTGTACGTGACGATTTAAAACGTCCGCGCGCGCTCTTATGTTTATTTATTTATATTTTCGTTTACGCTTTTTCTCGTTATTTCTGCGCGCGGCGAAAGAAAGGTAGGTCGTCGAGAGATCTTGAATTGAAAAACGCGCGCGAACAACTCGTATGATCGAAAGTCTCGCCTTCGACTTCTTTTCTCGTTTTATAATTTATTAAATCAGTTTGGTATACATCCGTTCTTCTTTTTTTTGTGAGGGGGAGGGAGGGATTGGCAAAAGAGTCAAAAAAACTGCGTGGGGTTTATGGTTTTCGATCTTATAAAATGAAAAATACGACGTTGCACAGTACCTAAATATATAATCTGTACCATTAAGTAGCATCGGAAGTCTCCGCCGATGACGGTCAAACACGAAACTTATTAATTATTATGTATACACACTCCAGTAAATATTATATTATACCGCGAACCCCCGATAACGTATGGACCCCCGAGAGATTATACAGTCGAGAGGTCTCTACAATTTTAAGGTTCTTTTACTCGAAAAACTATAGGACGCCGCGCCGGTGAAAACTTCGTAAACAGTCGGTAAATTTTGAGTTTGAAGGAGCGCGTTCGATTTAAACGTTTTAGGATAATCTATTTGAATTTAAAATTGAAATTTCCACCGAGAACGTTGCGCCGAACGGTTAGTGTAGTGTTTGGCCGTAAAGTTCACGTAAACTTCGTTATTTTTTTTTTATAAAAATTACGTTTGATCTCTCGACGTCGTCGGTGCCTCCTCGTTTAGTCAAAATTAGTTTACGCGCGTAATTTTGAAACATTCGGCTAGGTTTTTTTAGAATTCAAAGTCTCGTACTCTCTTGGAAATCCGATTGTGCCAATGTGATTGCGTAACAAAATATTTAACTCTCAGTAGTGTGTACGAGACGCGAATATTAGTTTTTTTTTTCTATCCAAGTAAAAAATATATGATTATATATTTAATAAAAATTCACTTTTGACGAAAAAACATAACGTTTCGAAAATTATTTTTAAACTTGGAGAGAAATTAATTCGATTCGACTTTAAAAGACTGGAGCGTTTTTTTTATTATTATTATTATTATCAGAAGAAGAAAATGTTAAACAGAATACGCTTTTAAATCGCGCTGTTAGAAGTCGAGGGACTGACTTTCTTCGCGTCTTTCTCCCCTCACCCCCTCCACCCTTTAACCCCCGACGCGGGACGTACATATATATACTACACTGCACTGTTTATATTCAAATTCACCGAGCCTTAGAGAGAGAAAGGGGGGGGGGAGCCGTATATCGGGTAGGATTTAAATTTCCGGTCGGTCGCTATCGGTGTAAACGCTCTGAAAGATATTGCGACGATGCTCCTCTCGGCGGCAGCAGCAGTACGCGACGTCACACATCAACAACCACCGCGAGGATAACAATCCGCATTTTTCTCTCACAATAACATCGCGTTCTCCTATTATTATTATTCCATTCCGTGTTCCACATGCGAGACGTTTTTCGGGATACGCCGCGCGACGACGACGCTCCCCTCGTAGAAATAAATAAATCAAAAAACACCGTTTTCTTTTCTTTTCTTTTTTTTTTTTTTTTTAATATAACTATCTCGCGGGGCCGAATTCGGGCGTTTTGCGTCCCGAAGAAGCCCCGGGCAACGACAACGGGAAAAGCTCGCTCGTAAAAAGAAAAACAGACAATATCGCATAATAACGTCGGTTTGATTATATATATATATTATGTTTTTGTACGTTGACATACGTTAAACTCGAGGAAAGATCGACCCCGCCCCCCCCCCCGTCCATTTAAATCGAATTTTCGCCCCGAGTAGATACTCTGTACTATTATATCGTTTTTGTGTGCGATTTGAAAAGACGTAAAGTCGACGATAATCGTAGGCGTGACTTTATTCATAGAGACAATATTTATCCATAGATAATTTTGAAATAAACGTAATATTCACGAACAAGAAATATCGACGTTTCTTATCCCAATCGCTACCGTCTGTCTTACTGTACCTCCATTGTAAAATGCAGCCATAACGCGGAAATTGTTTAGAGAAACAAACGTTTCCATTTACCTAGACTTTGTCGTGATATTGCCGCCCGTTAAAGCAACGAATTAAAAAAATAAAAATAAAATAAATAATAATCTTAGAGAGAGATTTTTAATAGTGATACACCATACAACCAGTCATTCGCAGTCTTAACGGTCGTACAAAAACTAAACCAAAAAAAAACCACTCACTACGTCATTATGTGTACCCGACAGCGTGCCGCTGCTGATCTCCTAAACAGATTTTCAGGTAATTTCAATTTTTTTTTTGATTTCGTTTTGGTTTTCTTTTCATAATATTATATCTCAGCGTCACGACTCCTTTCATATTATATAAATCACTTTATAACTCATACAATTAAATTTATTCTTTGAAATATTGTCGTTTACGTACATAAATCGCGTGCTAACCATAAGTCAAAGGACCGAAGTCCGTTTGTAAAATCAATTATAAATAAACAAATAAAATCGTATACTATTCCGTAAACTGTATTGTTTCCAAAAAAAAAAAAAAAAAACACACATCATAATATTACGTCCATATTTTACACAATACGCGCGTTGGCGAGCTATCGTCATAGTCTCTACGTCTTATCAGCTCGTCTTAATATTTCTCGCTTTCGGTGTTCAATGTCGCCAAGAAGTTAACCGATAACCAGCGCCGTGATTGAATTCGTCGAACAAACGCGAATTGCGCGTTAAGGACGTCAACGTTACACCGATCGCAAAACTTTCTTTCAGACTTGCTCGAAAGAGCGGACGCGTTCGTTTCAAAATTCTCTCTTTCCGAACCGTCTTCGGAGTTATGGATGATATTATTATACTCTCGATCGTCCCGTGCTCGTGTTTATCTGTTACTCGTCGACACGGCCTCGAGTGTCCTTATAATATAGTCCTCTGTCGTACGTAAAACATCGCGATAATCGAGGAGCGGTTCTCACAGGCGAATGTCGACGTCTTAGTCGCGGTAGTAAATTTTTTTTTCTCCATCAATAAATTAACCGTGTCGGAACATTGTGATGGTGATTTTGTCGCGCAAAAGAAAACTAATCGCGCGGGAGACGGTTTTTATACGCGGAAATTGCTTTGTCGAGACGATTATTCAAAACAAACGTTCCGAAACGTCGAGATAGTTATTATTGCTTTGAACTCTTTACACAGTTAGCGCTCTTTAGTGTTTATACCGTTATTATTATAAAGAGCGGGCGACGTATTCTCTCTAAATATCAATTAAAAACAGATATCGCGCGTCCGCACTAGTGCGCCGAATAAAATACGAACGCGTTCGGTCACCGGATGAATCGTGTCGTGTCGTACCCTTCTCGGATCGATCTCGGTTTGTCGAGAGAACCCGATCGATAGACTCGGCCCGACCGTATATAAATATCGATTTATCTTCGACGTCATTGTTCGCGTCGCCGTTTTCGACGTGATATTTTACTATCACTCCGTCCATGATCGTTTTTACGTTTCGCGTTTCCTAGTCGTCCGACAAGAGTAAAACTCGCGTTCGTATCTGCGTTTCGCCAACGTCCCGGTTAGGCAGGACTCCCCGCGCGAAGCCTAACCCGCAGCCGGTCTGCGGATAATAATTAATTCCGGTCGAGACGATAAAGGATCGCGCGATATTAAAGGCTCGGTGATTTGCGTGCGCCGCCGCCGCCGCCGCCATATTTTATTATGCGCGCGCGCGCACGGCGAAACATATTATTCAAAACGAACTCTTCTAATACGCGACAGCCGCGCGGGACACAAAAGCCCGTATAAAATCCTTCGGTGAATAGGAATTCTCCGCAGCCGTCATTGAGTCCGGGGGTTTTGTGTGGCGTATCCAAAAGGAATCCAATTTCAAAGGATTTCGCTGAATCAATGCACATCGAAAAACGTACACGTCCGTATTTACTACGAAATGATATACCGCGTGCGCGCGATACCGACTTGGAATCCTCCGACCGTCGCGTTTATAACTCCGATGATAATTATAATAATAATCATTATTATTATTGGCGTCGCTTCGATTGACCGCCACACTCTACGTATGTGTCACCTGTGATCGTCAAAAATAAAAAATTAAGCGTTTTTATTCAAGTTTCGTCCTTGGCCGACATCGTTTTTGTGTATCGATCGTCTACGCGCCATGTCGATATACTGCGATTTAACTCTGGAATTTCACTATGACGTGAGCGTGTGTTTTATCATTATTATTATTATATGTTTGTGTCTCGTTGCGTTTTCGACTTGAAAGATAGGTGTTTTTGACTGGCCGACCCAAATTTTTTTTTTTTTTGTTTTTCTTTTCGTCGATTCTGTGCACTGTTGGGCGGGGAGGGGGGGGGTGGAATTAAATTCAAAACGTGAAACCGATTTCACCTGAATGAAATCTTGCCCGCGCCGCCGCTTTTGGCTCGTACGAGCGCGCGCACAAATCGCGGTCGCGTCCCGCGGATTGACATTCGTTCGCGCGCGGCCAATTATAAATTGATACGCATAATATATTATTACGTATATACCTGCGCTATTTAATCGACCGTACGGTGTGTACAGTAGACCCGCCGACCTTTCGAGAGGTCCACAATCGCGTCCGTCGTATAATATATTTAGCATAAAACCGTCGTCGTACGGGTCGTACCTGCTGCCTCGCCTGGCCGGTCGCGTTTTCCCGGAGGGTATTTAAAGGTCGTGCGTTGCATATAATACGACGCGGCGCACATTAAAATATAATATATAGGCACTTTGGAATTTCCGCGACGTACTTCTGAGGCGAGCGCGTAAAGGATTTCCAGAGTCTTGGTCGCGAGAAAGGACTATAATACGATATATACTCGTTACCGGACGAGAGCCGTATGCGCGGTGAGCTGACGGCCCGATTCGTAATAATCTGATAAATATTATACCTACTTCCGCGCTATAAAATAGACACCAACAGATTTATAACGTTTTAAACGCGTTTCGGCGTTTGCGAGCGAAATAGAGAAGAAACGTAAAATAGATTTCAAATATCAAACGGTTTTTTCGTTGAAATTTTCATCGTATTTTAACTTGCCCATCGATGTTACATCATAATTATATTATAAAACCTACACTGATGGAGATTATTGAAATCGTAGAAAACTTGAAATAAAAACGTGGTCAACGATATGAACTACTTTCAAAATGAAACGGTTCTTTTCGCTTATGGTTGGGAAAAATAAACGAACCAAAATCTAATATAATATGATAGCGCGAGGTAAACGACGAATAAACATACTTTAAATACACTATCGAACACAAATTTATTACTTCTGTCAGATCTCCGCGGGACACTCTGTACCTAATGTACGTGTATATAGGTAATAGGCATATAACACGACGTATAATATATAGTCTCTGCGTCGCGCGTCGGTCGCGCCGCATAATATAGTCGTTTGTTTTTCAAAAGCGCAACTGTTCGTGAAAAGAACGGCGGCGGCGGCAAAGCCGAGTTCGAAAAGCACTGCGATTTTCCGTCGTCGTACCTTTGAATTTTAAAACGTCTGCGTCTCGCGCGCGACTTTGACGTTTCCAAAGCCGACGGGATTCGAATTAAAGACGCACGCGGGACGAAAACTTTTACGGTCACGCCGCGGTCGGTAATTTCTCAGCTCGTCTGTAATAGTCGAAGTGAAAATCCTTTTTTTTTACCAGAAAATTATCGACCGATTCGTAACGGTTTTTAATCGCGAATCCAATTCGTTCGAACAACGTCTTACCCCCTCGATCGTATCAAACGCTTGATTTCTTTCCCTTTTTCCTGAAAAAAACGTAATGATAAAACTATACGTATAATAATAGTTTACGGTGTCGTCTCGAAACTCGATTTAGAGACTTTCGCGCGAGCACATCAAGTGTATAATACCGTAAAACGTATTTAACGGTTAGGAGCGCGGCTAATAGTTTTATCTGAAAAACAAAACGGGAAAAAAACTTCCATTTCAAACTTTACGTCAATCAGTCATATATACGTATATATATATAACAATATCATCTCGACGGCGCGGCGGCGGCGGTAGTAGCCTCCGGCGGCGAACAAAAACATCATCAATATTGACCGTTGACATTTACCACTATACGGAGGAGCCGCCGCGCGCAAAAACGTTTTTCGACTTACGGGGGAAAAACGAAAAAAAAAAAACCGAAAAGAAAGAAAGTTGTTACCGTCTGAAAACTTTTCACTCACCTCTATATTTACGTCCCTCGTATTTTCGCCGCGTACTGGCGGTATATATACGTATATCTATACGCGACGACGCCGCGCTGCAGTAAAAACCGGAACATTTGGCGTTAATTAAGACGTCCATTAGTCAATAGCCGTTTCGCTGGCGCGCGGGGCTTAAAACTTTTTTCTTATTATTATTATTATTGTTTTTTTTTTTTTCTTCCCCCACATAACGCGGGCGGAAATTTATGTTTGGCGCGCCGCGCGCGGGCACCAGGTGCGTTGTGCGCGAATAACGGGCGCGCTTTTAAGCCTCCGCGCCGCGCAACTCCTTTAATGAGTACATTCCATTAAAACGCGCGCGAATTCTCGTCCTTTGGTCCTGCCTTCTCGTCGTCGTCGTCCCCCCGTCCCCCCCCCCCGAAACAATGACCGCGGCGGCGGCGCAACTCCTACGTTAAAATTTACCGCTGCGGTCTAATGTGAAACGCAAACCGTAATATATGTAAACCAGACTGCTCGCCGAACTGTGCCTGTGCAGGTACATGTGCAGGGTACGACGCGCGTCGTCATCCATTAACCGGGCGAATCGCGCGGCAATAATAGTCGTACAATAATAATGGCGCGGGGTATGGCGGCGAGTCGCGCGCGAAACGACGGCGGTCGAGACGACGTTAACGAGAGCACGTGTTTCATCGTGTTTTTTTGTGTTTTTGCAGAACTCGTGGCGGCCAACATTACCGAGAGACTGTTGTCGCAGTACTACACGCAAAAGGAGACGGGCTACGAACTGCGCCAGAGCGGCGACACGACGCACGCGAGAAAAGAAGTCACCACAGGTATACATATACATTTATTTATATACTCGTATACGTATTATACTAGCGGACCTCGCAAACGTTGTTTTGCCGTATACAATTTTCTATAACTAACTTATTTCAAGTATACGAAACACGTATGTATTTTTTAATTGAAAATGATTGGCCAAAAACTGTATAAACAATATTATAATGGTCACTGTGGTGACAGAATCGCGTATAAAACGTTTGACTTTTAAAAAACATTCCCGGTGAGCCACCCTTAACACCTAGGGGTTTAAAAAATAGTCCTATTCTCAGAGCTACCGGATATATAGGAAAAATTTCGTGAAAATTCGAGCCGTTTCGTAGGAGTTTATCATTATAAGTAGAGACCGGAATTATATTCTTTTAAAATAGCCAAAATAAGATGCTAATATTCTCTTAAAAAGTTGAAAATATTCTTCCAATATTCTTTAAAAATCATAATAAAATATGGCAAAAATATGCTTTTTTTATTAATATATTCTCAATATGCAACAAAATTAAGCAAATAATACAAAAAAAAACTGATATAAATACTATATAAAATAGGTACACAATAAAAAATATTTCATGTGAAGAAAAGTTCGATTAAATTATTAATAATAATATTTAATATTTAATTATTTTAAATTTTTAACTGAGAACATTTGCTCTGGTGTCATACTTGTGCGACGGTCGGTCAACAGTGACGGACGTCACTGCAACCAAAAATATCGAACATCTATTCAAATTTTAATCGATATATTCTCTAATATTCTTTATTATACGAAATATTCTTTTATATCTTGAAATATTCTCAAATATGCGAAAAATACTATTGCCATTAATACACCGGTTCCATGATCCGTAAAGATTTCGAACCCCCGTCGTCTGACTGCATAGACTCAAAAAAAAATATGCAAAAGAATATAATTCCGGGCTCTAATTATAAGACAATGCCGCGGCGCGAGATAACGATGACGGTATATTATCAAGGCACTATCGTACGCGGTATAATAACACGGCCCGGACAGGTCAGGCGCGAGTCGCCGAGGAGAACTCGGCGGGCCGGACGAAATTCGCGCGACCGATAATACGTTGTGGTTATAATACGTACGATATAATATACGTATATTACATTATGTACATTTCGGGGATAATAGGAGTATTTACCGGCGGTATAATATCGCTAATATTGTTGACCGAAACAGTCCAACTATACCGTGCGTACTATCCGACGTAGACGGCATATTATAGTCGATCGCGTTCGTGTCCGGTACGGTTAGGCGTCGTTCGTTAGATAGTGAACGCGTTTTTTCGTCGGAAAGTGTTCGAAAATCGCCATTCTATTGTTTTCCCGTAGAAACCTCATCGCGTCGTGGCTTTCGAGAATCCCTGAAATCGACCGTCGTGTGCTCGTAGGAATTCGAAGGACTCTGTGAACGATATTATAGATTTTAACGCGGGCGAGTTGACTCGATGTTCGGTCAGCGAAAGTACGGTAGCTCGGCATATTTTTATCTATCGAATTTCCGCCGACGACGGGAGAAGGATCGAAAGGCGATCGAAATCTCGTGAGACCCGACGTACCTTCCCGGCTCCGATGATAATAATATTATGTAATCGTTATAAATCCGACGGGTCGGCGCGGCGTGATCGTCGATTTGAAAATCGGGAGTCGCGAGAATTCGGGAGCCACGTAAACCCGCCGCGAATTTTTCTCCGAGCTCTACTCTCGATAAAACCGTCAAACGCGCGACTGTTAAATCTACCGTAAGCGTAATCGTGTTGAGAAAACGCGACGGTCGTAACCCCCTCCTTCTTCCCGGGAAACGGCGACACTTTACCGTATCATAACATTGTGTTTACTTTAATCTTTTCGATTCGATTTAAAAACAAAAATTTTTGAAAACGTTTAGAGAAACGCGCTATTTATTTTTAATTTATTAACAATTTTGCAGCTTTTGAAAACATTTCATATTGCTTTTCCAATAGTCATATTCATAATGTCGTGTTTTTTCAAAATAAACTCGAACTCTTTGACAAACAAAAAACACAATATTCCCTTTTCGTCCTCACTATAATATTGATTTGTTTTTTATTTAAAAAATTTGAAATTCTCCCATTACATTTTCATAAGGAAACAGTCTCCCTTTCTCGGGCCCTTTCGGTTTACGTCTATGCATAATCCATAGTGACCACGTATAAAAAAGAAAAATACAAAACATTATTCGCTTGGATAAAATAAAATAAAATAAAAAAAAAACCTATAAAAACAAGAAACAATTTACAGTTTACACTATTACATTATAATATAATAATAACGGAATAATTATGTTTTTCTTTGAAAGGAAAACTACTCGTTTTCTTAAAAAATGCGTAAGTACGTAATATATTATTTATTTTGATGTTTATATGTTGTAAAAAACACGTTTCTTACTGACAAATATTGTCAGAATCTTTTTTTTTAACGATAAAACCTCTGTCCCCGTAAAACAAACCTAAACGAGTCCTGTTAAAGTTTGAAAAAAAAAACAAAACAAAACGTAATATCGTTTTAGTCGGTTCGATCGACCTTAGGTTAGTTATTCATCCGGTCGCGTACGGTCACCGTGGTGTCGGCGCGGTTACCTGGCTCTGCGTGTCGCGCCGCCGAACATTATGTGCGAATACCGTGATTTACACACGTCTTCCGTTTCGAATGCCAACACGTCCGATATAATTTCGCGTATCATACGAGCTCGCGCGTCGACTTTACAATATTATAGTTTCGAACGGCGCAGCGCACGTGTGACCGCGCGTCCGCCGCGATATATTTCGGGCGGCATCTGCCACTCGGCGTTCATCCGCGTGCCCGCTTCGGACGCGCCCGCTGCCGCTGTATTAATAACAACGCCGCCGTCGTTGTCGATGCTCGAACGTATACGGGATTCGAACGAGCGATTTAACGTTAATAATTATTGGTTTTAGTTTGTTCTGGACTCGTAAATTACGCGTAATATAAACAGCAAGTCGGCATATTATGGTATTACAAATGTCGCGCCCATAGTCGTCGCGAGTGCGGTTTCTCTCGCGGTCCCGTTCACTTATAATATATTACACGTATATAAACGTCAGGCGGGGGGGTAGACTTGGCGTCTCGAAATAGTTTAGACCGGAGGTTCGCCCAGACCTTTTACGGAAATTTTTTCAATTTTACCCACCTACTAGTCCGACGCAAAACCGCCGTGACTTTGGTCACATAATTTTTAACTGTCCTTTTCTTCTCCCCGGTGTAGACATGTCCTTTTTTTTTTATCTTCCTTGGCTCATATCACACCTCGAGACACGCCTTCTGCTCGTTCCAATTCCTATCGTCCGTTCCATCCACTCTCTAATCTCTTCTATCGGCTTTCTAATTTAAATAATCGGTAATAATTAGTGATACACATTGATATCACATTGGTATCGAATCATTTTACCGACATCGATGTGTCTAATTTATTGAAAGTACATCGATAATCGATAATCGATTCATTCTATTTTCTATTTTCTATTTATTTAAGTTTTGACAGTAAATCAATATCAAAGAACGATAAATATTATACGATAAGCAATAATACTAAAACGATAAAGCCCTCATAATGAACATATTATATCGCAATACAATTTCAGTCTCGTTATTTCCGTCGATCGTCTATGTCAATTTTAGGCTTTAAAGTGGATACCAATGGTATAATTTTAAATAAAAAACAAGTCCATTGTCGCGCGTATCGATATATCGTATATTGATATCAATATCGTTTGTTATACGACATCGTGATACGATATCGATATATGTGATTCGATATCGATAATTGAAAACATATCGTTGTGCAACACTAGTAATAATGCCCATGTTTATAATATGTAAACTTTTTTTAACCGCCTCGCTGTAATTATGCGTATGACAAAAGCAAAAACAAAAAAACCGCCTCGTATAATAATAATACATAATATATTTAGTATATACGAGTATATAGTAATCGCTATATACATATAGTAAATATTTAGTAATTTATAATTTATCTCAAAATGTTATGACGTTCATTTACGTCATTACCCGGATATGCGAGAATATTGGAATTTTGTAATTTTAACTATTTTAACATGTGTGCCAACACTCTAAATTAAATACCCGACGTGTCTCGCGCAGGACCCAGCCCAGGAAACAGCGCGCAGACGTACGTGGGCCTGGTGACCGGGTCGCTGGCCATGACCGTGCTGCTGGTGGCCGGCGTGGCCGTGGGCCTGGCCCTGAAGCGCGGCCGGCAGAAGGTGGCGCTGCTGCAGTTCAAACAGGCGACGCTCGGGCACGCGGCCAAACAGCAGTCGATCAACATGAAACACCTGGACGCTTCGTCCAAAGCGGCCGCCGGCGTCTGCGGCGTCGGCGGCGGCGGCGTCTGCGGCGGCTCGTCGTCGCTGTACGGCCGCTCGGGCGTCGGCATGATGGGCGTCGGCGGCGGCGGCCACGTCGGCCACGAGTCCGAGGACAGCGACAACTCGTCCGTGTACCACGAGCCGTACAAGCGTCTGCCGTCCGTCAAGAACCACGAGTACGCGCCCACCACGTTCCTGTTCAAGAAGGACAAACAGCAGTCGTCCGTCGCGCTCACCACCAGCAAGAGCAGCGAATACACCGGTGAGTGCGACGTCGAGACCAGGAAAAACATCCTGGTCTCGACGAATTGTCGTCCTTTATGTGTAGATAAACGTTTACAAGTTGTCCCGGACGATTGTCTTGTTCGTGAAAACGAAACATATCCACGTGTTCGTTATAGTAACAGCACGATTTGTTCCCTTATCGAAATAATCCATTCGATTCTAATAATCTATTTTTATGAAAATAATATATAGGTAGTCGATTTAATAATTCGCACGTGGCGTTTGGAAACATTTAATATATTTAATATATTCCACGATTATTTTTTATCATTTATATCTAAGTAGTGTTTTCAAACTTTTCATAATCACTTGGCAAAATGAAATCGATTCAATTATTTACAATAAGAAAATGTTCCCCGATATGAAATCGCTCCCTTTCGTCCGATCAGTTCATAATTTTTTTCGGAATCACGGAAACGATGGAGTGTACGAGAGTATACTATATTGTTACGTTCCGTTTAGACTTTACGAGCGTCGGCAGTTTCGGGCAGGACGAAGTAAAGTACTCGTCGCCATCCATGTACACGCTGAACCCGCCGCCGCCTCCTATCACTAGACCGCCGCCGCTGTTGCAGTCCGAACAGCTGAACAAATCGCTGCCGGCCAATCTGCACAACTACTACGCGGCCATCGACATAATAAAAGTACGTATCCGGACCTTTTACACTATTGACCTTTTAAGTCTCCCGATTCAAGTTCAGATTAACTCCCGTACGAATAGATTATTTATTTTTTTTAATCTCTACTCGTTTTCTTTAACCCTTCGCTGCATGTAAAGGCATATCAAATGCATTGTGTGATTTAAATTGTTTGTTCAACGACGATAGGATGACAATCGTCGAGACCACAAGAATGATTTCGATTCGAGTATTTTAATAGAATATGTAATACGTAATATCAATTAAAACTACCGTAGACTGCTAACTCACGCGCCGCCCCGACGAGACGATTAATTATGATGTCTACTGTCGACGGGCTATAATCGCTGTCTGACCGCCGCCGGTGACGAACGGACTGCTAATTATTTGATAAGAATCTCGATTACGATCACGTAGGAGGCTACTGTAGGCAATACCACACAAATAAATTATACTACGATTAACGACAGTCGCAATATAGGGATTATTCCATACTAATCGATTTACATGTCAATTCCTTAACAGTTTGTACTCGAAATGAAAAATATTGAATCGTCGCGTTCGTCTTCTTTTGAAAATCTAAGTAAAATCGATATTAATATTAATTACTCTTTGTTCCCATGCGGATACCGTGTAACGCGCGCTCCACGTTTGATTGGTAAAATTCTGATTAGATGCGCTTTCGTTTTTTTTTTTTTTTCCAAACGTTCTCTTATACCATTCGATTCGAGATCTGAATTTATCGCGACGTCTTGGAATACGTAGTTTTATTTATGTTTCGGACGAATAAAAAAAAAAAAACCGGTGATTATACTCGCATTAAACTCGCCGTGTTCGATTTTTCAGACGGAACGCAAAGAGCAACACTTCACGCCGGGAATGTTCACGTGCATGAAGCTGCCGGAAGACAAACAGGACGAGTGCAGTCAGACGTCGCTGTACGAGATATCCCGGAACAGGCTGCGAGTGATTGAAAAACTGGGCGAAGGCAATTTCGGCATGGTGAGTGTGTGACGCGCCGCTCTCTATCTCTTTTCTCTCTCTCTCCGTCTCTCGCGGCGTAACGCGCGAAACGTGATTGGAATATACGACCGGGATATTATTATATTTAATAAACAACTGTCAATTTCATATATTTTATACAGATCCACTTGTGCGAGACGGACGGCATACCCGAGTACAACGCCACGTCGACGTTTCACAAGAGACAAGTGATCGTCAAATCGCTCCGGCGGGGCTGCGGCGAGCAAAACAAGTGAGCGGAAAAAAATGAAAAATAAATACAGGGTGTGTGTGTGTATCCGCGACGGATTTAGGATTTCTAAATGAAACGATCAATATTTACACGCTGTGGGTGGTAAATAATCGTGCGCGATATTCTTCTTTCGATTTCGATTGTATCTTTTGGGATGTCGTAATGACGTAATGATATCCCCGCGGAAAAAAGTCCATCGGGAAGTCGCCACAACGACGAATATCGAACCATACCCCCCCCCCCGGCCCAAACGTGTTTTACGTTTGAAATAAAATTATTTTTAGGATTTAAAATGCTAAATCTGCCACCGCGAAACCACCCTGTATGTATCGTAACCGCAAACCTATACCTAATGCGCGTGTAGCGGCGAGTTTCGCGTCGCGCGGCCGTCGATTTTTCGTTTCATTTTTCTCTTCTCGGCCGTACTCTCTTATACGATATGACATGCCGAATTGCCGACGACAGTCGAAAATCAATTTTCCGGGGCTTCGAACGCGCCCGAAAACGTGTCCTGTGTGCACAAACCGCCCGGAATCGTACGGATACAATCGACGAGATCATCCCGTGCGATATACCGCGGAGCCGCCGCGCCGGTTATGTCGCACGTATGGCCAGGAACGTTTTGACGTTGTATACGAGTCTCTCGGGCCCCCCCTTCCCGCGAGCTATCGACAATACGAGTGTAAATTTATTTTTAATTCGCCCGCGTCGGCCGTCCTACGCGGGCGATATCGTCGGTCTAACGGGACACCGAAGTTTTGACGATCGCTAAGTATTATTTGTAGGCCCCCTTTTATTTTTTTGACTCTTTTTATAAAAAAACTTTACGACTATTAAAGATTTTAGAAATGTAAATTATCAACTGAATTCGAGAACAATAACAGAGAGGATACGAGTGTTATATCTATGTATAATATGTTTGCGGCAAAATTGATTACGTTTGGTATTTTCTACAACGGTTGGACTCTTTTGTCTTCAGTGCCATTGGTCGGCACTGGTCGCGACGTTTCTCGTATTGTGTTTCCACGCTCGTCGTCGTCGATAGTCGATTATTAAGTAAATCGTCAGATATATTGTTATTATCGAGCTGTGCAGCGCGTTCCGATAACGACTCTGTCGAGGTTAAAACGTTTCTGTTTTTGTTCTTTTGCAGACAAGAGGTGATGAGAGAGACAAAGTGCTTGTACACCGTCAGGGATCCGAATTTGGCTCGGATCGTGGGCGTCTGTAGCCCCGACGAGCCTCTATGCATCATACAGGAATACTGCGAATACGGCGACTTGCCGAATTTTTTGAAGCTTCAGACCACCGAATCTACGGAAGCTCATCCGACAATCAAGTAAGACTGAACGATAAATAATATTCCGATTATATTTCACCTATGATTTTGTTGTTGATTTTACTATACGGTCTCCGTTTGCGCGTCGTATTTCGATGGACAAACCAAAAGTTAAACATTTTTAATCTGATATTTTTTAAATTTCATTGGTATTAATTAAAATATTAGCAATACGAGTAGTACCTGCTAAATTATGTAAATCTAAACAGTTATTAATTTATTTGAGTACTGATCGACGACCGTCAATCGTACAAAATAATTTTAACTCGTACTAATATAACGTTTACATTACATGCGGCGTGTGCATTTAAATTTAATAGATAGTATAAAATCTACTCTCAGGCTCTCAAATCGACTAAACTACTTATTAGAAAATAACATTTACTAACGAAGTTTAAAGAAAATAATAATTTAATCGTAATTCCTAAAAAACAAAAAAAAAACCTCTTAGAAAATCATTCAAAACGTCCAGCGATAAACACAAGTTACAATATCATTTGTTTTATGTTAGAGTAGGTAATGTACATTTTTCTATTCGTTGACCGACAAACTTTACTAGTGTTTAAACGTCCTTCGTATGCGTTCCCGAACTCGAAATAATGACGTCTTCGCTCGCACACGCTATAATATTATTACGTAACGAATAATCCATACGGTTTTCTATATATATTTATATATTTTTTTTTTGCCTTTTGTCCACAGTTACGGTTGCTTGCTGTATTTCGCCACTCAGATCGCATCGGGCATGAAACATTTAGAGGGTAAGGGAATCGTTCACAGGGATTTGGCCGCGAGGAACTGCTTGGTGGGCAAAAACTATTCGCTGAAGATATCCGATCACGCGTTGTACTGCAGTCGATACGATTCGGATTATTACGTCAGCGACACCAAGTCGAGGTTACCGATCAGATGGATGTCGTGGGAAAGTTTACTTCTGGTGAGTTGTCGTCGCTCGAATATAATGTGTATAATTTTTCCGAATCATCTCGTCGTAAAGAGCGCTTTTTCGAAACCCCGTCCAAAGCCCTACTCCTCCCCGGCCGATCGAATCGGCGAATCCTCGCGAGACGCCCTGTTTAAAATATCGTTTATAAATCGGTGGTGGAAACATGCGTAATACGCGCGGCGACGACGCGACGGTTCTCGCCTTCAAACATCGACGGTTTTCACTCGGTTGAAATAAAATCCGTTTGAAACGTAGCTATACAACGAGTAATACGCGGCTTTGATAATATCATAAAAAATTACTAATATAATAACGTAAGCGTTTCCTGGTTTTACAATTTTAATCGGTTTAAAACATTACTATAGTTACGTCGTCGTCGTCGTTTTAATTCGATCGCGCGACTTGTTACGATTAATATATGTATTTATTTTTCGACCAACTATTAATTTAACGAGTCGCTCTCTCTCTCTCTCTCTTAACACTCTAAAAATTTCATCTCGTTCCGATCTCGCGTTACATTCGAGTGACTCGTAAAATTTACGTCATTTGAAATTTCGATTCACTCAAATGCTAACCATTAATACGTATGCGTTTTCTATGAGCTATAATATCGTCGTACTTTGTAATAATAATACGCATCCGTTTCGTGTCGGTATACGCGACGTAAGCGAATACTGCAGCGGAAAGAACACTCACGTTTTGTTTACGAACGCGCGCGCGCGCGCCGTTTACGTAAATACTACGCCGCCGTAAGAAAACAACCCGACTTTTCATCGTGTACGTAATCTCCTTTTTCCCCTTTCATAATATACTTTACTCGTCCTTTCGAATAATTATCCTTGTCCCCCCCCCGCCGTATTTCCGCGTAAGAATACGTACCTGCGTTTATTTCTGACTCGAAAAGTCCTCGGACGAACTTCTTAAGTACACGCACACGCGCGCCGCGCGGAGTAGACTTTAGAGAATTAAATAGTGTGTGAACCGTTTTTGTACGAAAAAGCGTGCACGCAGGTATATATAAATATATACATACGTATGTACTTGCCGGTCGGGTGTACATACGCGATATCATGATACGCGCGGGCGGTTTTCAATTACGGCTTACGTTTCTATATTTGATAAACATAGGGCAAGTAAATTATTTCAAAGCATGTCGAGAACTGGAAACGCGCGTATACTCGCGATATTGCGCGTGTACGACGTGCAAAACGCAACTTTTGAAACGTTTCTCGTATATTACAATATAAAATATAGTGTTTACCATAACCTGCGCGGACGTGTGTACGTACAAAACGATAAGTTTCGTTCGTGTGCTCGAACGAGCGTTACTCATAGTTGCCCGGGTAGGGGTAGGAGGTCTAGAGTGCTGCGGTGTACTAGAGCGTCCCCCGTGAGTTTTTTTCGCCCGAAACGTTTCGAACGGGATCTTTGCGACGTTTAATCGACAAATTAAACGTCATGTTCGTGAACGCGTCCGCGAGGCGAGTTGGACAGTTTGTGTTTAAGTGGATTTACTCTTTTGACCGGACGAGATGAATTGAACATGCATCGTTTTTCCACGAGTAGAGCTAATAATATCGGTCAAACGTATTTGAAAAACTGCGGTCTCTGACTTGACTCTGCGGTCGAGCGACGTTCGCGTTCGTCTTGTTTGCAATACGATGCGCGCGCGTAGGACGACCCGTACGAAACGAACCGTAAACAACGCGTCGTCGTGGCGGCACTTTTTTTCGTTCGCAGGGCAAGTACACGTCGAAGAGCGACGTCTGGTCGTTCGCCGTCACGCTGTGGGAAATACTCATGTTCTGCAGTCACCGGCCGCTGGCGGAGCTGACCAACGAACAGGTGGTCGAGAACGCCAACCACATGTACCTGGCCAACGGGAAACACAGGTACGTGGAACCGCCGCCCAGTTGTCCTCGGGAAATGTACGAGATCATGGCCGAGTGCTGGAAGCGCGGCGACTCGGACCGGCCCAAGTTTTCGGAAATACACCTGTTCCTGCAGCGCAAGAACCTCGGCTACGTCCCGGTAATATGATCGCGATGAAGACGTCCTCGGCCGACGGATCGGCGATCGCGATCGTTTCTATATTATATTATTGTATACATACTTTTTATCTCACGACGACGACGCGAGCGCCGGGAACCGCGGACCGTTCCTTCCAAGTCCCGCGATCGTCCTACATCGATCGTCCCCGCCTCGTCTGTACACGCGTTAGGACTAAATTATCATTAATATTATTATTATCATTATTATTATTATTATTATTACCTCTCGTTTCGTCTGTCTATAAAACGCGTACACTATATATTATATATTTTTTATCATACACTCGTCGCGTGATATTATATTAGCGTCGTCGTCGTTTCGAACGCGCAACGATGCGTTCGCGTTACGACGCGTTTTCATAAGACTGTATCGTCGCGTTACGATGTCACCGCGCGTAGTAGTGACGCGCCGCTATGCGAAATATCCGAGCGCCGGGGACTGGAACCGCGCCGAAAAGAACCGGAACCCTTAGAAAATTCGACGACCGGACATCCTATTTAAATACCACACGAACCGGAACCCTTATTGGAATAATAATTTTGAGACCGAGTACGAAATCATACTTTTTACAGGAAAATAGTTTTTACGATTGATTTCGGGGCGTTTGAGGAAAACGAAAAAAACAATAAAATACTTATCAAATGCTCACCTAATCGAAATTTCAACGAATCGAAACCGAAAAAATCGAAAACGGTTGCCGCAGTCCCTTCATCGACGGACCACTTTAGATTAGAAGGCTAGCGGCTCCGAATTCGATTTCCGAAACTGTTCGTTTCTGTTTGTTTTTCTCGAAACCGAACCGGAAAAAGGTGGAAAGTCTCGTTTCAGTCTCCGTCGCGCGCGCCGCCGTCGAAATTCGAAATCCGGGCGCACCGTATCGCAAAAGCCGACGCGGTGTACAATCGCCACGTGTTTTTTACGATCGACCGACACTTCCGCAGCGCGTAATGCGCCACTCCGGGCGCGTAGCCAGGATTTCGTTTTGAGGGAGTTTTAGAAAATAAAAAAAAAATCGTGCAGCTACAACAATACGACTTTCGCGAACGCCTTTGGACGACTTGGAAATTCGGCGATTATTTATTTCGGCTTTATTTTTATACCGTAAAATTATTTAACGTGTTAACGTTTTTACGGAAACGCGAGATTGAAGATGGCTTTTCTCTTCGTTTCTGTTTTCAAAGATTTCCATTCCGTGGGCGGGCGGGCGGGCGGATCGTGAAATTTCCAAAGCGGTCCAGACCCATGCGAATATCCCCTACCCTCGCTCAAACGAGTACGTGCCTGGCGCGCGCGCGCGCGCGTGCTCTCGTGATGTGTGACGTGTGACGGGGGCGGCGGCGGCGCGGTAATATCGTTTGAACGCCGTGCCAAAAAGAAAAATAAAAAAATATTATTTATCGTCGCACTTACGCGTATCGACTCGTAAAACTCGACGCGCGCCGAGTTTCCGACCGAATTTCGATTTACGGGCGTACGTACCTCTCGGCTGTGGGTGTGTTTGCAAGGCGTTCTAGTAAAAGCCGGTAGCCGTTCGTCGTTTCAAACAAACGCGTGTAAATAATTTTATACACGACGAAACGTAATTTGATGGAAGGACAAAAAAAAAAATTCGTCTTCTGCAAAATACTTTGACGAGCGGCGCCTGCCAGAACGGACATCGTATCATATAAACTAGACCTAGGAAATTTACTGCGCCAAGAGGTCCGAAAATTACCGAACTCTATCGATTAGAAGAAAAACCCGATAAAATTAAAAATTCCCCGCCATGAAACCAAACGCGTGTAGTCGTGTGCTCTCTGTCGCGTATTTTCACCGTCTCGTCCGTCGCCGTATTCAAAATTCGCGATCTCGACCTGCCGAAATACGTATATCCGAAAAATGCGAAATCCCCACAGACCGTTGAAAAACGAAACGAAATTCCGCACGCAGAATGATTTGTTTGGTTCATAAAACACGTGTCATCATAATGTCATGAATTTTTTCTCATTCTCCAACCGGACAGTGAAAAAACGCGATGAAAACATATTTTCTGTGCCGTCATGTTGTTATCGCCGTCGTCGTATCAAATTATTAACCGTACGCGCGTAATAGTTTTCCACGAGTGGCCCGTATAAAATCGTACACGCGAAAAATTCCAACGTTTTTCAAAGAGTATAATAATAATATGACATGCGTACTTTTACTGGAATACCTACTTTTTTTTTTTTTCTTTTTTTCACTCAGACGAGCGAATTTCAAATACTTTCGGAAATCGGTATGTGCGCCCGTGTCTGTACACTGCAGGTACTATTAAAATTATTTAAATACTTTGCCTCGAATACGTCATATTGTTTTCAAATTATTAAAAAAAAAATCCTACTCGAACAATACGAAACGTTTGAAATACTTTATGAAAATTCTATTTTATTTTTTTTTCCCCCACAAAAGTTTACGCGTTGAAAATTTGTTGAATCACATTTGTTTTTCCGTTTGCCCGCAAATCTAACCGCGACGTAAAAAATAAAAAAATCAATATTAGCATGCCCAGAAATTACGAGGTGTTTTGATCGCACCGGCGCGGCGATTGGATCCGATTGGAAAATAAAAAACCAACCATTCGAAAACCCAAACTATTACTAGAAAATTGTCGAAGACTACGCGCCGAAAACACTATAGTAGTACTCGTTAAATACTTTTGCCGGAAACACTTTGCCAAACACTTTGCCGGTCGTCATAATATTACCGCGTCCCGTACACGCCCCGTCGTGCGCGTTATCCTTTAGTCGTAATCGTAATCGCGTCGGACAAACAGTCGAACATTGGTCGTCGCCCGTTAAAATCGTCCTACGTCACTCGATTTTTTTCAGAAATAGAAAGCGATACTTTTTTTTTCGGACCGCAGTCCTTCCTCCCCCGCTCACGCTCTCTCTCTCTGTAGCTCCTGGACGGTCCTTGGATTTCTTACGGGAATATTTCGATTCCGGCTACAATACACGCGCGTATTATATAATGTATTATTATTATTATGGTATCTTCAACACGCAATGTCTTCCAAAATCGAATCCGTTTGACGCGTGGCGACGAGTTACCCGCGGCGACGCGTCGTCACGCCATCATCACCCGCGCGAATCGACCCGCGAGAAGCACCGCGCGTCGTTCCGAAAGCAACGCTCGACTTTTTTCCTATTCAAAGAGACGCGTCTTCTACTATTTATAGAGATAATTAATTATAGCTCGTAAGTTTGTATGTACATATTTCGGTTTTTCTTTTCTTTTTTTCCCCCATTTTTTTTTGTAAATACAACATTATATCATATAATATATTATATATCATACCGTTTTACCGTTCTCGGACGTCAAACGGTCAAACACATTCAATCACACGCACTCACCGCTGACGCGCAAACACGCGTACAGTATTTTATGATATATATATATATTATTTTTCGAGTCTCTAAAAAAACGAAAAAAAAAAAAAACAAATAATAATGATAATTTTTATACGAAATTCTTTATATATTTATCGACTTATTGTAAATAAGAAGAAAAAAAATCATTTTACGTGGGACAGAGAAAACAAAAAGTAAAAAGCGAAGGACGAAATTGTCGACACTGTGTGACGTGTCCGCTGTTGGTTTCTATTACTCATTAATCATTATTATTATTATAAAATAGATAGTAACGAAATATAATATTATGTACGTTTTTTTTTTTATAACAATAGCGATTGTGTAATAATGTCTTGTACACAAACTCACTCCGAAGTCTTTCCAAGTAGTCGAGACGAACGCGAATGCGCTGCGACGACGACCGTCACGTGTGTGTACGCAGTCGATCCGTCGCGGTCAGGGCGCGTTCGGCATTCTAATATAGTTTAATTATAAATAATTAAGATATTGTTTTTTTTTTTTATTACGAAAATTTGTAATTTTTTTTCTCTAATATTTACGTCATTAGCTTTCGATCATTGGCTTTCGATCAAATCGTTCATTCCCTCGATCCCTATTATTATTATTATATATTTTATATTACATTATTATAAAAACCGTTGTACATACGTTTTTTTTTTCTAGTTTCTCAGATACCGCGTATCCGGTATCGTTTATAATAATATATTCATTATTATGTTTCGTAATATTAATAATAATATTAATAACGTTTCAATGTATTAAGCTCAAAAGTGGATTAGCTGAGCTCGTGTAAAATGCAATAAATCGTACTTGTATATTATAAAATATACTCTCTCGTACGGGACATATATTATAATATTATAAAATTTATAATTTGACTTAAAGTGCAATTTAAAAACGTAAAAAAAAAAAAAAAAGTAAAAAAAAGTATAAAAAAAATAGTAATAAAACGGTGCCAATATCGATTTTTTTTTTTTTTTTTTTTTGATTTTTTAGCCACGTTTTCGTTACGCCGTTTTACACGCATTTCGTTTTCGGTTTTTCTTCTTTTTCTATACTTTCGTTGTTTAAGACGTGTGTGTGATATATAAGTATGATTGTACATGATTATATTTTTTTGAATTTGCATATCATAGGACTAGTAGCGGTAGTAGTCGCGTTTTTTTCCTCCGATCGTTCCGACCCGAAGGAAACGCGTTCCCGTCGGCATTTCAAGCACTCCGTCCCCGTCCCCCCCGCCCCCGCCCCCACCCCAACGCCCCCCGTCGTCACTACCCGAAATTTTTATTTAAGAAACAACTCGATTTCTATATAGGTCACGGGGTCACGCAGTCACCACGTGACGACGAATGATATTTATGATAAATAAACGGCACTTTTCTAAAGGGTGACACGAAATGGTGTGTAAATAATAATACTATTACATGGAGGGTATAATCAATTGCCCGCGTTGCTAAGAGACAATCAATCTCTAACACTTTTTGGTCTATAACATTTTTGTAAAAAAAAAAAAAATAAATAAAAATAAAATATATATATATATATAATATATTATATGAAACATTAACAATGTAACGATAATAGAGCGACTATAATAATAGCACACTCTCTCTCTCGAAAAAAAAAAAAAAAAAAACACACACATTTTAAACGTTCCGGCTTGAAAAGTCAACGACAGAGTTTTTCTTATTCGACTTCTACTATACTTTATTATAACGATATAATATAATATTATATTATACGCGGCTCAAACGAATAAATCATTGATAATTTATTATAATGATAAAACAAAACAAAAAAAAAAAATCTACCGGTTTCTTATAAACAATACGAACTCTACTTTCAATAGTCATAAATAATTATTATATAATTATATACGTTAAAATATTATGTACCAACCAATGTTGAGCACTAATTTAATTTAGTCTTTTTGTAAAAAAAAAAAAAATAAAAATTTATATAGTACTTAACGGATATAATATTTAAGTATATATATATATATATATATATATAATAAACTTGAAATTTAAATGTATTTGTACGATGTATTTTCATTGACTATATTGTTGTTTAATAATTATCTTTAGGAAAAATAAATCAGTATTATTAATATACATTCCTCGTCTTTGAAAAATCATAAAACAAAAAAGAAAAAAAAAAATGTTATTTAATAAATGTGTATGTACCTTAACAGTTTTGTTTTCGATTTTTGTTTGTTTTTTCTGTTTCAATCCTATCCACGCCGAAATCTCCATTACTTACAGGTCGTTTGAAAAAAAAAAAAAAGAAATCACGACAGACGTCTGCGCCGCACGCCGCCGCCGCCGCCGTTCGCGAAGTTGGCCACCCGATTGTAACATTTTCCATTCATACTTCACGAATGTTTTGTAAGTACAATTTGTAAGCGTAAAATCAAAACTTCCTAGTCCAACAGTTATAATTTAACCGAAATTGTTTTGTATTGCCACTGACTTCTCGGGATCCCGGCAACGTCTCGTTCTCTCCTCTCGCAAACGATCGCGCTAGATTGGCCCAATGGACTTTTTGAACTTTTATCATTTCAAAATCAAACCACTTCGTTTTCAAAATATTCGTAAGTACGGAATTATTATAATTTCTACACGATGACCACCTTCCTCGAATAATTATCCCAGAACGAAGTCGGCCCGTCGTCGGACTTAATTTTATCATTTCTAGTACTCTGAATCCCGTGATTAAATCGTGTAATACATAACTCTAATCGTATTTTCACATTATCAGACGTTTGCATTTATGTATATTATTTCGCTTCTTTTTCAAAACTCGCATTCCCAATTTGTGTACTACCACCACGACCGAATACCGTATGTACACCAAACTATGTATATTGCAAAGGTAACCTTTAGAGTTTCGAACGAATTAATAATAATAATAATAGATGTAAATAATAAAAATAACCGTTTCGAAATTCTTTTCGTATTAATTGAGCGCGACGCGCGAGGAATGTCGGCCGCCGACAGTGAACACGAAACAGACGTGAAATATTGTGTGGAATTTCGAGCGTCTTTGCGAACAAAAAAAACGTAAGTAAAACGTAATTTAAATTATATTATCGTTATTTCGATGACGATTCGACTGTCGTCGAACAGCAGTAGTCCGTTAAAAAAATAATATTACAATGACCTTACCGATATTATTCAGCAATTGGTTGGTAAATAATAAATATTATAATATGAGTAGCGAGTCAATTGTTTGTTATTTGGGTTAGTATTTTAAAAATGTGTGTGTGCGTTTTCACCAAAAATGCCATATGAAATAAATAATGAATAACTCCCCGATGTGCATTTATCATGTACGTCTCTTATCGTTATGCTTTTTCTTTCTCCGTTCGAAGTTTTATTTCCAATTTTCGTTCAAATCAATCAATAATAAACGTCATGTAATCATAATATAATATAATTGTATATATCGTACTTATTTAGTGACTAACGTCATTGAGCGCCTCCCCCGCCGGACTTTGGAGACTTAAATTAAATAGCACGACGCATAATCTTCCCTTAAACGAGAAGGGGAACTCCGTCCCCTCCCACTTTAACCACTGTTTGACTTAAACTTTATGACTAGTCGGTCGATTTTGAGATTTGAAACAGTCGGCTATAATGTGTTATAAACGTTACACTTTATAGTTTTTAGGAAGTGAATGTTAATCGGAAAATATATATCTATAGGAGGGCAAACGTTTTTGAGGTGGGCTTGAATTTCGAGTTTTGCGACACCGTAAGAATACAATTGGCCGTCCCACTGGTAAGTACTAATAATTACGATATTCTATAAAATCGTTGTCGACGACGAATAATGATTACGTCCACTCGGGGGACTTGTTGGTTTTACACGGTCGCGTACATAAATCGTCGAACGCGTATAATCTGAGTGAGCTGTGAATTCGTTTTGGCGTCTATAATTATGCTAAATACAAAATATCAACACGTTTCGGAAATTTCCATTGCATAGTGCATTTTTCGTCGTTTATTTATTGTATTTTCATTTTTTAAGTGTTTCCAATCCGTTTATACACCGTTGTTTTCGTTGAGTTTTCTTTTTTTTCAACATAAATATTAAATATTCCGTTTCAATCGGGTTATAATAATATCCAGTGTTTATGAAATAAAATTCTACCGCCAGTTGTTATTCCGCATTTACGAGCCACTATATTTTATTTATCGCCCTCGTCTGACAAGTCGCAGTATTCAGTATTTTAACCGTACTAAACAATAATAATTTATTCGAGTAAAAATATTTTCAAATCATTGTTTTAGAAATCAAAATGGGTCGAGTGATCTCGATGTGATAAATATATTTATATTTTTAAATCGTCTGTTTATTTACAAAACTAAAATCATTTTCATAATTTTTTTTTTCTATATCGTATATTATCGCGCATGGTGTTTTTAAGGAAATAACCCTCCCGAGCCTTAACGATTGAGTTGGAAAAACGATGGTGTAAAAAAAACTCGACCGAAAGTAAACGGCAAACGTGCCGTGATTAAATAATACACGAAACGCGGCTGTACAATCCTTTGTGCGGCTCGTAATAGACGTGTGGCGGCGGCACTCCTGTTATCCTGCGTTCCTGCAGCCTTTTGCAACTCTGCGAAACTGTACGATTGCGCGTGACGTGTAGGACGCGGCGGGTACGTTGCCAATAGTGTGGAGGGCCGCGAGTTTCTAGGAAAGTGTTTATTATTTTTGTTTTAGCTAATTGAAAACGCGTTTTTGCCGAAACGCGACGGCGTTCGAACGCCAGAATGTATGCGGACGAGTTGAATTTCACGTCGTTTTATTCTTTACATTTAGGTCATTTCGTTTGTGGACTTTTTCGTTGCGATTTACCGTGACAACTGACACGCATTTACCACTCACATTTTATAAACGTAACGTTTTCTCAAAGTGTACGATAATAATATGGTGATCTCGTGTTACACGCGCCGCCGCCGCGGACACAAATATGTTTCAACGTTTTAAATTTCAACTCGTACGTACGTACAAATGCGCGGAAAACGTTGAACGTTTAAATTTGTATATATTATTATATACATAACGTTCAACACTGTATATAACTGTATATGTATATATATATATATATATACAGGTACATATCATTATCCGGACGGCGTTTGAATTTATTATATCCGCGCGACCCTTCTCGGAAAGGACTAGAGGAGAATCGCACAAACCAGGTACTCGCGTTCGCTCCTCTAACGTTTTACAATGTGTCGGCGTGAAACCTCCTGCAGATGTCAAAAAGTTTTCTCTCGGACAGATCGCGAATCGGTTACTCGTTTCCAAAGTTGAAACAACCCCGACGGATATGCCTGTGCAGCTTGGGCCGCGTTTATTTATAAATCCAAACATGAGGACCAAACGGAACGACTTTAAGATGAGATAAAATTACCAGACAGTGCACATTTCGTAAATATGTAATATTATTATAATGGAAAAAACAAATAAAAAAAACGTTACTTTTGCGTTAAGACGTTCCTCCGTCGTCGTCCGAAGGTTTTCAAGGCGCAGGACGAAGAATTCGCGAGACCTTTCCTCGTCTTTTTCTAAGTTCTGAACGAACCGAGGAAACCATCGATTCAACGCGATTTTCGTGATTCATGTGATTTCAACACGGATGTTATGTCGTGTCGTGTCTTTGGACTGGATGTATATATACACTAGCTGTCCCCTTTTTATGGCTTCATTAACAACCGAATTTTTCCAAGTTTCTTTGCTTTTACCATTTTAATCCCTTTTAACCCTTTTTGCCCCCCTAGGGATTGAATTCCGAGACGTTCTACAGCTCTAAACCTTGTCCGAGACTTGGCCAATCCATTAGTGAAAACCGTACTAAAAACCAGCGAGTACTTTTCGAGTTATGCGCGTACATACAAAAAAAAAGGGGCTTTTATATTTTGATATTTCGTACGTATACAATAATGGATATTTTATTATTATTTTTTTTTTTTCATAATCGTGATGGATTATTTGCGTAAAGATTTTTCCGAACTTTCTAACACGAGATTTATTTGTTTATACATAGTCGTCTCCGGCCGGCGATACGTTCGCAATAATAACGTTACCATAACGACTCCGTTGCTCCTGACAACCGATACGTCATGGCAAGGTGCCGATAGAAACGAATTATCTCTCCAGAACACAGGTAAATAAGTTATTTATTATTTCGTCGTTTTCGCGTTGCTCTATGGCGACCTCAGTGTGAATAACTTATTTCTTTCGGCAATCAACAGCGACTCCTCGTCTATGATTATTAATATCGTTTTTACTTCTCACGGTCGAGAAGGAGGACCTAAAAACTGTCCTTCGCATACGCCACTTTTGTTGTCTACTCGAATGTAACGATTTATCGTAGCTTTCGAATTCAATTAATAATAATCAAGTTCTGTCTAATATAATCGTTAAGGATCGAAACATATTATAGAAATAAAACGGGGAAAAACTAATTTTCAAAAAAAAAAACGAAACAGTCCAAATCGGGGAATATTTTTCCCTTTTCCTTAATATTATTAAGACCCCCTCGCCCCCCCCCCTGCGCGTGAGCATGCCGCCGCGGTGAAAAAATATAGGTCGATTTTTTTTTTTACCGTCGCGACTCCGACCGGAAAACGCACTCGGTCCGAGATCTATGATCGCGCACAATCGCGACGAGCGACGACGACGGTTTTCTTCGAAATAACAATCGGCGCGTGGTTTTTATTTCTCTTCTTCAAACGTGCCCGCCTACGGTTCGGGCGTTTCGACCCTCGGCATCTCACCGCCGCGCCGCGGTATCGCGCGAATTCGAAACTATATATTAAGTCGTCTCCGCGGGTCCGGAGGAGGACGCTAAGCGAAAATTCGTGTTTCCCGTGCCCCGACGCCGACCCGGCTGATATCGGATGACGATAATAGTAATAATATTGTTATTGTGTCGGTCACCGCGCCGTCGGCGACTACACTGTCGGTTTTGCCGTACGACTATTACCGATCGCGCGTAATATCGTTACCGGGTATTATTATTATTATTATGCATAACAAATGCACTCAGACCCGGACGGCGACCGCCGTATTTCAGGCGACGGTCGTTCCGGCAGTATACCTACACTCAAACAGGTGTATATTATTGTACATTTACACTACATAGCGTTTCTAGTAAGCTCGAGGGGTGGGGGGGGGGGGGTCCCGAAGATCGAGGGACGATAGAATTCGGAATCCGACGAAACGCGCTCGTTTATTTTGTTTTGTGTTTTTTTCGATTATTTTTCTACGAGCCATTATAATATGTTGTTACACGATGGGTGTAGTTTGAAAATGTTCGACTTGTAAACTGCCCCCGTCACACGGGGCGAAATCGAGTGTTATCAATAACGTTTCGACGACTGCGAATATTTTCCCGAAAACCGAGCTTTTCGATTCATACATTTCGGTCGAGTATCGATGTGAAATTTTAAGTTTCCCACGCGGCGCGTTTTTAGCTAGTACGAGCTCACGATGACAAAATATCGATTTTAAAAATCTAAATTATCACATGAAAACCGTGGACGCCTACACGAATATAAACACCACTCGAATTTGATTTCTATTCGAAAAATAATAATAACATTATTATTAGTGTGCTTCGTGTTGTGCGCGTTGTAAGTTACAACTTGTAACGGTTAAATTTGTCTACGGTGACAATCGTACTCGCATTCTTACGGGCACCGCCGAATCATTTGATCTTCGGGCCTTTTGTTTTTTTTTTCCGATTCTAAAAGCACATTGTTGTTGAGAAGGACAAATCAATATTTATCGAAAATGTACCGAAAGGTTGGGCAAGGCAACGCGATATTTTTACACTCGGTCAAGTCGAGTAGGTGGAACAAACAATACGACGAAAGGTTAACACGAGCATTTCGTTTCAGTCGAGAGTGCCGCGGAAACTAATAATGATCCTTGAATCGGGGCGATTTCGTCCTCGAGACGGTTTGACAAAATGAAAATCGCAACGATACGCGCGTATAGTGTTTTATTACGTAAAACCAAATTGTTTTTCGCTTAACGAATCTCGCTAACGGCCGCCGACAAATGTACAAACACGATTTTACAAACCAATTTTCGGCGTCTTTTTATACATTTTATTATTACCCACTCGTATAATGTGACCGGACGACGACGTAGAAAAAAACTCGACTCGGCGTTTGACGTTGAACAAGTAACTAGTTACTATACGTATATCGTCGTATCTAGTCGCGATCCGAATGGAATATCGCGGAAAGTCGAGCTTTGGAAACGTCTCGAACCGGCCGGACTTTTTGACTCGTTTGAGCCGATCGCCGTCGAACGTGTATGCGACGTGTGTACACACATTACACGCACACGATGTTATACGACGACGGCTGTGGTAACTAACCTCCAGGGACGTGTGTAGTGGTGACCGAATCGGTCGGGTCGTGTGCGCATATTGTGTATTATACATATTATACACTGTTCGTTAAACACAATATTTACGTGTGGAGGTTTTCAAATTTAAAACGTCGCCGCGTCGACGACACGACGAAAGAATAATACTGTCGATAATGCAATGTTCGGGGCTGAAAATCCCACGTGTCGAGGGTTTTCCGTTGGAAAAGCGTCGGGATACGATCGAAGAAGAAGAAAAACGGACGGCCGAAGTTCGATATGTTGGAAAACGTGTTGAAGAAAATAAAAACCAGCTCGGGGCCCGAGAGATCGCGGAGTCCGCGGTCTTCTGTTTATTTCTACGCGGACAAGCGACCGTCTACTTTGAGAACGACAACGAAATAACTCGCAGTTTCGTTTGTTTCGGTTTTTTTATCACTACAAAAAGCGATTCGTCTAAAATCTTTCATCGCGTCACCGACGACGGGACGAAACGCACCGTATGGGCGGGAAGACCATCAACACGCCACCGTTTGACGGGCACGTCTCATATCGGAAATCGAAATCCACTCGTAGAGACCCATCTCGCGCACATCGAAAATGTAGCTGTTAGAATATAGTTTATTACAAATAAAAGGTTTTTTACTATAACGAATCCGGTGTTGAGTGTTGATATAGATTTTCATTATCGTTTGTATTCTTCGAATAAAAATTATTGCTATCATTAGGTATATACCATTCAACTGCGAGATGAGTGTTTTTTTTATTTGTAACTCGTAAACAAAACCGAAATAAAACTTCCCCGATGTTGCGCGAGGTAATCAAAATTGATATTATAAAACAACACGAAAAAGACACACGCCGCGCCGGTCGCTAAATAATAAAACAATTAAATCGAATCGAATTACAATAATTACGAACGACGCATATTTGAATACCGTATTATTACCGTTATTATTATTTTCGGCAGTACATTTCGGTTAGCAAGATTATTGTAAAATGACAAATGTGACGTATGAAATAAAATAATGTACTTTGTTTAAAAGTCTGTTTTGTCATTATTATTCTTGTTTTGAAAAATGTAATCGCGTACATTTGATTTCGTCTCCAAGCGCCTAACCGCCGCTGCATATGACAGTTAATCAACCGAAAATAAGGTTTAATATAGGTAAGATTAAAAATTGAACGGTTTTTTTTTATTTTTTTTTGTTTCTTCTTGAATTTATTTTTGTTTTTAAGACAATATTCACTCTTTCAGGATTTTCGAGACCGAAATGAGCTGGCGAAATATTTCGTTTGAATAATAATTATCAAGCCTTTTCGACGTCACTTCGAACGATACCACTGTATAGTACGTACGATGATTTCTTTATCCGCGGCAATCGCAAAAATAATATTTATTTTTTTTTGTGGGAAACGTCAATCGGAGGGCTTACGTTTTTCGTTGGAAATATCTTATAGTAAAACGGTCGTCTAATTTCGGCTCCCGATAATTTCTCATAAACAATAAAAAATACTTGTCCTTGATAATCCTTCTGTCGAGCAATGGGTTCGTATATTATACGCGCGCACACTGCAGTCGTAATCAAACACCGAGACGATTCTTTTTTACTTTGAGCACTAAAACATTTTTAATTTTCTAAAGTCGTACGTTATTTATAGCTTTGGACGAACGATAAATAGTTTAAAAGAAAAAAAAAATTATTTCAAATCGATAAAGATATTGAATTTACGTATATTATATAAAGCAAATTAAATACGATTAAATAAATATTGTTTTCACGTATTACGTCAATATTTTACCGTACTCGTTAAATGTTTAAAATATTCTACAGACACTGTTGTGTTGTGTTTTTTTTTTTTTTATTTTTAAACGGTTTCAATTGAATATAATCATATTAGTTGCGGGAAAAGGGGGGCAGTTGATTTTATAAAAGGTATTCGACGACTCGATACTTTTCGAGTCGCGTTTATGTGCGTAGCTCTAAGTGTAGCCCTTGTGCGTAAATAGTAATAATAACAATAATGACGTAATAACGCGGTTAAGCCACTGCGGCGCGATTCCACCATAGTCTCTCTCGTTTTCGGACAATTCGAAACGGAGATAACAATATTATTATTATTATTATTATCGTCGAAACACGTCCCACCGCGCTCTCGCGCGCGCGACTCGTCCGGGCGATAACGACGACGTACGCCGCCGCCGCGGCCGTAAGGACCGAGGACGTGGCAAAAAAAAAGAGAAAAAAAGGGGAAAACGCCGTGTTTGCCACTCGTTATTGTCCTTCCGCGCCGCCGTGTGTCGGTTTTTACCCAATTAACGAGAGGACCCGCGCGGCGGCGGTCGTCGCCGTTGCGGATTAAAAGATTCAACGGCCCGTGCAAAACTAATTGATAGCCGACGGCGGCGCGCGCCGCCGCTCGCCCGTCGCCGTTTATTACACAATATCATATATTATATAATACGTACGATATATTATTATTATTATGATTACGCGTGTTTATGATAATCATTATAATATACCTATTGTTGTGCGTCGTCAGCGAAATCATCGTGTGTTCGTTGTTCGTACGCGAGTGGTCAATAACCGTCGTCGCCACCGGCTCGTCCCGGGCACGCGAGGGGTCGTGGCGGCCTGAATACATTTTACCCCGGCCCCCGTCCCGGTAAACCCTCGGCCAGTGTGTCGGTCTAAATTAATTTTCGAAAATTCGTCGGTGATATCCAGTTATAGTCATAATATCCTGTTGATAACACGAAAAAACGCTGGTGGGGGAGAACAGATATATACTTTAGAGTCTAAAGCAGGGATGGCGAACCTTTTGATAACTGCGTGTCAAATCAAAATGTTTGGTTTGATTTTATTTGCCTCGCGTGTCAGAAACTTTTTAGACCTTTTTTTCGCTTAAAAAATAATTAATTAAACACATGATTTTAGTTTACGATATTAGGAAATGGAAAGTATATATTACGGCAATTATTACGACTTTACGTTAATAATATCTTACGATATGTTACAAATAATAAGTTAAAAATATCAGTAATTTGTTTGGAAAATGAAGTGAAAATTATGAATTATATTTGAATTGGCGTGTCACTGAAATAATGGGCGCGTGTTCATAGGTTCGCCATCCCTGGTCTAAAGTGATAAATAAATAAGCAAAAAACATGCAAATGGAGTTAATTGATTTACAAAGCAATACGATATTAAAAGAATTAACGTTGAACTTTCAAATTTCTATTCGACATAATATATTGGAGACGTGGAGACGTCATATCCTAATTTGCGAAACGAGTCAAAAACTAGAACTTGGTTAACAGCTGATATTCACTTGGAAAACTCGCTGAGGATTTCAACGTCTCGAATAAAACCAAATATAGACAAATAATTAGTGTCTGAACAACAATGTGAAATATCACACTAGAATTACAAATAAAATATAATAAATAATTTAGAATTTAGAATTAAAATAAATTTATACACATAGTAATAATAATAATAATAATAATAATAATAGCTTGTGTTTTAAAATTTAATCGTAAATGTTATAATAGTAAAAACCAAATTTTTGTATAAAATACAATGTTTTGAGCGGCCCGCGAAACTTTTAGAAAATTTTAGAAATTATGTGGCCCGCAGCATAAAAAGGTTGAAGACCCCTGCTCTAGACGTTCGGGGAGGGCAATGTGTTTTGCTATCGTCGTCGATCGCGATAAAACTCAGCCGTCGCCGTCGATTCCGGAGGCGTAATTGTCGATTGTTTCTTCTCCTATTAAACGTCGAATTCTCGGAATTTCTGAAAGGATCGTCGAGCCGCGCGCCCGCGGGAATCGACGACGACGACGCCGCTCGCGTTTTTTAGCGCCTACAACTCCACTCGGACGTCCGGCCGGATGTAGTCGCGTCGGCGCCAATCTATTTCGGCGTCAAAAGCTAAAGACGGCGGCGGCGGCGACGACGACGACGACGACGACGACGCGAAACGTTATGACGCGAAGCTGCAGGTCCTTTTCGTTTGCCTTCGGAGCGAGGTGGGGGTGGGAAGAAATAAAAAAATAATAATGACTTTGAAATTCTCGCGGGATATAATCATCACGTCCGTCGTCCGCAGCGAAGGTATTTATTTATTTTTTTATTTTATTCATAAATTCGTTATAGTAGTAGTTGTTTAATAATGACATTACGTATATACGCGCGTTCGTCTCGTCCGCGCGAGTAAATAATAATTATAATGTATACGCCGCGCCGCGGCGGCCGTCCGTAATTCGAAGTGACAACGCGAAAAATAAAAATGATATATTAATATCGATGCGTTTTTCCCTTTGCCGTTCGGGTTTTTTTTTTTTTTTTTGTTTCGATAAAATCGCGCGCGACCGGTGAAATTTCATAACAATATCATCGTTGACGCGGTACAGATGATAAATTGGCCGGCTCGCGAACCTTTCGTCCGCGATTAAACGCCGCCGCAGTGTTTCGAATCGGCCAGGTGAATTAAACGCGCTCGCCGCGAATAATAATAATAATAAATAATAGTCCAAGTCAAAAACGCGCCGCGGCCAAACAATACGAATGACACGAGCTCGTTCCGCGAGCCTTTTCGGTTCTATATTATTTCGTCTTTTGTTTTCGATCGCGAAATTTAATTCACGTCGTCGCTCGGCTCGCAGAGCGGAAACGAGTGTTCTCGCGGCTTTTCGAAAAAAACGAAAAAACACGATCAAAACGCCGCGGTATCTATTTTCACACGCGAGACCGTATTGTTGTAATCCGATCGGTCGTGCCCGTTGACGACAAGATTGATATATACATTAGCGCTGTTTGTTTCCAAAAAAAAATTCAAACGTTTCCATTTTTTATTTCTTTTCGCGAGCTCTCGCCGAGTCGTCTAGCTAATCCCCCGGGCGACGAATTTACAACATTCAACAATACTCACCTGAATATTATTAAAATATCTCTTTTTTTTGTTTTTGACAAACCCAGTTTCAATTATAACATTCGGATCCGGAATTCATTGTGCGCCGTACTTATACGTATAGTATTATATAAACAAACCAATTTATTTTTGAAAACAAATTTGGTGTTTGACTTTGTTCTCACTACAGTCGTTAGTTTTCATCGATTTTTTCAGTTTTAACTTTTTGTGAGATCTAAATGGCGTAATCAAATATGACGTAATGATAACTTTACATCGATAACGTTGATCGGCAGGAAAAATACTTGAATATAAACACGATGCGAAATGTTAGAATTCCTTATAAATTAACGGCCATTGAAAGTTCTAAACGATTACGTTTTATCTGAATATCGTATCGAAAAATATAAAATCATCATTTCGATTTTTGTTTTTTTTTTTTTGTTTTTCCAAAGTCTCTTAGAGTAATTAGAAAAAGAGAAGAACGATTTAAAAATATCACGTCCGATAAAACTCGGAGTGTTTAACCGTTGCGTCATCGTCGGATCTCCGTAGCAGGACGCCCCCTGTGACCCTGAACAAGTAACAATAGCTTTTGGGAAACATTGGGATATTCGGTTAAATGCTAGGTTAGTTTAGGGTTAACGTTTCACAAATATTTGACCTTCATCGTAAAACCATAAATGCGGACACTTGGTTATTGTTATCTTCGGTTAGGTTATCCCCCTCGCATTGTGGTCCTAATAAACAATTTATCGGTTTCCGACCATAGTTGTTTAAAACCGAGCTGTAACAATTATTATTATTGTTATAGTAGCTAGTTTTGAAGAAAAAACCACCCTCCTCTGAGCGGTTTGAAAACACTATTGTTGTGGCGATCAACAATGTTTTCGGGGAAGATTTCATATCGGCGGCGGCGCGGCGGTATGTTAAAGCGCACGTACTCTCGTCCTCCGCCCTCTCCCGTTCCTATTACCGCCTTTTAAACAGACTCGGGGGAGGGCAGTTTTAAAATCGAAACGATCGTTTGGAAACTAACGCGAGTGTCGTTAAATTCAAATTTCACCTACAATTTTGTAAACTCTAAACATTTCAATTTTTCGGACGACAGTGCGATTACATTGTTATACCGCGGTTCGAAACGGTTTGACATCGAGCAAATTTTTAGAAAAAAAAAACATTAAATTTGAAATTAATGTGTAGTATTGAAAATGATTTCGAGTGAAAGGAGGCCAATAAGTGTGGATCAGATGATATTTCTTTTCTTTTCGGATAGCCAATATATTATATAATGTTGTAACGATTTCGTTTGATAACAAAATATCTCGTTAGAAATTCGCTAAAATATCATTGTAAACTCGAATGTCGATGTCGCGTCTCCGGACATTTTTTCTCGTCGGCGGCGTTTGCCAATAGTTTTCGTATTTCGTTGCCCGCGAGCGTAATTGAATAAAATTTCTATCGGTTTTACCGTACGCGACTTTATCAGCCGTCCGGGTCGTAATCGTCTTAATTCTAAAAGTAACGCGATAAAAGTAACAACACGAACGATTACGTCCGAGAACGCGCGAAACGACGCGACGTCTGAAGACCGAAGTTGTAATTTCCAGAGGATTAAAGACCAAAAGCACCCGGACTACTACTACGCTCCGGCGAAATTAAATCACCGTAAAATTATATTAAATACGATCTACCTAAATCCAATTCGAGATAAAAACGGTGTAATGACCCGCCGACAAGCGAACTTTAAAGTGCGGCGCGAGATGATTTACCGTTACTATTTTATTGTTATCGATGAATATATACATCCCGACGGTTATTTTTATCGGACTCAAAAACACCGCCGGCGCAGGACAGAAAGTATTCCTGTCATTAATGTCCTCGCTGTCCTTGATGTATCTACCTCTGAATGAGTTTCGTCTGGTCTTGGAAACATTATCATATCGTGTCGCGGTCGTCTTCTACAACGGGGAAAGGACTATTGCCGAAAGTCCGTCGTCGTTTGCCACGACAGCGCGCACGTGTAATTGTGAACGTTCACAACTTTCAACTACAGTAGAACTTCCATATAGCGGTCACTGAAGGGACTGTAAATAATGACCGCTATTTAGAGGTGCCCGTCCTACAGAGGTGACCGTTAACAGAAGTTCAAGACCTTCCAGGTGACCGCTATATAGAGGTCATACAAATTTTAAAAATAAAACACCAATATTAAAAAAACGCATATGAATATGGGTATTAAAAATTGTATTTATGATTTTTTAGCACGAGCTGCACAAAACCATTCGTATACAACTTCGTTGATATTGCCTGATTCGGTTTTACGACGTTTTGTAGTTTTCATTTGATCATTACCGTGGGATTTCCATAATTTTAAAATCGTTTCTCAGTTTTTTATTAAATCGGTGGCTTGTGTTCTTCCTATTCCAAATTTATCTGCAAGAGTACGTGCACTCACATTTTCTTTTTGGTAAAAATCTAACAATTTGATTTTTTCTGTTAAAGTTAGATGTTTTCGTTTGGACGCCATTGAAATTATAGGTACGTACTTCGAAACGTTTTAAACATACACTGAACACAAATGACAAAATACACAGTCACGGACAAGTGTTATCGCCTTATCGACATCATAAATTAAGCTCGTTAAGATAAACTGTCAAAAATAATTTCGAAATAATAATTTTCCATTTGATATACTTTTAAATGTTGACCGTTAATTAGAGTGCCCGCTATTTAGAAGTATTAATGTTTTTTTCCCATAACACTCGACGGGACCAAACAAATTGACCGTTACATAGAGGTGACCGTCCTATAGAGGTGACCATTAACTGAAGTTTTACTGTATTTAAGAAAATAAATATCGTCGGCCGGCGTCGATATTATTAGTTGTTTTCGTACGTTTTTCGCGAGCGAAAAAACCGCGACGAGAAACGAGCTTAGAGAAAACACTCGGGTGGTTTTTTTTTTTTTTTTGACGATTGTGAAAAACGCACACGTCCAAAAACACACTACGTAGCCCGCCGCCGCCGTCGTCGTTCGGCATTATCTCATCAACGGTTCTCTCTCGATTTTCCCGGTAATTTCTCGGCATTAACCCCGTTGCCGTCGTAACCCCTCGTCCGGACCGCCGGCGCTTTCTCGCGCTTTCGCGAGCCCATTTTTACCGGACCGTTTTTACCGTTCAAAGCGCGCCCGTCCTTTGTCGTACGCTTTCGCGGTAATATATTTTGTGCGACGTTCCCGGAAGGAGCGCGAGGGCGTTCGTAACAACAACGGCCGCCCCCGGTCGATATTAAAATCTATCGGAAATCTCGTTATTTCCGTCGTGACGCGTTTTCGCGACGTCCGTCGTCGGTTCCGCGGGCGCCGCGCCGCGCATGCTACTCTAACACATTTACACGATTATTATTGTTATTTAGACCGTTTTTGACGGATCTTTAGAGGAGCAATTATTTCACCAAAGCCACCGATTAGCACACCGGCGGAGCGGTCCCCGGACTCCCAGTTTTTAGGTGTTCTGTGCTGACGAGGTTTCTCGTCGTTTCGGAACGTTTTTTTTACGAAGATCGAAGCCGATTTCGGTCTTCTGTTGTTAACGAACGTTTATGATTCGAACGACCGCGTGCATTTCTACTAGAGTAGGTCAGTAGGAAAAACAGTTTTAGTTTAAAGATTCGACTTAGCGCAGCGAGATGAATAATAATTATCCACGGTAAATTTCCCGGCTATTATCGAAATGAAAAATTATTTTTCACATTTATTTTCGTTTGTTGTCGTGCGTTTTGACATAAATTTCATATAAATTGTTAAATTTTTTCGTACAAAATTGGTAGTTTATTGCACCTACGGAGTGAGACCATTTAAAAAGAAAACAAAATGTAATACGGCACTATTAGCTAAGAGAGTCTCAAAGATATTATGAAGACGTATAAGGTTGTACGAAATATCGAATCCGACGATTTATTGTTTTATTAAGTAACTCATTGTTTAAAAAATACAATACATTTTTTTCCTAGAAGATGATTAAATTAAATTAATTAAAGCGTAACCGCCGGGTCACTTTCTTTTCTCATGCCATTCGTATACCTACTATGGCTCATATTCTTATTGTAGAAAAATTTGTTTACAGATCGTGTATTTTGAATGAAAAATGAAAAAAAAAAAAAAGAAGAAGATACTCGTAATAACAGTGTGAAAATACATTCATAGGCAATGAATAATGTAACGAATTCATAAAGTAAGTATGTAAAATAATTTACTTTTGAGCGATACACAGTAGTAACCGATCGAATGCATTTTTATTATTTATGTTCAATATTTCAGGCCGGAACGTTTTTAATTGTACTCGTTTCGATATTTACTCGAACGCTTGGTCTACGAAAAGGTACGGGTTGTTTTCATCGAACGTAGCAAAGTACGTCCCGTGTCTCTGACAGCGTTCAATCCCGATTGCATTGTATAGTGAAAAAAAAAAAACATTAAAACGCTCGGACAGAAAAAAAGAAGCTCGAAAACCGTCTCGCGGTATTGAAATAAAAATAATAGAAAAATAGGCGTATAAAACATCGCGTGCGGTGGCGATTTTATTATTTTTAAACTGCGCGTTACCAGGTGCCACGGGCTCGCTCGTTATTTATAGGCGTTAATATATTATTATAATACGTGAAGAATATATAAAACAAAATGAATAAACAATGTTTAATGGTTACTCTCACATAACAGAGTGTTGTAAAATTATTTATAAAATATATAAATGAAAATGAAATAAAATATATAGGTCTTGCCCGTCAAGGAAGTGCGTTCTTTACACGCGATTTTCGCACTCTTCGTTATAAATACTCTCCGGGGGCAAGACCTATTTATTTCATTCGTATATTGTTTATTATAATATATTTGATAACAAATTAATAATATACTTTGTATAATAAAATATGACGTATTAATCGTTAATGAATTCGCCGACAGTTTATTACTATTGTTATTCGCGTTTATTATAAAGGAAATTTAACAAATTATAATAATAATAACGATCGTAATGCCTCGTACACGACGTTAGAGGGGAAATATTCGTGTAAGCCAATTATTATACGATATAATAACAAACCGCTACGATGGAAACTCAGCAACGAACATAATATAATTCTATTTTTCATTTAATTAATCGTCGTATTCTGTCGGCGGCGGCGGCGGCGGCGGCGGTACGACGTTGTCCAATAACATCGCAATATTGGATTTACTTTTTTCGTACAACAATGGTGGTCGCCGAGCTTATTATTATTTTATTCGTCGACGAAACCCGCTGGGTAAACGCTCTTTGTCGCCGAGTTCAAAGGGATATTCCCCCGTCTCCGCGTAACCCACAAAATCGCAATTTAATTTTACATCTCGCGCTCAGAACGCGCGGCTCGCGTGCGCGACGACGTCTCCGACGACGTTCGGCCGGACGGACGCCGCCGCGTCTCGATCCGTACACCGGCTGCCAGTTAAACTGCTCGTTTATCCGGATAATATCGTCTAGATGTTATAATCTTGAGCTGTCTGCTCAAACAATGGTCACCTGGCCGTTTCGTCTGGACGAGAGTAGAGGAGTATCATACGATTCCGTCTTGTCTGCGCGAATAATAAAAATGGTAATAAAAACGTCATCTGGATAGTTTTATTTTGCAAACGGCTTACGTCGGAAATTATTTTAAATCCTATCCCGTACGCTCGCTCGAAGTGAACCTAACCAGGAGTATCGGCTAGTTTAATTATTGGAAAACGAAAAAATTAGACAGTACCATAATTAAACGAAAATTGTTCGTTATTATATCGCATTAGTGCTAACATTTTTGATTTTTTTAGTCGAGCCAACACACACACACATGATTTACGAGTTAATTTAAGCTAAATCGACTTAATTTCAATCCAATTTAATAACATTTCATTTCGTCGACGTGAAACCACGCGCGTTGCCGACCTATTGGGATAAGCGACATCGGTCGCTCGAACGAATCTGGCGGCGCTTCAAAAAGATTATCAAAATAATATCTAAAACCGCCTTTCAGACGACAATAAATAAACCTTAAGCGCCGTGTCCGGACGCGCCAATTGATAATCATTTGTCGCGAACGTTGGAAAATTTCTTTTTTTCACCTTTGTCCAAACCCACGACGACGACGACGACTAAAAAATAACAAACCGCTTTGAAACTAACTCTCGATAACAACAATATGATGTTGTGTACAGTTGTAGTTTTGAACTCGGAAAGCGCGCATTGTTATCGTTATTAATTAATTAAACTACCCGCGGGCATAAAACGGTTGCCCGCTCGCCATTACGCCGCTAGACAATAGTATTACAGTATAAACTCGACGATATTGTGGGGGTTTTTTTTTTCCCCGACCGTGTTTCTAATTAGTTGTTCGCCTTTACGAGCTACAAATTAGTTTCCGTCGTACAACGGTCAAGAATATCGTGTAATATTAATTTTACAATTTTTTTTTTTTGTTTCTCTCGTGTATTTTCGGCTTTGAACGCGTTTATTTCATAACGAAATAGAGTATAAACTATTAAATATAATATTTAAACGATAATAAAATCAAATCAACGTCTTGACTCGAGTGTTATAATATAATTGAGTCACGACCGGTTTCGATCGAAAAATCATCGTCGTTTATTTTGTTTGAAAACAATCTCTTTCGTCGTTCGACGATGAGTCTATGCGATTATTCTTTTTTACAATGACAAAAAAAAAAACGTTCGAGTTATCGTCGAATTATTAGCCGTTCGGTAAATACTACTACGTCCCACTTTTTTTTCTTCGACCCTCGCGCGTGAATTAAACAACATTAGCCTACTGGAAACCTTCGGAAAATCAATTATATAGTCGAAAACATCTCTCTATTCGAATCGTTTTTTTCTCGAGTATTTTTCGCGATCAGAGTACAGGTACTCGCCGGTGCAAAACGCGGGTACGTTCCGTATTATTTAACGACCTTTTGCGCGCGCGCGAGCGGGTTCCTCGAGATTAACGCGCGCCACTAATAACGACCGTCGTCGTCTGGTCGTTAAAACCGAGTAGGTTAATATAATGTGAGCGTATTGTTTGTTTTAGGTACACTGCAGTGCCGAGTGGGACACGACTGCGGGAAAACGCGTTTGTTTTTATTAATTTAGCGGAGCACGCGCGCGCGCGCGCGCGCGTTGTTTATCGTTTGCGAAATTGAATTTTATAGGTAAAACGTGGCACGGCAAACACATAGCGTGTTAATAATTTTTCTTCTTTTTCGCGTATTTTTCATCATATAATAATTATGTTTGTTGTTCTCGGAGTGCGCAATAATTTTAGGGTCCGATTTTTTCGCCGCGTTCGTTCCGCCAACTCGTCGAGCACGTAGAGCACCAATATTATACACGCCGCGCCGCCGAGAGATAACCGCGCCAGCGCGGAAACGTTTCGCGAGTCATATTATTCTCGTCGTTTTGGTTATGATTAGGGCTCGGAAGTTGTAGGAATTGCATATTGTTCTGTATGATCTCAATTTATAGCAGAACTAGCTAGAAATTTGAAGTATACAATTATTGCGAGTTAATAAATTGAAAATTGAAAATGCATATTTTGCATATTTTACCAATTTTAGCTAAAAAAGTGCATATTTCATTGATTTTATACGCATATTATGCATATTTCATATTTATCCAAAAAAATTGATTTTTTTCTTTCTTAACCTGTATATGAGTTGGCAGGCAATGATTTTTAAAATTTTATAAATATGCTCCGATGACTTCAACTGACGTTGAAAGATGGTTTTCCAAAATCTTCTATCGAATAATCGTCGTTCATTTGAAATAGAAAATCTCAAGAAAGTATTGGTGGTTCAATGCAATAACTTAACAGGTACTTATTAGAAAACATGTATTTTTTTCGTAATTAAAATAAATACTGAATAAAATATATTTTTTAATTTTATTTTCAGCTCAATAAGATGTCAAAATGCCAACCAGTTATAATTTTTTTTTTGTTATTAATAGTTTTTATGTATATTAACAACATCTGATGTATTTTATTTTTGGAATTCAGAATAATTTTTTTGCATATTTAACATTTTTAATGCATATTTTGCAATTTTTTCGTGCATATACGCATGCATATTTTACCTTTTTTAGCTCCCACAACTTCCGAGCCCTAGTTATGATCGTTAAAACTCTAATAATTAGAATTCGGGGGCGCGAAATCGACGTTTTCTCGTGGTATTGACACCCCCGAACAATACCGACGCCGTCGCCGCCACCGCCGCCGTGCGGATTAAAACAAGTTAAATCGTGTCGACAAAAAAAGAAAAAACCAACGAAACCGGCAAGCAACCCGCGTAATATAATATTTAGATTCGTTCGTTCCGAATTGATAATTTCATTTATCTACGCGCGTGTATATTATATTATACGACGACGCACAAATGCACCGCTGCACTATTATTATTTACGTCGAGTGCGCGCGAGACATTCTTCTTCCCGACCCGTTTCTGACCTTCCGCTCTGGTCCGCCGTCCGGCCGATTTTTATTTCGTATCGGAAATTCCTCGGCGCACTCCTACATCAATCAGTATAACAAACCCCGCGGACCGATCGTCCGGAAGAAGAATCCCACGCACGCCGAAAACTATTTTGACCAATAACAACACGGCGATCCGGGGAATTCGATTCGAATATTTTATACGCCGTCGTATAATATCATATCGACGCCGACGCGCGCACGTGTCCGCCCCCGCGATATATACCGGGGTTGGGCAAAAGTCAATAATAAGTAGTGATAATAAGTAATTATTATGTAAATTTGTAATTTATACAATCCCAAACAAATAGAATGAGCTTAATTTATAGTACATATATTCTTATAATGTATGTTCGATATGACCACCGTCTTCATCAATACACGCTAAACAACGCTTTCGGACCGTTTGGCAGATGCGTTCTAGAAGAGCCATGTTTTTCAAATTTTTTGACCGGTCGGTACCAGTCGTGGGACAGAGCTACTGGGAAATTTCACCGCAAACTCGGTAAAAATTGTTTTATAATCAGCGTCGTACCGGTGATATGCGGGTATGAGAAAAATGCGTTATTCGAGCGAATATTTCGAACGTAAATCCTTTGCTCATACTCGTAATTGCGTACTAATTATGTACTACAGAACATGCGGACGTCTTCGTAATGTCGGTGACTTCCAATTACCTGCTTATCGCTTGTCTGTTTTTCTTACACGCCGTGTCGTAGCGATAAAGGTAGCACAATCAACTTTCGAGATAGCGTTGCGTGACTTTTGCCCACCCCTGTATTTACCGTTAGCGTCCTGAATTTGAAATATTTCGCGGCAAATTATATTGTTGTTCAATCGAAACCGAAGAAAACCTATCGAATCGGCGTTGGCGATAAATAAATTCTAATTAGAAATTTAAGGAAGAAGAAAAAGCGTCATCCGAGACGTCTTTAAACACCGGTGTATGTACTCGTATTTGCTATGACCTTTGAACATTCCGAGTGAAAACCGAAAACGTTTTATTTTATTTTTCCAATCGGAACTTCTTCAAAAACCGCCGTCTCGAGTTCCGGTGCGGATCCGTCGACGACGTGCAACCGGATGGCGTCGAAAAGCTCATTCGTCGTTTATCTCTCCTAGACTGCGCAGTTCCGCGCGACGTCGGACCGCGGTCTCGCAATCGCTGTCGTTGGTTTCGAGAGGACGCCTGTTTCGTTTGATAACGATTTTTTTTTTTTTGTTTTCGATTAATTTTCGGATTTCAAAAGGTTTTTAATTTTTTTCGTCAGCGCACACTTGAACGCGCATTGCGTTTGAAGGGGAAATTCGATTTACACCAAATGTATTACGGTCGATGTGTATGAGTGAAAGAATTAATCTCGTCGCGAGCAAACAAGCGCGTCCCCGTGTAGATATGGAACGAACGTTTTCAGAGATTTAATGTAAAATACCGATTGGAAAAAAAAAAAACCAACGATTTTCTCGACGACGAGAACAACGGCCGACATACGTATGTGTTTTCGACTTGCGGTCTGGCTGCAAAGCGGTTGAATTTTGAAATACACTCGGATTATCGTCGGACCGAAAGAAGCGGCGGCGCGGCGACGGAATAAACCGATTCTTTTCGTATAAAAGCGTTTGTCAAAGTGCGATTTCTCGTTGAAAAGTAGTGTTTCTTTTTGAAACACGTCGACGTCTTATTTATTTCGCCCAAAGTCAAAAACAAAACCCCGTTGTCGCTGTACGTAGTAATAACAAAACGATAATAATATATTATTTCGTACAACGGATCCGATGACTTTTTAATCCGCAAAATAACGCGGTTCGTCGGGTACGGAAGTGCGACGAAACGGTTGAAATTCGGAATGCGGCATCGATCGCGAAGAAAATCCAAGAGGAAAAACGATAGACAACTAACGGGAGACGATCGTTGTCAAAGGTGCATCATCATCATCATCATCATCATATTATTATAACTACCGCTTATTATTATGCACATGTAATTAAAAGTTGGTGTAATCGACGGCCTTAATTATGCATTATGAATTCGTGTAATTTAATTTCAGATTGTGTTCGCGCGAGTGTACAAGATAATACGACAATATTATACGAACGTATTCGTTTTCAAAAACAACATCGCGACAGTCGTATTTCCCCAAACGACTTATCATCGATCGGAGTACTGGAAAAAAAAAAAAAACAATCAAACTATCGAAGCAGTTGTGAAGTTTTCATCCGTTTTAGTATTTTAAATACGAGACAAAGATGGGCCTTCATTCTTGTTTGTTTTAATCGTCCGTCTAACCGTCACATTTCCAAAACGTTTTCGACGATATTCCGATTTTCTTTTCACTTTTCAATTCTTTTTTTACCGGTATTTGTTTTCCGCTTTGGAAGGATCGCGACGAGTACCAGAAATAAACAATACCGTTGTTTATTTTCATTTTGTGATTACATTGCGCGTATCATAACGTATGCGACGATAATATTATTATTATTATCATGGCCCCGCCGCGCATTATCGTCGTAAGTTTTAACGATATTATTCTCCTTTGAAACTTTATTATTTATACATACATTACGGGATGAAATATGCATAATATACATATGTAGAACGTATACGCGCAGCGCTCGGGTACATTATGTGTATTTGAGCGGAGCGAAATTGGTTTCGTATATATAAAAGTGAAATTCCTATTACGAAACGATTTTAATTTTTAGATTGTGCGCCCGCAAAGCAAACAAACCCATTACGGGCGTACGCAATAATGTATGTACGTTTTCTCCCTTCCCCTGCCCCCGCCGAAAGATATTATTTAAGTAATACCATAAAATAATATTACATAGTCCTTTGTCCCTTTCACGTCGGTGTATATAGTTTTTGAAACTCGTAAAATTTAAATATACTAACCTCCGCGCATTATCAATAATACGGAAAACTCCCGTATTGTTTACGAAATAAGAAATTACATTTTTAATTCGTTCGTCTATTGTGCCGTTTAGTGTGTTTGCCATACGTTCCGATCGTTTCGTTTTTCAATTTTTTTTTTTTAATATTTTCACTTGACTGTTTGAGACATCTCAACGGCGGCGCAATAACCCTCTAAAATATTCGTTTTCTGTTTAAAGTTTTCCGACGACGGTGTAAAGTTGAATGTTTCTATCGGAGCGAATATGCAAAACAAACGCTCAAAAATGCATTTAAGGTCTACCGCGAATACTATTGTCTCTGCGTGTATAAAAAAGCGTTTACCGAAAAACAGCAACTTGAAAAAACGATTTTTCATTGCTCGAACGTTCTTGCCTATAATAAATTCGACCTTAATTTGTATATGAATTTCGCTCCACGTCATCCGAAAAGAAGACCGTCAATTCTCAAAAACGAGGAGAAGTCTTTATTTAGACGATACGTTCGATAATGGTCTAGTCGATTTTTTTTTTTTTTTGCTGAGCGATCTTTAGAAACGAAACATGTGGTGTCTCGGTGAAAAGTTTTCGATTTTTAAATTGAAATATAATTTTTTTCTCTATTTCGATAATATTCGTCAATATTGTTTAGTTCGTTTTTCAAAAGTGTTTAAAAGAAGATCGTTTAAGGTTTCAGAAGTCTTCGATGAAATACACTCGGCACAGTCACTATACGTAATACCCTTGACTTGTAGTGTTTCGAAATGCAAGTAGAAAAACGATATTCTTCAGAGTATGCGCGACTTTTCTTCTTTTTCAGTTAAGCAAAGGGTTACTATCTTTTCGATTGATTTTTTTTTTTTTTTTGCTCAGTTCGATAGTTTCGAAGGGCATACGACGATAAAGGCATTATTATAGATTCGAATAGAATAAACAAGTGCATATTTTAAACGCCACTACTATATCGTTTAATTATTCGAACACATAATAATATTATGAAAACATAACAATCGCGGCGAACGTATTGGCTTTCAAATACGCGCGCGCCTATCAAAAGGTTCGGTCTATCAAAGTGAAAACAACAATAATTCGACGGCTTGCGGTTTCGATGTTCTTTGTTATTATTTGAAACGATTCGAAACCATAATCGGACCGTGTTCGAACGGTCGATTTTGAATGTAGAATTTAGCATGAAAGAACTTTACGGTTCAAAGTTGTTCTACTCGGGGAAAAGTCGAGACCGTCCGAGTGAACCGTCTGAAAAACTCAAATAATACAGTTTCTCCGGAGAGGAATCGTATTTGGGTGCTGCCGTTGAAAAGGATCGAGAAATTAACGCGTCGTCGTCGTTTGAATCGCGCGTTTATTCCTCTCCACGTCGAACGGATCGATTTCCAGGACACGAAATCTTTCACGTCGCAGTCGACACACACCGTGTGTACGTTTCGAATTAGTCCAGTTCAAATATCGAAACGGCGCGCGGAGACTTGTGTCAATATTATTCGGTAATTAATTTAGGCGTTCCGCTCTGTAGACGCGTCCCGCATCGACCTATCCGCGGTGCGCGAGACACGCACACTAATTATCGGAGTTCGATTTAACCCGATTGCGAATCCAAAGAAACGTTTGCACGAATTTCTTTTTTCTCGTTCGACTCTCCACCGTCAATCGACCGATTTTTAGTCGAATTTCAAAACAATAGAAAAGAAAACAAATCACAAAACGTTTCATTCCAAATACGTACATTTCGTGTAAATCATCATACTTGATCGTGGCACGACCGAGTGCGCGTCGTTTCCCCTGGTGAACTGTGACGTGACCTAAATTGCGTAAACTACCTTACTACCGACGTCGTCGTCGTCAAAGTGAACCTATACGCTAATTTTCACGTGTGACGTTTGTGCGGTGATCACGTCAGTGTGTGTTCGCGTACAAGTGTGTGATGTGTAAGTAAACCGCGAGGACTACATCCCCAAATAACCCTAAAATACGTCGATATTATATTATTTTAACCCTACACTGCATAAAGTATCACCCATGATTAGAGCGCGGATTTCTATGCAATTGCATATTTGTTTCCTTTTAATATTTTTGGATTTTTGTCAGTATTCTCTACGAATCATCATAATTTAAAGCAAATGGTGAAATTTTTTTTGCATATTTCTGCATATTTCAATGTTATTGCATAATTTTGCATATTTAGGCAAAATTTAAAATGTATTGCATATTTATTGCATATTGAAGTCAAAATATGACTTTACATGAAAGCTTTTAATAATTGACGAAATCAAAGAAAAAATTAATTCTATTCCTGGGCCAAAAGGTGCAACACTTACTACAAAATTAAATGAGCTTTCCAATAAAAACAAAGGTCTAGAAATTCTACGAAAAATAAATGCAGTACTATCAGGCGAAAACGTTCAGCTCGAAGATGTTTATCAAGACCCGAAAATAATAAATTGCTTCAAATATGCCCCAACAACTTCGGTTGACGTCGAACGTTCGTTTTCAGTATTTAAAAATATGTTAACTGATAAACGTCATAGCTTCACTCAAGAAAAACTTGAAATGCATATGATCATTCATTTTAATAGTAAATAAAATTAAAAAAATTTAAAGAGAAATTTATATAAGTATTTAATATTTTAGTATTTAAGTAATTGTTATAAGAAGTTTAATTTGTAAAATTTTAAATAAATAAAAAAAATGAATTTCATGATTTTTACTGCATATTTTTGCAGTAACATGATACAACCATGAAAATTGAAAATAACTGCCGTTTCTATAACAACAAAGGTTTGGCGGTCTTTTTGTTGACATCTTCATATATTGACCCACACATTATACAGCCATACATAGTTGGTGTACAAAATACAAAAAAAAATTCGATTTTTAAATTGGGGATTCCCAACTATGTATGGCTTCTCTGAAAATGTAAAAAATCCGATTTTTAAAGAAGCCATACATAGTTGGGAATCCCGTATAAAATAATTTTACTAAATAATATGCATTTTTATGCACAAAAAAAACACGAATATGCAACTTTTAAGAAAACTACCAATATATTATGCAAAAAAATATGCAAAATTTAAATACCAAATTTCAATTCATTGGGTTATAGAACAGATTTTTAGCTCACCTAGCTATAAATGGAAGATACAGAAAAAAATATGCAAATCCTATGACTTCTCATCCCTACTGATTATATACTTAAATGTTGATCATACTCGATTAATACTACCCCTATTGACAACTAACCTAACCTTATCATCGCGGATTGTAAAACTTGTAAAACTCTTTCGAGTGTGTAAAATGATCGAACGAGTCAAATATTGATCGTTTACGTCTAAACGTGAGCCACGTTAAATCGTCGCATTAATCAATCCGTTATTTTTTGTAATACCCGCTTTTCGGGACGAAAAATCAATAACTAAATATGGCCCCGGGGGCGGGGGATCTATCCGCCATAACGCCCCCCCCCCGTGTACGTGCACGCGCGCGTGTGTTTTATTATTTTTTAGCGGCGTCTTATATACACAGGAGCGCGCTAGCACACGCGGCACTCCCGGGGGCCTTGGCACGAGTATCCCGGAGTAAATAATAAATGCGAACACGGTATTATATACCGTACCTGCGCGCGCGTCGTCGTCGGATGAGTTTATTACGCGCCAGTCGATTTCCGCGGGGCTCATGCAAAATGTACGCGCGCGCGTTTTTCCGCCGCCGCGTACCCCGGACGCGTCGATCGTCTGGTTTCGACGCGGCGCGCTAAATATTTAACGAAACTACCGCACGCTCGCCCCGACGACGACGACGACGACGGTGTCAACCTTTTTCGGCGCGTTCTATTACCACCGATACGCGCGCGTTATTATTTTACTACGCTCGACGTGCGTGCGTGCGTGCGTGTTTTCTTCCGTTCTTCCGTTCCCGGTCGTTTTTTCACCTTTTTTACACGCCGCCGCCGCGCCACGCCGGTCCGATCTCTCGTAGCGGAGGGGTTTTCTTTTCTTTTCTTTTTTTTATCGTATTATATATCTAGTCCGCGAGAAGTAACGCTCGCTCGCATTATATTATCGCTTCGTACATAATGTATCGTGTTGGACCTTTGCTGCGCGACGTAATAAAACAGGACTTTATACCGTCGTCGTCGCGATTGTCGTCGGCCTAAAACAACGGTCGTGAAACGAGGCGCGTTCGTTTGGCGAGAAACAAAAATAAGATACAAAAGTCGCTCGATAAGAAAAATTTAAATTCAAAAGTAAAAAAAATCAAATCACGGTTAAAAGTTTGATTTGAAAAATAAAAATAAATCAAGAATTACGATATCGTCGTCGAGAACAAAAACATAAAAAAATTAAGTATACTACTATACTCGTATAATGGTTAATCGCTAATATTTATTATCATCGTTAAATAAATGATTTTTAAAAGGATTAGACATTGTTCGAGCTGTTTGTAGACATTGACGAGAAATCTCACTATATTCGTGTAGACGTTTTTCAAAAATCCGTAGTCATTATTTATGTGAAAATTGACGAATGAAATCGGGTATTTCGACGATATTTGTTTTAAACATATATAGGCCCATTCAGCCGACGTCCTTGGGCGAGAATCGTTTTTCTAAAGCGACGATAAAATAATTGTAAATGGAATATCCTGTTTCCGGCCCTGCGATTTTTTAAATTTTTCGTTTTTTTTTTTCAATCGCTTCGTGTACTTCAAAGCCAATATTATCATCAGCTACAAACTAAACAGATTATGACTATGACATTGTCTCGATTTATCCTTTTTTTACTGTCACATTACATCACTCACAACAATACAGTGGCTAGTCGACCTTCGTTTCGACGATCTTGACGATTTCTCGACGCTCCGAATCCGATAATAATTTTTTTTTCTTTTTTTCTAACCATCGTGTTTTCTGGGCTGTTTTTCCGCGGACTTTTTTCAACCGAATCTCTTACCGTCAATGTACCCGCGTAAATCTCGCCGCCTACGCTTTTTGACCGGATCATATGAAGCTAAACGTCGGCGAAACTTTTGCCCGCGTGCCGCCGACGTGAAAGAAAATCAATTTCCCCCGAACGTTTCGTCTCGTCGTCATCCTCGCGTTTGTGTACGCGAAACACACGCGATTAGAGAGACGTTGCAATAACATGTCGTCAAACTCGACTAAACGCAACGCGAAACTACGCTTGCCTACGTCACCCGACGTCCGTTCCGTTCAGCTTCAGAGGCGTAAACGAGTTTTTTGTTTGTTTTGTTTGTTTTGCTGTTTGTAAAAAGTCGTTTATTGTCGGATTTCCCACCCGCTTCGAGTATTATACTACTACGACAATAATGCGGTGTATTTTTATTTATTTTTTCACTTTTTCGGAGTATAGGCAGTAAAATGATCGAAAACCTCGTGCTTTTCTCTCAAAACTCTCGACGAAAACCGAAAAGCCCGACGACCACTCACGGCCGACCGATCTAGTCGAGTGTAAAAAGAATACGAAATCGCATGCATTTTGAAACCGGTTCGAGCTCGAAGAAATGCCATTTCTCGCGCGACCAAAGAAGTGTAATCAAAAGATATATTTCGATGTGAAAACGTAACGTTGTAATTTCAAATGGAAAAGAAAAGAGAAAAAGTAAAAATATCAACCGAATTAAAAAGTTACAATTATGTAAATTTTAACATTTCAAGTTGATAAATTTCTCCTACTCGATTTTTAACTTGACTTGTGTTTTGTTGACATACAATTAAAAACTGACGAGTAACTTTTAATTAGGTGATCCCGAGTTAAATTGATATTTAAAGTTGCATAATGTAATAAAACGAATATGCATAAAAGGAAATTGAAATTTGTTTTTAATTTCAAAATTGAACGCTGTTCGTGACTTTTCGACCAAAGCGACGACGATTTTTGCATAGATTTCGAATCGATAAAATCACTTGCGCGTCGATAAAAAAAAATCGCCCGTCATCTCGTCCGAGTCTCTAATTGTTTCTCAGCTTTAATTTTTTCTCGTACATTATTATTTTTGTTTTACGGACTCGTTTGGAGAACATTAAAAAAAAAAACTTTCGAGAACGTTTTGCATCTGAACACATCGTTTTGATCAAAAAAACGACCTTGCCGCGAACGTTTTTCTCGTCGTCGTCGTCGTCGGACTACTAAATTTATAATTAATACAAAAGACACAACACACGCGTTTACGGGGTAAAACGCTTCTTTTTTTGCCCCCCCCTCCCGGTAAAATCAACCCGCGCCGCTGACCCCCCCCCCCACCAGCTTCGAGCCTCCGATTTCATCGATCCGCCGTTCCCGAACACGATACTAATTTTATAATAATATCATGTTTGTTAATACGCCGCGCCGCGCCGATGTAATTCGATGTTTTGTTCGGTTCGCATAAATCACGTCGATTACGGCCGCTCTCTCTCTCTCTGTGATAAATACAGACAATTATTATTATCATGTGAACCGAGAAGCACGCATATTACAATGATTATCGTCTATTGTTATCGAAACAACAATAACATATTTCGTCAAGTATTGCGCGCGCGCGTTATTTCACGCGTCGCAATGAAATCGGCCTCCGAAGGATGGTTCCAGGATGGTTCGGGTGGTCAGCCGACCCACGGTTCTGTTTTCCTACGTCACTTATACGGCCCCCGTTCATCTATCTCTATGACGAAATGGTTGTTTGAAAATGATATTTTCTAGACAATTTTTGTGGCTTGGGAATTTTTTCGCAAAAAATTATTTTCAATCCAACGCGAACGGGCTCTGTAAATATACTATAATCGGCTAGTTTACGACTTCAAAACATAATATCATATATCGCACTGCTAGAACAAAACTGCCACAACTCAAAATTCATCGATTCTGAGTTATGACTACTGTTGAACAGAGAAAAATAAGCTCTATAAAATGCAATAACGCCACATTCAATATCATTTTTCATTTAGCCACTATATAGAGATGTGTCAGTATTGAATTATTTAAATGTCAGTTAATTTTCAATGCGAGAGAGCCATATTTACTTTATGGCGCTGTATACTTATTTTAATTTATCCAAATTATCACTCAAGTCAAAATTCAAGACTGCCTTATTTCGACTTGTGGCGTTCTGTCACATCTCAAAATACGGCAGTCTTGCATTTACTTGAAAAATTGTAAATGGCCATAAGTCTAAATTTTTGGGTTTAAGAGTGAATTTCATAATACGTATTTGAAAAAATAATATTGTAAAGTATGATTGTAAGTATTTAAGAAAAAACTCATCAAAATATCCTAAATCCAAACTTCAAATCGATTTTTCTCAAAACTATAAATTTTGAGTTGTGGCAGTCTTGTTCTAGCAGTGCGATATAATATACGAATTTTATAATAAAATGTCTGTATTATTTTTTTTTCCTATTTCTCTTTCGTCGGAGAAGAAACTTTTGACGCGAAACTCTTTTTCGTTTGAAGTCACAATCTTAAATATTAATAGACGATTAAAAAACCAGATAGTTTTCGTCTAGAAAATTCGTTTTTGTTTGTTTTTTTTCTCATCTATTATTTAGATTAGCCCATCGAGCCCGTTTCACACGATCCGCTTGTCGTCTACACGATAAACGCACTGATAAAAAATAAAATACATCGCTCGAATCGATGATTTCACACCATGTCATGCTTCGATCATCAATTAGCGCGAAGTGGTTTTTTTGTTGTTGTTTTTTTGTCGCTGGTGACGCGACACGTCCTCGCGTGAAACGAGCATTATTAGCTCATCTATAGATAAATTTTTAATCGCTCGTCTGTTATTTTTAATCTTGATAATTTCAAAGTTATCTCTGCGCGACAACGTCCCTCTCTATTCCCGCGTGACTACACGAGGTAGTAGTTTTTTCGACTCTCTTGCAGCGGTATAGTTTGAAATCAAAGGAAGTCTTCGAACATTTCGAAGCATCGATCGTCCTTCCCGTCCTGTTACGCCCGCCCGCGGTTTCCGCTGGAATTCCAGGTTCTTCCCGGACGCCGCCGTAATAAAAGCGTTCTTCTGCACACTCGTCGGCCAAGTCTCGCGGAAATAAACATTCGCATTTATTCGATTGTAATATATAATATTATATAAAGTTGACCGACAGAGCGTAAAATCGCATTGCCACTTAATTAATCGCGAAGTCAATAACCCGCTGTTATTCGTTCCTTTTGTTTGCGCGGTTAACGTACGCGGTTATGGAACGAGAGCGCGTTTTGAAAAAGTACATATTATTATCACACCGCACATTATGAACGCGCACTCGAATTCGAAGAATTAACCCGATTCGTTTGGTTTGTTTTTTTTATTTTATTTTAATATTACGATGTAAATTCAAATGCGCAAATACAACGCTCGATTATTTTAGAACGGTAAACGATACGAAACGCCGACGATATTATCACTCTAGTCGACTAGTTTTTTTTTTTTTTTTTCTGTCGGTTTTCATTTCGGTCTTTATTATTTTCGCTCGTTATATTTATAACACGATAATGCATCGCTGCGGTGCATCGTGCGTGATGCACTACTTTGCTTTATTGTTCGGGTTTTGCGTTTGTTTGTCATTTTAATATTACAACAGCGCGCACGTGCCCACATGTTTGTTTATATCGTTGACAGTGATGTACGCGTAATTATTTGAAAAAAATTTAAAGCATATTATGTTACATTTTCTTTTTTTTTTTTATTCCGCTCGTGGATCGTCGGGGAATCTATACAAGTTCAAAACAAATGGTTTCGGTTGAACTCACTGGAGATAGGATTTTTATACGCATCCGAGAATCGCGTTTGTGGATTTCACCAACCCCTATCGAAACTTAATTTTTTGTGACGTAATAAAACTCGATCGATTGTAGTGATAAATGCAGCACTTCATGTCTTTATCGTCAATAAAAAAATAAAATAAACCATTCATTTCGGCGAGGTCTGAGGTTACGTGGTGGCCAAAGTCGTATGGCCGTCGGTTCCTCTGCGCCGGATGGAACACCGTCTGAGGTGTTCGACAGTTCGCCAACTATATTATAGATGTGCACAGGACACGTTTACCAGAAACTTGACAATCTCGTGTTTTCGATGGCGCGCGAAAAACTGCGATCACTAGCTGGATTCATGTCGACATTGATTGAAAAAACAATTGATCGTGTGGCAGTGTCGTTATGGCTCGAAAACTTTTGACCGAAAAACATAAGTCGCTCGACTTCTGTCTTCCCTTAGGGGTTGAATTTTGAAAAAATAAGTAAATAGATTTTTCATTATTTTTACCACAAAGAGTATGTGTGCTAAGTTTCAAAAAAAAATCCTACCTAGAAATAACGTTTTCCACAAACATATTTGTTACCCCTTTTAACCTCTCTTAGGGGTGAAATTTTGGAAAACGTTTTCTTAGGGGATCCTCACTATATATAAAACGAAAACACCGACCAAATTTCATATCCAAAGCTCCGGTGGTTGTGTTGTGATAAAACTGATGAATATACCGTTTCGGGACAATTGTCGCGTTATACAATAATATTACACAAGAAGGTCATAATAACGGTGTCGGCGTTATTATTTCAAACAATTTTTTTGAACGACGACGTGTTGAAAAATTGTTCTGGTCGGCTTCACAAACCAAATAATATACGGCGCGTTTTAAAAAATTGTTTTATTTTTTTTGCGCGCGCGTGTGTTTTCAACTGTGAACTTGGTTTAAATTTGAAAGTGCTAAGCCGTTTTGCTTAAGAGGAAAAAAAAAACGCATATTTTCAACCGTATTTCATTATGAATTCGTGTATGACTTTATGTGGAGTTTGCGTCGTAATAACGAGAGAACACGTTCGAGGTTCAACGCGATGATGTAATGAGTATAAATGAATACATAGTTCAAAAAGGAGAGATAAACATTCGAAATTCATATTAGAGTTTTCATAGAAATTATTTCTATATTTTGACTCGTCTTTTTTTTGCATATTCTTTTGAAAATTATGTAAGCCGACATTAGAACACTTCCTGTATCATACGTACGAAACGAGTAAGACCTATAAAATACTCAAAAAACCCATACAAATGTCGTTAAAAATCAATTTACAACCTTAAAACATAAAAAATATTGAAATACGTACGTTTTTTTTTTTTTTTAAATTAATCGTAACAGTTGAAAACGATGGGAAACGAAAAAAATAAATTTAATAAAATCGTTAAAATTGTAAAAAAAAAAACTACCGTGAGAAATTACAAAAGATACTTTTGAATGTCAGTACACGCCCGGCGATTTTTTTGAAAATCTTAAAATAGAAACACAAACGATTCCTATTATAGGCGGTACTATCGAAACACGCATTTTTAGCGATAAAAGCGTCACCTATAAGACGTTTGGAAAAAAAATACAAAAGTCCCCAATCGAGCCCCAATCGAGCCCCAATGATGGGTGAAGTTTCATTAGAGTTGGACGATCGTAGTTGAGTGTCGAAAACGTGTTCGCTTATCTCACGCGTTGAAACAGTCGTCCGGGGACGGACGCGGCGCCCGCAGGAACCGAGTCCTGCGGCGGGTAGCGGCCACTCAGGCGCAAACGGCAAAGCCCATTTGGACGCGAACCGAGACGGCTGAGCCACCGGTGGCTATTGATATTTATTTGAGGTTATAATACGCGTCCTTCTCGAAACGAATCGTTTGTCATTGTACACGGCGGACCCCGTTTATTTTTACTTAGTCGTTCCAGAGAGCCGAGTATTTCTTCTTTTCTATTTTTTTCCTTCGCTCTCGTCGCCCTCCGTCGTCCGTCGTATTCCTTTGGGCCAGTCGACCAGAAGAGCTGACAACGGTCTCTCCTCCTCGCTCGTCCTTTCTACTACTCCCCCCCGACGCACACGCGCATTTATATATATATATATAAAATGTGTTATTATTTCGTCGTTTCGCGTGACGTGCGCGCGTTCGGGCGCGATGTCCACCAATATGGTCCCGCATCTGACCCTTCCCAAACCCGACGCCACTCTACCCCGCAACATCGCCACCGCCGCCGCGTCTTTCCACTGGTAATCTCCCGGAGTTGCGAAGAGTTTTTTTTTCCCGGTCGTTTTTTTTTTTCTTTCTTTTTTTTTTCGATTTTTCCTTTTTTTTTTCCCCCCCTCCTCTACTCGCAGTAACGAATCATTTTATTTACGAGAGCGAAACCGTCTCGTTTTCAAATATTGTCACCCAAACACAACAATGTACTTAAAACGTCTCTCGGCCGCTAATGCCGTAAATACGATTGAGTGTTTTCAAACGATATACCTATATTTTATTTTTTCCAGCTCCGTTCGGCGCGAGTTAATTATTGACGTGTATCGTTTTTGAAAAAGTCACGCGACAATAATAACAGCAGTATAATATTCCGCGAAACACGCGCTAAACGATCCGTAAATATAAAAACGCCATCCATCGTCGACGTTTTTATTTTTATTTTTTCTGTCAAACGTATTTATAGTTTTTAAACAACAATATCATCGCTAAAGAGATATAATATAATATTTGCGACAGTTAAGACGATCTGTCGTCGGAGAAAAGGACGAAGGAGCTACAGTACGCGAGGACAACTGCGAAAACACGATTTTCGAAATGTTCCGAAGCGAAAACAATTTTCTTTTTCTTTTTTTGCAGCCGAAAATTTGGTAAACTCGATTTTTCATCAATTTGTTTTCCCGTACCAGTCCGTAATGGTCGCGTGTTGCGTTCGAGAAACGACGATATTCTTATTCGCAGTCGATTTTAAGACGAGTACATTTTTACTACATAAACTGTTGCTCCTGGAACTGCATGTTCCTCGGATAAATGAGAAAGAACAGTTTATAAACACGGCGTGCTACGACGTCGTACAGAATTTCGGTACTAATTTTCTGAAAAAACAACAAACAGACTGTCGATAGGAGACGGACGATTTTGGACACGTGTTTTTTAAAACGTTATGAATTCAAGGGCCTCGGTGCGAATGTCGCCCCGGGGGCGCGGCACTGCGGGTTATTTACAACCAGTGATAAAATATGAAAACGTGCGATGCGGATAATATACGCGACTCATTAAAACTCGTCCGATATTAACCGAAGACTTATGACGGCGTACAGAAACTACAACGATATATTATTATGGGACGTCGTCGCCGCTATAAATACCAAACGTTCCGAATTAATTGCCGCGCGTGTTCCACAGTAAATATTCGCGTTCAACGACTCGACTTGCGACCGATAATTCACGAGCAGTCCGATTCCTACGAGCGCGGACCGTTGTGATATTAAACTTCGAGAACTGCGCCGCGGGGGTACGGCTGCAGAATGCCAAACACCGTTTCGTCTGTTTTTAACGTCGACGATCACACGGGGGTTTTTTTTTTTATCGACCGAAATATTGTAAAGTGTTATTCGTCACTTTAACGATCGCAAAAAGACGTATTATTGTTTCGTGTCGTTTTGTTATAGGCAGAAGTGTGATATTTTTGACAAATTTAAGTGTTATTATTACAAGCATGTAAAAAAGGTATTTGAACGCGCGGTTTCACAAATTTTCGGCAACTCATAAAACGAACATCTTGAAAATGTAGACTTGACGTGTAGCCTCGATGAAAATTGGTCGGATAAATGTCTCTGACGATAAACAGGAGACGAGCGATTGATATCGTCGAAGGGTTCTTACAAATTTGAAATAAAATGAAACGAAGAAAAGAAACCAGGCGTGTCGATAACATTGTTGGTGGTTTGAGAATTTTCTTCTACTAAACGAATCTAAAATCGTTATTTTACTTGGTTTGAAAAATTTTAAATCTGTACCCCGCAACGGATTTACCGTCGGAATACGAGAAAAATATAAATCTCGAGGCTTTGTCGTAGTTCCGATGACGTTCGGATTCCCGCGTATTTCCTCCTCCGCCGCCGCGAGAGTGGAAATTAATATAAAATATATAGCTGATACATGCGGACGAATCGTTTTCATCGCGTCGTCGATCGCTTTGCTCTATGTACTCTCGGCACCGCTGTTAATGCCCGAGCGTATTGTGTACACATATTTAAAAATCCATTTGACTCGATCAAACAACAGTGCAAATAGCGAGCGACGTGTCTGCGACATTAGGTACGGTTCTAATCGTAAATTATTCTACGAATCGTCCAACGACCGGGCAAAATAATTAATGTATTCGATTAAAAAGAGAAAATGATTAAGAATCGATTGTTGAATCAGCCCGGCGGCGGCGGCGGCGGCGGCGGCGGCGTCGAGCAAATATTTAGATTAATACTATTGCGCGAAACTCTAACCGGCCCGGAGTTCGGTTTGCCGCTTTTTATGTTTATATGTTATTGCTATTATATAAGCTTGCGCGCAATTCTTCTCGGAGACGGCGATTTTCGAACTACGAAACTCGTCACACGAAATCGCAAACATCAACGCGAAGCACACTGTTTTCGCTTCGTCCTTAAAAAGCGTTCGAAATATATAACTCGCTCGTTATAATTCTTTGTGTTTTTTTATCGCTTTTTTATCGCTTCAGAGAAAAACTGCGACGTATTTGCGTGTTTCGCGAGCCTCTTTTGCGTTTCGCGAACGTTTTAAGTCGCCGCGCGATCCGCCGACTCCTCGCGCGAGTTGTTCCGCAACAACCGCCGCCGGTTCACTGCAATAATAACGAATCACACGTCCCGTTGGTTTCCAACCGTAATAATATACAATATTTGTATACGCGCAACTAGTCGTTCGGAGGCGATGCGTTCCGAACTTTTAATTGAATAAACGAACGTTGTCAGGTGGTTTATTCAAATTCGCCGTGCGGTTTGTTTTGCTAGGCCGCGGTAATTAATTAACGTTAAACTTGATAAGCGTACGGATATTATAATATAGTCGTGCCAATATATACGTGTATATTCGCCAGTGGCTGTGATGATGTCCCGAGCGCGTTTACATCAATATTATTCAAATAAGAATATTCTAAAATAAAGACGACGACCGACGACGGGTGTTTACTTAAAAAATGTCGGCGAAATTTCTTGGAATAAACTCGCCCCGATGTCGACGGTTCCTGCAAATGGAAATCTGTCGGAATAACTTTTGAGAAAGCACTCAATTTATGAATACGAAAAATAAATAAATATAGCGTTTGACAGAGTGTTCGAATTAGATAAAGTATTTCGGAACGCTACGAATTGTTTTCGGGTTTGGAAAACGAGGCTTTTCGCGCTGGAATATTATAATTCGAATTAAAAGGGGGATAAAACAAAAAAAGAAAAAAAAAAAAAGAGACGGAGAACGTTAGCCAGAAAACCGACGAGAACACCGTGAAAACTGTAAAAATTATTTCAACTATCGTTTCATAATAATGACTGTGTTTGCAGATCTGCGAGTCGGCCGTTTCCACGCGAAATCTATCCGTCCACTTCGAGCCCGAGTATAGTTCTGAAACTTTGAAATCGGTATCGAACGCGATAGCTCGTGTTTCGCGAGTCGTCTCGAAGTGGACGAGCCAATGACCAGTGCCGCAACAATTGGGTGTGCAAGGTGTGCGATGCACACGGGTCTCCGGTTCTTAGGGGCCTCCCAAACTATAAGCTAAAAATTGGAGATTGTCCGTTTCAAAATGAATTTAGCCTATCTTGGTATTCTTTACTTCCTCGTGGCTCGTACCTCGAAAGTTTTTTGATTTTTTTGTAATTGTTTTCAATGAATTTATTATTAGCATAAGTAGATGATAATTAATATCATGCAAGCTTCATTGGATCTGTAAATAATTCGGTTTTATAGTAAAACGTACAAATTATTATAGGAATAAAATTACGAAAATGATATTATAAAGTATGACATAATTTGTAGAATAATAGTCATTATCGCAGGGGCCCCTCTCTGTTATTGCGAAATATTTCAAATAATTATTGTATGGATACTAGACTTGGATCACTGAATTAAGTTGTTCATTATTTTTTTGATTATTCGTTATACTAATTTATAGAGGAGGTATTTAGAAGCTCGAATTTTTATAAATTTACATAATTTATTCTTCTGATCGGTTCCGCGAATCCGTCAAATATTTAAGTTATAGTACTAAAAAATACTAAAAAATTTCTGTAGTAATACAAAGATCAAGTAATAAATATATTATTAATTTGGGGTCTCTAAATAAATCCTTGCACACGGGCCTCAGAATTCATAATTGCGGCACTGCCAATGACATCACCACGGACGTGACCAAGTCAAACGTTTGAAAAACAGTCGAAACCGTTTATTTCTCGATTCGTACGCGCCAAAATTCGAAATCACTACAGATTGTACACAATACGGCGCACGGGGATCTACAATCCACCCCATACGATAGATCCTGCCGGATCTATAGAGTAGATCTTCCGTGAAACGCGGCTAAACGTTTATATTTTTTCTTATCCCGCCGCGCCGTCGTTTTCTCGCCGCGTCTTCAGTCGACGAACACGTTTTCCGTAACGTTTACGAGAAACAAATATTGGAAATTGTATGCGCGCGTATTACATTATTGATAACAATAATAATTACGAAACGGGTATACGTACATTGTGTATCGCGTTCTCTTTGAATGCGCCGCCATCGACTCGGAAAACGCAACCTGCGAGTAATAAATATTACCGAGAAAATGGAATTAATTACACCGAACGATTTTACGCGCACGTTTAATGTAAAATTAATATCATATTATTATCATCATCGTCGTCGTCGTCGTCGTCATTATTGTTATTATTATTATTATTTTCCGAAGGAATCGCGCGCGCCGATGCATCGCCGCCGACGCGTGTTCTGACGGCTGGTTTATTATTAAATGTTACGGGGGAAATCGCGAAGACATCGCGTCGCGCGCGACTACCAACTACGTATAATATTACACATAGTTTTCGCATCGAGTCGATTTAACTTCGACGTTCAGTAATAACAATAATTATTATTGTAAACAAGTCGTTTATAATAATTATACGTAAACAAAACAGGTACATCAAAAGAGAGTCGTTGGTTTTTTTTCCATCGACGACGTTAACATTACGGTTCTTTTTCTTTTTACCAGAACGCCTTAAAAAAATAATTTTCATAAATTTATATAAATATAATATTATTATTATTATTATTATGCCTTTGAAGTCGTCGGTTGGATGGGGGGGGGGGGGGAGGGAAGCGTACGAGTATATATTCCGTATGAATAATGACGATGATTATTTTTTTTTTCTTTCGCTTTTTCTTTCCAATATTGTTTCATCGCTTATTGCGTTGGATTCGGAGAGGAAAAAACGGCTTATTCGCGCGGGGGCACTTGGAAAAACGAGAGATGCGTTCGCGCGTGAATCGTCTAAACTCGAATCGATAAATACATAATAAGACGCGTTTTACGCGTGTACGCTGTACTCGTATTATTATTATTCACGATTTATTCGAGGGAATAGTTTTTTATTTTTTTCTTTTTTTAATCACGATCGCTCGACGACGAGTCAATGAAAAAACATCCGCATAATCAAGTGCTTATTTTTATATTATGTTATTTGTGCGTTGCATATTTTATGAAGCGGGTGTAGAGCGCAATAACATTATTACTCGTTACGAGTAAGTGTCGACACGAGAACACGACGACGACGACGTGTTCGCGGCCGATATTTAAAACATATAACGTCGTCGTCGTAGATATTGCAACAACAACAAAATGCTACGCCTAATAGTGTATAATATACATTGTATATTATACTTATCTCGCATCGAACGTAGTAAGCGCGATCAAAGTCGGAATAATATTGTGATAAGTACAGAACGCGCGTATAAAATGTCGAAGAATTTTTTTCTGTTTGAATATGGAGTCGTTTGCGTTCCGAGTTTTAACCGAACACGCCGGTTGGTTTTCAACGACGGATTTCAATATCACGTGATGAACTCTAGATGAAAAATTTAAAACGTACGAAAAAGAAACGTCGTCGTCGTCGAGACGGCCATTTCGGAAACTCGAGAAGAATTCCACCACACGATCAATAATGCGAGATCGAGTAGATAATGAGTTTTGAAAAACAATTTTCAAAGTCTGTTTGAATTTATATTTTCTCGCTGACCAATAATATAATATTACGTAAATAAACGAAATAATATAAATAATACGAGAGACCGCGCGGGCAGATTATTATGTGAATATCTCGACGATCGCTTTTGTCGTTTTCATTAGTAAACGACGACGTATTTTCCGAAAACAACGATCGCAATCGAGATGATGACATTGATTACGCTATCGTTTTAAATTCGTTTCTCTTGGTTTTTTTTTTGTTTTCTGTTCTTTTTCTTTTTAATGCATTTTTAAAATAAAACGATCGATAAATTATTATTATTATTATTATAAATACTACGACGACGTTGTATTAATACACTTTTGCTTGAAAATTTATATTTAAAACAATATTGTCAGACTATCTGAATTCGATCAAACGGACTCGAACGATGTTGTTCCTCGCGCGTTGTTTTAGACATACAAAATAAAATACGTCCGGCTCGCAAAAGTATTGCGAACGCATTTATTATAATATACGAGTATATCCGACCTGACTCGCGACTTAAAATCCAGTTAAATATAATCGATTGCTCAGTGTTAAAAATAATTACGTTCCGTTAAACGATTATTTATGCTTTTTAATTAAACGTAACGTATCGGTTTTCCATATACGCACCTCTAGCTGCTCCGAACAAATGACTCGGTGATAAATTGACCTTTCATTTTTGGTTTTTTTTTGTTTTTGTTTCGACGCTTTTAGTTACTTTTCCATTTTTTTTCGCCATTTATTTCGTACGTTTTCGACGCGTTTACACGTTCGTTTCGAAATTATCTGAAATCTGAAAATATTCAACGCACACGAACTCGCGGGTATGAAACGCGGAGGGAGTATAATATTATTTATGACTGCGCCGAAAACTCGTCGTAAATCGACAAAAATCGAACGTTTCGCCGAGTCCTGGAAATCGCGAATAGTCGCGCGCACGTGTGACGACAACGGTTCGCTGAGAAACGCGACATTATCGTAGAAAAAAAAAAATCATCGTGTTCACTCGGATAGTATTTTTCACTCGGAACCGTTTTTTTAGAGAACACTGTTGGTTTCAAACTTAAAAGATAACAATATTCTTAAGTATTCACCTGAAGAATCGACCGCATGTCTTACGACTCTTGTGTTTCACGTTTTTATCGTTTAGTCACGACGACGGTAAATGTTGTAATTTTTCGTCGGTTTTTCTCGCAGTTATTTTGAAAACTTACGAGAAGACCTCGAAAAACGACCTCCAAACAAAGTCAAACCAGAAACCACCCGCGCGTGAGCAGCTCAGCGATTAGACTAGTTTTCAGGACGAATACTCGATGACAGACAAAAATACAGATATGATGAAAAATACTAAAAAATAGAACGAGTCGTTTCGTACGATCGTAAAACGGCACTGGTTTGGGTTTTTTTTTTTTTTTGTAATTAGCCGTGGTCTCAACGCCGCCGCCCGCCGTCACGTTTATATGTATACATTTATCGTTTTATGTTTACGGCTGGTGTGAGCCGTTTAACGGCGTTTCCCAGAGTCCTCGCGTCGTCGTCGTCGTCGACGGGAAATATAATATACGGACAGCAACAGTTGTGTATTACTCTTCCGAGTTGTGCCCAGTGAGATCTGCACGCAAGTACTTCCGGCGGCGGCGGTCTTAAATCCGGTTTACTCCTGCAATCGTAGCGCACGACGACGGCGACGTGACGCGATTTGATTTCAATTAGCCCTGCGCGACCGCAACCACGTCGCCGTTCGAACGTGTCGCTGGAGAACCACCGATGGATTTCCCGTGTACATAATGTACCGGAGACTTGTGCGCGCGGAAGGGTTGTTCGAGGGATTCCGTGCGGCGGCGTTCGCGCGGCTAATGGAAATCGATAAGGTTTAGGAAATCGAAACGGTCTACGACGGGGCGTCACGCGACGCGTAATGTAAGCACGTTTGCGCGTTCGCGTCCTAATCGATTTAAGACCCTCTCACAATGACGTCCGAACGGTTTGCGTTCACCCGTGCCGGTACCGCTTGTCTCTCTCTGAAAACGAGAGTTCTGGATAAAAGGAGGGGAGATTCGCGACGTCGTCGTCGTCGCTCCGTTCGTCCGGGACCGATGATGTCGCCGCTGGCTCGCGAAAACTCGGGCGAGGAGATTTCAACGCGACCAATTTCACGTCGTCGCATAATCACAAAAACGCAAAACATTGTATGTAAATACTCTAAATACTGTAAAATACAAACGCTCGAAACGATATTTTAAAACAGCTGCGGAATCGTAATATTATACCAATGCGATAACAATACACACGCTGGAAATGATTTCTTTGAAACGGATGAAAAAACATTCAGGTGTTCATCGGGACCACTGTGTGTCTATATCTCAGTTTTTGTCGCGTCGAGGTAGATCAGTGACGCGTGACCTGTTTCGAGTGCCAAAAAACAGAGGGGAAAAAAAACGTAGAATTCTAAACGAAAATTTCGGACGACCGAATGAGTAGTCGTCTCATCTCTTCTGTTCTCAAAAGAACGTCTTATGTTGTGTGTTTTTCATTTGTTATTGCGCACACTGATTGTCCTTCTAAAAATAATATGATAAAAAAATCTATTGTCGATATTAAGTTTTGTTTATTTGTTTCGACGAGGTACCCCGCGTACTCGGTGTTGCGAGAAAAGAACTTTTCCAAAGTCTTTCGAATACTATATAGAAAAGAAGAAATATCGCGTTATGCATTTTTCCGTTTTTTTTTTTTTTTTGTCATCATATTATCGCGTCCGGCCGTTTTACGAACGTGTTTTAATTTCTGTAGTTATGGAAAAAAAATCGATCGAAGCGAACCCTTCACGTGTATATAAAACACACAAACGTCGAATATACGAGTATATTATATTAGTTTAATTGAAAATGTTGTATTCGACGCCAAAGACATTCCGTTCGCAATGAATTCATCGAATACCCGGGAAACTATAATATAGTTACATATTATGTACATTGAGAGTGGTATTCGATGATAATTTGAATAATTATTGTACTTGGCAACACCGTCGCGACGGTTAGAAAAATACCTCTCAAAAATAACACGATTTATTTTTACTTATTTCGCTTTGTGTTTTCGAATATGATTCGTTTGCGAGATCACTTAGTACAGCAGTACTCGATGATGGACGTTGCCGACTTTAAAAAGTAATTGTAATCGGGTAATAGTGTAAATTCGAGTGTGACGAATGCGAAATCAATTGTGTCGGAACTTGGATTTTTTGACGGTAAGCGATGATATTAGATATACGCGTATATGAGAGTATTTCGGGCCGAGCGGGGCCCAAATCAGGTACAGGCTTTTATGATTTTTTTTTCCGAATAGCTTTATTAAAACTTTACGTCCTTGAAAATAATCAAATACCACTTCCGCGTTTTTCCCTTTACTTCGTCAAAACTATTGGACGATTTGTCGTTGAAATCTATCGGACGCTTGAAAAGTAAACTCAAAGCAATCGAGTGCTTTTCAACAATCACATTTGATTTGTACAAACAATGCCATGGCAGTCATACACGGCACACGATATTAAAAAAAGGACGACACGTAGGTTAGGGCTAGGTTTTTTGATCGTTCTTATTGATTTGAAATCGACTTCTTTCGAGAAACGAAGAACTGGCCGCGGATTGTTCTCTATTTCTTAATTATTATATAAATACGTGGGTGATTCCTTAGTTCCGTCGTTTCGACACGAACTATTGACAGAGAAGAAAGAAAAAACTAAAATCGCGTTTGATGAAAAATCGCCGTCACAAATACAGTATACCGATTTCTGGGTCCTTTTTTTTGAAAAACTACTCGTCACCCCCGCGCGGCGTACGTTGTGTGCGTACCTGCGTGCGGTCCCGAGGGAACGCGACGAAACTCGGTTACCGCGGATAACGGCGGCGAACGGGCTCTTCCAATCCGGAAATCGAACCTCGTCTCCTCTCCTCGTCCTGGCCCCCGTCCTCCGCGCAGGACTCTCGCCTGTTTTCGCGAGATTCCTCGCGGCCATCGCCCCGCCACCGCCGCCGCCGCCGCCGCCGCCTAACGTTTATATTATCCATTATTCAAACAACTTAAATGAAGATGCGTATCGCGAGCCGCCGCGCGCCGGTGAGGGGATTAACCGTTCAGCACAACCCTTTTACTCTATTTCCGTTCCCGTGCGCGGCGTCCGCACATATACTACTAGCGGGTTTCTAATCCGTTTCCAAACAACTTGATTTCCGGTTTCCGGTGTGCTCGCGACCGCCTCTCCCGTCCGACGAGTCGGCGGCGGCGGCGGCGGCGAGCGCTGGTGATAACGAGAGAGAGAGAAAGAGACTTAGACGGAGAGCGCGAACGAGAGAGAGAGAGAGCAACTCGTTTATAATAATACACACATACGTATATGAAATATTGACCGGAAAATAAAACACTAAACTAAACTCTATTACTCGGCGACGATGACGACGACGACGACCCCTTTCTCTCTAAAATCCAACCCCGCGTCTCGTATCCGGTGACAACGCGGGCACCAGAGTACGGTTCGGTAATACGATTCGGACGGGGCACGCCGCCGTCCGGTTTTCGATGACGACTATAATAATATTACGTGCGTTGCTTTAAAACGGTAATCGCGTGAAAATCGGAAAAGAAAAAAAAAGGAAATTAATCAAAAAACATTGTGCATATCTGTGTATAGCGACGACGACGGTTTTCGATAATTAGCATCGCACGAACTGAAATAAAACCGGAGTCCCCTTGTTTTTTCTTTCACGCTCGCTCACCAAATCGTCTCTCCTCGTCCCCACTTTTCGGCTACGATTTTATTCGACCGCGAAAATGAAAAAGGCGAATACGTAATCTTACCGATTTCTTTTGATCTCACGTGGTTTTTTCACCAATGACAATATCATGTATCAACGAAGCGATTAAAAAAATCGAATATTTACTGCTGTATTTCCCAGTGTAGTTAAATTTCTCAAACTCGCGATTCATTATACTTCAACTCGTCGTAATGTGGTCTGAACTGCCCGAAACGAGTGAAAAACCGTTATTTTTTTCGATTCGTAATCTCTCATCCGTGTTTGGTCGTGTTTGTGAGGTTTTTTTGGTTTTTCATTCTCTTTGCAAACCTCCGGGGGACACCTTTTGGAAACTACTGTTCTATGAGATTAGCATATATATATATATTTTTATTATATTTATTCTAAATTTAAAAGTGATTTTACCGAATCGTATTTTTTGATACAACACTAACGTTCGCAATTGTGCAAAAGTGCACATTTTTGCATATTTCGATGTCGCAACTATTATTTTGAAATAATCGCGCTTTTTCGAGTACCGATTTTCGATTGTAAATCGGTCATCCGTTGGCGTAGATTCTGATCTATTTATCTATAAACAAAAGGTTTTTAAATTCTGTACAATGTTTCAAAAATGCTGACCGACGAGAATTAAATTCTTACCGAAGTGCCGAATCAGCAGAAGATCTGACGTACAGTGATATGATTTACTTAAAAATTTGATCCAGTAACCTCTTCTGATGTAGAACGCTCGTGTTCTTTGTACCTATACAAAAATGTATGATATTATGGTTTATCTTCAAATAGAAAATCATTCGTATTTAGAAATGTTTAAAAAAAAAAACTTTTATAGAGTCTTTTTGTATTTATTGTAATGATAAAAACGGTTCAATACATCAATTGTGATTTTTTCAATAATAATCATGGTAATGCGATAAACAATATTTTGATATTTAGGACAATTTCGTTGGTATTTCGATTGTGTTTTCGAGTGCGTGTATTTTAATATTTTTTAACGCTACAACTTCAGAGCCCCTCCAATAATAACGCGATAACGAATTTATGCGTCGATACGAACGCGCGCTTACGGCCTTCCGGATCCGGGGAAGGACGGACCGAAACGATTACTCTCGTATGGCCCCGCATACATTAAAATATTATTTATTTACATAATTTATCGTGTATTCGCTACTGTTTCCCGGAATAATAAACGCGGTTTTTCGCGTACGACCAGCGAAACAGTGCTTACGGCAATTACGCTCACGGACGCGCGCGCCCACTCGGGTCGTGCACGATATAATAATATACGCGATACAATATGTAAGTCGCACCCCACACTCGGCAGAGTAGAAAAGATTTTCCGGACACTCTTAAATATCTACTTTATTACAACAGTCTAACAAATCTGCGTACTCGCGCGCATTAGAATTACTGTTCTGTTGCACTTAATTTGGACAAAGCATTTTGAAGCTAAAATAGTAGTCGACAACAGCGTTTTTGACTATAAACGTTGTGACGATTTCTCTTTTGAGCTGTGTAGTAGCAGTGACGAAATATTATGAGTTAATCTGTCCATATAGGCACGCCTCCGGTTGGAGTTCTTAGCGCTCTAGGCCAACGCCTATTTTCATTGCCAACACGTCGTGACCACGCCCGCGGCCTAAACCTTGGAAAATAACTGAGAAACTTTAAAGGTAAAAATCGAAAGAAAAAGAAAAGAAAAGTATTTAAAAAACCTAGGATACCTATGGGCCTCGTCGAGTCACGAGATTTTAATCGACCTCTCGCGGTCTCGCACGCGGAAATATTGTAAAACGTAATAGGAAGCTCTCGTTTCTCGTTTTTACTACAGAGTGTTCCTCGGTAACTCGGACCTAGAGCCCGGCGTAGTCGACATCCGCCGCCGTCGTCGTCGGTTCGAGAAACTGTAATGTACATACGCGCGCGCTCGTGTACGTGAAAATTATAAATGTATTCGACTCGCACAGTCGCTAATGGATCACTTTGTATGTATCATAAATGTTTATCGACTTCCGAGACTTTAAAATACGCGTATAGACGCGCCGCCGCCGCCGCCGCCGCCGCCGCCGACGCCTCCGCGCGCGCAGATCGCCGGAAATTACTTTTAAGTTTATTCCAGCGTAAACGAAATTAAATAAATAATTCGTTTTCGCAGCGACGTCGACGTCGTCGTCGGCGCGTACGGTTTCGGCGAACGCGTCTCGGAGTCGATATCGAGACGTGCGCGTTCGTTCGCGTATCGGTTTAATACACCTACTCGAAATAATCATTTCGCGTCGTACTCGTGGGGGAGAGAAGCGGCGCGGCGCGGTCGTCGGGTGTTTTTCCGGCAATTTTTCGGGCGGTAGGAACGCGCGTTCGAGATTGTCGAAACTACACCGGAGCGTTTCGATCGAATTAGATTGTTCGCCAATTAATGTTTTACCGACCCGAGTATCCGGGGGGTGGTGATCGTCGTCGTCCGTCGAGTTCGAAAAGAAAACTGTATTTAATTTTTTTTCGTTCTTATATTTTTACCGCGGTTTAGCTTTTGGCTTTTTTTAGTTTAGGTCGTCGTCATAAATCATTACTCGCGTCTATCTCTTCCCCGCGAACATTTATAAAAGCGTAATTCCCAAATTGATTTTCTATAGATCGCGAAACAACATTTTAAACAAAGACTTTTGGACTTTGCGTATTCAATTCTCAACTACCAATAATAAAAAATTTAATAATTATAAAAAAAACACGCGGTTAGTGTAGTTTATTTGAAAATTGAAAAAAAAAAAAATCTCGGTTAAGTGTTTGATAATCTACGATTCGATCTTATCAGAATTTTATATCATACGCGATTTTAGTCGTATTTAGCGGATAAGATGATTTATTTCAGCAAACATTTCCGGTCGAAATAATGGAGTTAAACAAAAAATGTAACGAAAACGTTTGTTCCTATAGTTACAATTACTGTACAACTTTGACGCAATAAAACAACCAAATAATAAATTTTAATAGGTTTAACTAGCTTACCTGCTTTTGAAAAGTAATCCGTTTCTTTCACTAGACCACTGACGGCGAAACGAAATTTGCAGCAATACATTTGCGGCGTCCGTCACAAAAACTGAATTCCATAATGACGATTCGATTGAGACGTTCTTAAAACAGACGAAACAACATTAAGTTAATCTCGATTGTAAAAAATTAAATAAAAAAAACTACGGCGACAGAATATTTTAAACGACCGTCTCCGACGACGGCCAGAACACGACTGAACCGATAAAAATTGACAGAAGAGAAAGTCGACGATTTTCGTCCGTATTTTATACTTTTTGTTTATTTATTCGACCAATGAACGCGATCCATTGTCTCAACGGGTAATAAGCGCGTGATGCAATAACAACCGGATTCATTTCGTGCGATTATTTGATTATCTTAGAATCGATATCGTTTTGCATATTTTTGAATATTTCAAATAGTTTTTTACTTATTTGGCATACGAATTAAATGTGAAATTTAAACAAAAAAAAATCAATAATTAATATTCATACGAAAATGGCTTGTTATTTAGTGAATTCGTGAAAAACACGAAATAGGAAGTCGGGTTGTCGATGCTCTCTGATTTTGCACAAAACCAATGATTTGATTTGATAATATTATGAAACAATTATTTAAAACTGAAAATTCAATTTAAACACGCATATTTTGGTTTTTATCAGACTAACAATCGATTAAAAACGGCAAAAACAACAATAACGATGATAATAATGATAATAACGATAATAATGATAATAGTTATACCGGGGGAGGGGTGGAAACAACACTCGTAGACACAATCCATTATCGTTCTCGAGAGTATAATATGTATAAAAATCGCGCGTTAAAAAAAACACCCCCCCTTTCGTCGTCGTCGTCGTCCCCGAAGCGGTGACAAGTAATGAAGTACTTTCTCCAAAGTTTTATTGTCCGTGAAAGCCCGTCTCCCAGAACGGTGTGTGTGTGTTGGTATATATATACGTATATGTACGCGAGAGCCGTAGCAAAGGAAATAAATTTGTTCCGCGCGTACACGGCTTTCAATTAATAAAATGAGTGTCCCCCCCCCCTCGACTCGGCTCCCTCGTACGGAAACCTCGCTAACGCGTGTGCGCCCCCGTATTGTTTTTTTTTTTTTTTTCTAACGCTTTAGGTTTTTTTTTTTTTTTTCGCTTTTATTCGTTCGTTCGTTCATTCATTCGTTTGTTCGTTCGTTCGGTTTTTTTTTTTATTCATTTCTACACCGCAATTCGAAAAACGCGATTCTTTTTGTTCAACCCTTTGAGTGTCGCGGTTACACTCGATTCCGAAAACAAACGCGGAGAAGTTTCCGCGAGCTCTGAACACACACACACACACACACACACACACAAAGATAGCAGGAGGTACACTTTGGTATAATTGTAAACTACTGCGCGCGCTTTACTTTATCGTACGCTCTACAGGGTGGCTGGCCCGTCCCGACGACGCGCCACGACGGTAATATCGATAAAAGTACAGGTCGAATCGCTGGGTCGCGGAATTCGTATTCCTTACCACCCTTAAACGGCCGGGGAAACTTTTATTTTTCTTCGGTATGGACGTCTCGCGGTCGAAAATCGAATGATATTTAAAAGGAAAACTTGAGTAAAAAATCAAAATGTTTCCGCGGGGACGTCGCACGGCCCGACACGTTGCGCGACACGCTACGACTGCGACGACGGCACGTGTCGTCAAAAGTTTCGTTAATTAACTGCGTACGACGACGCAAACGTCTCCCCGGATCTCTCAAACGCCGCCGCCGCCGCCGTCCTGTGCCTTTTCCTTTTCCTTTCGTCCCGTGCAAACACGCCGTCGTCGTCTCGAACAACGGGTTTACCGTGTTTACCGCAGTTTAGTATTCAGCGAGGGCTAGCGACAATCCGCGAACGGATTAATCTTTAAAACGCGTGTGTGTACGCGGACGAATTCCATCGTATAGTATATTTACCGCGGTCTCTCCGTTGTTTGCTCTCTCGCTCTCGCGGGATCCGTGCGCTTTTAGTCGCGACGACGCCCGCACAATCGAAGAGTTTTGCAACGCGACGACGACGACGACGAGAGAATGAGGAAAAACGTCATCCCGTACGCGTGTTAGAAGTAGTGAAAGCTCGTCGAAACTCGGACTCTGTGCCGAGTACCGCCGCCGAACGGACGACATTTGCTGAAAATTTACAAATAACCTTGAAAAATGTCAACTTTAAAGGAACAATTCGTGTGCATTTTAACGCGTTGGTTTGATTTTAAGGACATGATAATAAATCGTACCTTCACGAAGACTAAAAACACCCGCCGACCGTGAGTCAGGACAATGGTTTGACTACCGGAGGAGTCAATGATACCTCGATAACAATGTCTTACCGAATTCCAACGTTTTCCGACACCGATTTCAACGCTATAATGAAATTTAATATTTTAAAAAACGTTCGAAAACACGTCGTAAATTCAAAGATGAATTAAACTTACTTCCAGGTAGATCCGGCGCGTTTGCTGCTATGGTTTTTTTCTTTTCTTTTGTCGAAATAACACTATAGTTTTATCGAATCAAGCGTACGAATAAAATATTAAAAATTGCCACGAAATAAAACATTTCCGTTTTATTTTCCATCCGAAACAAATTTATCGATCACAAAAGTTTGTTGGTTGTTTGCGAATTTCACCGCTTGTTTTACGCAAATTGTAATTCCCGTATTCTCTACAGATTAATATTTTTTTTTACGGATTTAAATAACGTATTTATTGAGATTTTTCAATAATTTATTTTCGAACAGTAAAAGATAGTTTACCGGGCGGCTGGCTTACTTGTTGGCTTGTTGATTCTTTTTCCAGTTGTTATCGAGCGACTTGTCCGTTTTTTCAGTACATGACAATAATTATATAATATCGTATGACTTGTATCGAATGGTTTTTCTTTAATTTTAATTCGCCGCGGCGCATTCAGGCGGACGCGACAAGTATAGCGCGCGTCATTAACTCTGCGATTCGCGAATAAATTTAAATAAATAAATAATAATCTTTTCTAACGATATATTATTATAAAACAAAGTTTCGGCAACTCTCGGCGAAACGAATAAATCATAATTATTATATTACACCTGCAGAGGAATCAACGTCAGAAATAATTATTCCCAGACCGCAATCTCGTTGAACGCCATAATATAATATTGTACGGATGATGTGTGCGAGTATGATTGACATTTAATTTAGATTATCGCGCCATTAGTCGAGCGAAATGATAATAATATTATATCGTACGAGTTTTTTTTTACATCAGACAATAAGCGCACAGAGAGAGAATATAACCGCCGCCGCCGCCGTCGTGTTTATCGATTATATTGAAACGCGCGACGCGTCGTCGTAGGTGTGCGGTGTGTCTTTTACGATTTTTCAAATTCCGAGAGCAACACGTGGGAGCATCGTAGTCGTTTCGAAAACATTATGTTTACGCGTATTATATGACGTATATCGTATACGTGCGAGTGTTTTTTCCGCGAAACCGTTTTTAGTAGACTCGACAAATTTACCGTCGCGAAACGCTCGGTTCTCGTGGGCGAATCGCTATTGTAGCGACAACCGAGCTCGGATGCAAATAACACGTAAAATATTGTAATGCAGACTGCGATACTGTTACTCTATCGCTTTGTTTTCGACTTCCGAGTAGACCAGATGCCGAGAGAGCTCGAGATTACGGAGCACTGGATAAAAATTTTCAGGCGGCTGGGTTTTGTATTTCCGAGTACAAATTTTCGACCCGAAAACGTTATTTCGTAACCCGTAGTGCGTTGTCCGGTGGCGAATTCTATTTTCTAGTTTTTAGAGGTCGTTTTGGAAATTCTCCGGCGTTTTTCTCGACCGTCGTCCAGAGGCGCTGACGAAAAATGAGACAATGCCTAAAAGCGTTAACAAATAAACTCGACGACGACGACGTCGCCATGGTAACGTTTAAACGTAAGTATCGTCTCCAATATGGGTTTCCAATTAAAGTAATGATTACCATGGTTGTAAATAACGTTATACCGGTAACGATGTAAACACTGTCCTCGGCAATGACACGAGTCTGGGCCGGATATAAACAAACACTTTTTCCACATGATATTACACCAGTTTGTCCGTCTCTTACTGAAAATGCATGTACTTGTATATTCTATACCTGTCGAAAGAGAGAAAAAAAAAATGCATTATTATATTATGTTTTGTTAGATTTACCGCGTTCGTAAATCTCACCGCCGCCGCGCCGCTCGAAGTCCGATCGATAGCTTACGAATTGATTAATAAGTCGAATGGGTAAAATTGAAACTGAAAAAATATTATTATTTTTATCGACGAAAATTATAATTGGATTTTACGGGCACTTGACAAGTACGGGAGAAGTAGATGAACTCTGATCGGCGTAAACGACTGCGGTCGTAATACGTAGGCACGTTACAAAAATTTATTGTAATCGCAATTTAACAAATCGACACGCACTCCCCTCCGACCTGGTGGTCGCGCCCTTTGTCTCGCGGACGCTCTCGACCGGACGTCTGAACCCGACGGAGGTTTATAAAAAAAATATCCGAAATATCCGAAAAAACAAAATAAAGTTTCGGAGAAAGAAATAAACCTCGGCCGTCTTTGAACGTAATATTCGTATAACGCGCGTAATCGCGGGGTTTCGAACGTTTGCCCCGTTGTCGTATTAACGTGAAACCGATAGCTATCGGATTATAATAAGCGGCCGGCACATACTTTCGAAATATATAAAACAGAAACAATAACCGTCCGATGCGTTTCGATTCCCGCTCCTGCTCCTCATCCCGCGGGGGTCCCGGAGGAGGCGGCGCGCCGAGGAATGAGTTATTGATTTTCTATTTTGCTGCTTCGCGAAAAATAATTCGTTTTGTTTTCGGTAAACGCGAAAACGTATTTTATAATAGCGAGCAGCACACGGCAGATGTTTTCTTTACGAAATCTTTGCCGTTTTCGAGCGAACCGCGCGAATCCCCGGGATATTAATATTGCCGTCGAATTCGTCGAATGCGAACGAACGTCTCCTCGCGCGCACAAAAATAATACACGTTCCGACCAAGAATATACCTAGTACGCCTTCTTTGCGTTCGTCACTTCTCGGCTCTTTTGGACGAAACGCGGACATCACTATCGTTACGATTTAACACGTCATGTGTTTCGTAAATTAAGATTTGCGAATATAAATATACGTACATTTATTTCTTCAATCGCGGTGGCCGAATGAATTAAACATGATTTATTATATTTGATAGAGAGAATCGATTTATTTGAAATTATAATATATATTATATTTACGAGATCAATCTTTTATAATAACTAGGGCTAGGGACTTATGGGAGTTTGCATGTTTTTCAATAATCATTCAAAACATAGCTAAGTAGGTAATAAATAAATTTGTTTCATAGTACTAAGAGTTCAAAGCAATCATTTTTAATTTGCATATTTTGAATATTTTGTTGTATTTTTATCTGAAGTGCATATTCCACACTGTTTATTTAAAAAAATGTCGAGCGTTCGTTTTCGAGATACAACAATTTATTGGCGTACAATCGCCGCTCATTGACATTTGAAAATATAAGAAAATTGTTAGTGACACAATGCAATTCATTTAGGTAAGATTTAAAAAAATATGAAAATCATAAAAACAATATTATGCATTTAAAATTGAATTGAAAATTTTTTTCCAAAAGGTTTAAAGGGCAAAGAAGAAGCAACCAAACTAATAATTAATAGCATATAATTTTGTCGTTTTTTAATGAAAAATAAAAATTTTTAAGAGCATATTTTAGCACTTTTGCATATTTTAAGAGCATATGTGATAATTTTTAAGGGCATAAATGCATGCATATTTAACAGTACACCTATGATTATTATTACTAAAACACGACTGCGGAGCGCGTGTGCGGACGGACGTTTTTCCGCTCGAAATTAAAACGACTAATAGGTGTGGCTAATGGATACCGGACTCGAATCGGATCTGTATTTTACAAGTCCAGTGACCGATGATAATTTACAGAGTTGTTGGAATAAGGGGTTTTTTTGTTGTTGTTGTTGTTGTTTCCGACGGACCGTTAGTGCGTTAAACATTCCGTAAGCCACTATAATGGACGTTCGCGCGACCCGGCCTAAACGTTTGTCATTACCGATGAAGAAACGGCACAGCGATTTGTTTAAACAATATCGAAATTAACGAATGGCGCGCGCGGCTGCTCGAACGCCATTTAAATTGAAAATACCGGCGGCGCGGCGTAACTAAATCGGTATATGAAAACACACGCGAGCGCATTAAAATGAAAACACAATATTTATTATTGACTCGTTTCAATCGTACGAGACATCATACACACACTTGTGAATCGTGCGGATTGAAACATTTTGCGTTCCTCTTCTAATTTTTTTTTTTTCCACCCGATTCTAGAAGAAATTCCTAGTCGTCGACGACAAAGACGGTCGACCGGAAAACCGCTTTCCGATTTCCAACCGTAATTCAATCAGTCGGGTGACAAGCCGTGTAGGTGTATTGGATACGGTACCGACACCGTATAAAGTTCTCGTTGTCCACTCCGTTGTTTGCTTTTAGACGCGGCGGCGGCATCGGAGACACAATAATTCGTTCGGTCGATTTGTGGCGTCGTCGGCCAAATCGAGTTACCGCGTACGTCATAAGTTTTTAAACGCCGCGCGCTTTCGATTTCGCAGAACAACGCTTTTCACCGACGACGACGACGACGACGACCAGGACGAGATACTTCAATACGAGTGTTTGAATACTCGATACTCGATACGTTGATAATCAGTCGTGTCTAGGTACAAGAAACCTGATACTTTCCAGAACTGTACATACCAGATACAAGATACCGTTGTGCCGGGGATGCTCGAAGATACTGCCCGACCCCCCGCTCGTATCGTCATAGATAATCTCGGCAGTATTTTTTTTATCAAAGTATTATTTTCTATTCATAAACGTTTTCCAAAGACCGATCGCGATGAAATTGTTATTGCGCGAAATTTCATATTATCTAGTACGTAGATACCGAGTGTTTCGATTAAAGTCCTATATAGCCTAACCTATATGGTTTTTAACTCGTCTCGTTCTCGACTTGAATGCTCGCAAATTATTACGTATTACTAATTATTAAATGTACACACGGCGAAGATCTCGATCTCGAGATCAAAGGCTTAGCTCCACAAACCACGCGAACAATTTTGCGCTTCCGCGTTCTACAAATTTAACATATTATCGCGCGTCTAATTGAATAATCTGTAATAACACTTAATAATTGATCGCGTCCTATACTCGTCACGTTTCCGTAATCATAATATACAGTATAAGCTCACGCAATATTATTAGTGTCCCGTCGAGCACGCCGTCGTATTTAAAACATTACCGATATTTTTATGCGCGAATGAATATATTATGCGAATAGAATAGCCAACGTTTTTCTCTAACCCTACTGTCAACAACCGGGTACCCGGGTACCCATTTCAATTTCAAACAAGATTTTTTAATTTTTCCGAAAGTGTATGCCTATATCCTTCTGGATCCTCATCTTATGGATATATTTATACTCAATTGTGCAAATAAATACAATTCTATTGATATCTAGTGTCTATTTTTCTAGGTTGAATTTAACAACACGGTTGTTCAACAACCAGGTACCCGGGTACCCATAGCATTAATATGTTAAGTGTTCATGACTGTTCCGTCGATAAAACAAAAATTGTAGTATTTATAAATATATAAATAACATAATTATAAAACAAAACTGTAGAAATCAAATTTTTACAAAGACGTATTGGAAATACGTCGAAATGCCCACACTATTCGTAAACACGCTGGTGATTGATTACTGATGAACAAACACGAATAATATACTCTATCTATAATAAAGATTATGTACCCAATAAAAGTTGAAAATATAAGAAGTATTCCTCATAATCGATTATTTTCGCTCGGTGACGAAAATAACTTAGTTTATCCTTCACATTCAAACCAAAATTCAATAATGTACACATATTTCAATGAAAATAATACGGTGGGTACCCGGGTACCCCGGTTGTTGAACAACGTAGAACATTTTGGTTGTTGACAGTAGGGCTAAAACAGAGAATAAGTAATGCAATTTTCATCGTTTCAATGACGCGCGCGCACACGTATTTTTCTTCCATCTGAAAATGTTACGAACCAGTAAACGAGAATGTATGATGTACGCATTGAGTAGATAATATAGGTGCGCAGTATGAGTGTGAAATATTCATACGACTTTATAATGTGCGAGAAACGATTTATCCGTCCGTCCGTCGGCCGAGTCGTAAACTTATTAAAAAATAATTGAGACGGACAGCGGCGGTGGCCGAAAAAACTATAAATAACGAATGAGCGGGTAGTATTCCGACCTTATGTAATAATAATGCGCTCGTTACGGCGGCCGGGGGGCTGTTGAGCCGCAGCGTTATAATATGCCTTTAGAACCCCGATCGGGAATTAGTCCGACGACGGGAAGGTAACGGTGCCGGTTGTCGCGATATTTCGTGAGCGAGTGTGTCAGGGCAGTGGATGTCTAAGAGCCTGGCGTTCGGGTAGAGAAACAATAATTCGACAAAATGCGAAATGCTACGTGCGAAAGAAAGCCGAAAATATGCACTTCTCGTGATATTGTTTTCTTAAAAATAAAAGAAATATGCAACAAAAAAAAACACTCGACAAACCTCGCCTACGTAAATGCCAGTGGCGCGCGAACGTTTTTTCAAAAATATTTTTATTTCGTAGCGAAAACATTCGCAACGTACTTATTAATAATAATTATCATGCGTGTGCTATTCTTTTAATAATAAATTAATAAATAATATCGTTGACGTGACCATTTTGTCGATTACGTATTCGAGTTTTCGCCGACTCGCTTTTGTTCGCGTATAAAATATAATATCGAAAGCAATTCAAATACAGAGAGTTTGGCGTGCGAATGATAATGATATCGTACGATTAGATAATAGAATAATCGCAGATATCGACGACGAGGCTTTGAATTGCAGTTCGAAAACCAAAAAGTCGAAATCGAATGGTTTAGATAAAAATCCCGGTCGGATCGAACGGTAATGGTAAAGCACTCGAACCAGCGGCGATGTGGCGCGCGGACGGACGTCACTTATAAAAGTATTTATTAGAATTTTTTTCCAATTCACTAATAAACTAACGACGGTTGAAAAAACAACAACAATAACAGTATAGGGTTTTTGCGCTCGGCGATAGAACGATATAACGCACAGATGATATACGGTCCAGACCTCGACGACTCGATTAAATTAAAACCTAATGTTCTCGTTTAATTAGCAATAGTCGGCCGAGGAAACGCAGTAGTTTCGTGTGCGGCTCGGCGCGCGCGTGTTTCCCCCCCCCCCCCCCCACCCGATGATAATTGTTTTTATTTCAAAGAGTTCGTTTTTATAATATCGTTGCGTTGCCGGTGAATTTAATTTAATTTAAATTATCATTCGCAGAATTACGAGAGAACAAATGGCACGGGGAAAAAATAACGCGCGAACGCGCGTATCGCACACGACGTTAATGAACGGTAAAACGAAAGAGGAGGAGAAAAAAAACAAACACTCGAACGAGTTACCGCCAGGTGATTGATATCGGCGAATTGTTTGTTTTTTTTTTTATATAAATTCGAAACCTACGCGCGCCGAGCACACTGCCTATTCGGTTTTTTTTTTTGGTTTTTTTTACTCGGCCGTTTTTGCATTTTTCTACCGCATTTTCTCCGGCCTTCTCGCGGGCGACTCGGGCACATTTACTTCCGAGGTGATAATTTTCAACGCGGACGTTTTTACCGACCGACCCCGTCGCCGCGTGTTGCTTTTTATTTTTCGCCACGCTCGACTAATAATAATTGTAATAGTTTTCGCACGTTCACCGCTCACGTCGTAAGTCACCGATGTCTTCCGATCGCGCCGGAAACGTATTTTCGTCATGATAAATATTAAACATCGTGTCTCGCGAAAACTCTGGATTTCGCCCCGTGTAGATACACACGTTTTATTACGAAAACACGTACGTGTGTATATACGAAACTCGGCGTGACGGCGACACGACGTTGTATAAACGTATTACACGGCTCTTAATTTCACGGGCCAACGGTTCGCGCGCGCGCGCGCGCGAGGTAAACTGCGGCAGCGGCTAGCCGTAAAAGAAAACACATTTTATATACGTATTATTAAAAACCGGGTTAAAAAGACGAGGGGATTTTTTTTGTTGTTGTTTTGTTTTCTCCGACTTTTTTTCACAGCACACATAAAGGCGCGAAAATATATCTATTAAATTTACGCCGCCGCCGCTTTAATCATTTGGCCTCGTACACACGCGCACATATATACGTATATAAATATTATATCTGCGCGCGCGTTGCCTTTTAGCCAAAGTTTTTTTTTTTTTTTTCCACGCGAAAAACTGACCAGACGCGCCCGTAGCCATGGAGACGTCTAAAAAGGCGGCGCGGCGGCAGCTGGTCGAACACGCACTCGGACCGTATTAATATAACGATAACGGGAGGCGGCGGTGAAGTGCATTTTCACGCGGCCGAAGAGGGCTGAAAACCGGATTTTTCTTCGTAAATTCTATAGTTTCGTTTCGTTTCGTTTTTTTTTTTCGCTATACGCGCATTGTCGAGATTGTTTTATTTGTATTTTTTTCCACTGTCGAATCGCATTCGAACGCACGACGCACAAATTATGCGATCGGGCCGGAGAGCCGTTGTTGTTGGGGCAGACTTGTACTACGTACTACGGCCCCCTCGGACGTGGATTTAGTCCGAGCCAGGGACGGGGAAAAAATAATAACGTTAACGGTTTTAAAAAAAGCTTTCTGGGAATTCGTTTCGGGTGAAAAGTCATATGCTCGCACGGTGTTTAATAATTTACGTCGTTATTGTCGACAAATATTCCTAGTAAACTACTGTTTATAACATGATTATAATGGAAACGAGCGGGAGGGGGGTAAAAATCGACTGAAAAGTATATTAAACCGTGTAAAAAACAATTGTTTTTTATAAAAATATAATTTTAAAAATCACTAAATCGTAAATGGGCTGTTGTTAAAATGTGTGGCAAACGTGTATTTTATTTCCAAGAAGTGTACGTAAGTCGTTTAGATGCACGAATGGCCCGCGATAATTATTTTTTTATATTCGTAACATTTAATAGCGGTCGATAACAATACGAGTATTACGTGCCTACTGTTAAATTCAATTGGTTCCGAACCATTTCGTATCTATTTTTTCGTTCTACGGCTTATCAATTTGTATTTAAATGAAGAAATAATAGAACAGCGTTGATTATTCGTTTGAACTACAGCCAAACTATAGGATGGCCAAACTACCAACCCAAAAATTTGACGTTGTAATTAGACCCTTGGATAGGGGTTTCTAAATTCGGTGCCGGCGGAATAGCGGAGCTGAAAGGACAATCGCTCGACTATATAATATCTCGTTTATACTTTCTAACGTTTTCCTAACTTTTCCTCTAACACACTCTAACGTTAAAGATAAAACGCTCGCACGCCTGTTACGGAATATAAATAATAATAATGTGACCGTTTTTATTTTTTAGACTAATCAATCGGTATTCAAAATCCCAACTAATAATATTAACAAGATAGATAAACGAATACGTTTCGTTTCTATGTTAATCGTTCGAAAGTCATCATCTCGGTACGACGACGGACGGTTTCGTTTCCTTACAGTGTGTTATTATTATCAGAATTGATATTTGAAAATCGGATTAGTGAAACGTCGCGAACGCGCGACACACGACGATTGATGACTTTTGTAAAAGTATATTTTCCAATACGATACAAATATTATTATTGCGATGACGACATTACGTCTCGGAATTATTAATATTGATTATTTCGAAACGCCATAAAGACGAGTACGCGGGCCCCCCTCTCGGGGATATTCGTGAACTTTAATATATATTGTAAACTATCATTGATGTCGGTGAATCGGTCTTTTAAATTCGAAACAAATATAATAAAACATCGGTTCGGAAATGCGATTTTGAGTGAAAGAGGACGCGAGTGGATCGATCTCTCTTTATCGGATATCTCTAAATAGCACGAAAAAACCAATCATTTAGAAATTATTTACTGTTTTCTAGAAAACGAGTATTCGGTTCGAGTGTTTACGATAATTTATTATTAAGTTACGATGAAAAGAAAAATTCACTAAGTCGAAAAAGTATAAGGGAAATTCAAAAATTTACCTCTCAAATCCCTTCAAATCAAAAACCTTCCGCGAAGTTGATAAAACGTGCGTTTCTCGTTTCGAAAAATATCACAACAATCGATCGTTTCAGAGGGCAGGGAAACGACATCGGTAAATCGGTGAAAATTTCATCGTCGTTCGATGTAAGTGCAGTATACTCGCGCGAAAATTTGGCTGCGCCGGAAAAAAAAACCTCCTGCCGGCGCCGCAGGCTCTAATCTCCGAGAACGAATCGCCGCGGCTAATCCGCGGCCACCCCCGTTGAATAAACATCGGCGATAACGACGATATTTATTATTATAACATATTGCGCGCGTGTAAAATATAACACATTGCAGCTGCACGTGCACGCGACGGCGCGCGGCGTTTGGTCAGGGGGGCGTTTATTATATCATTTATTATTTATGCAAAAGGGCACGGCGGGACCTTTTGGATTTCAGTTCGCTTCTTAATAAAACAAAAAACGTCGGTTCTGGCGTAGAAAAATGGTTATTGAGGGGGGGGGGAAACATCCGGTCTTTTTTGATGTCTTATTATTATTTATACGCGTCGTCGATTTGATTTTAATCTTAACTTTTATTATTTTTTCGTATTTTCTTAACGTTTCGAAATTAATCGCAGAAACCGTTTTCCCAAAAGCATTATGGATTCGGGTTTTAAAACTATTCAAATAAGGTTTTCGATTTTTAAAATATCGAAACGGAAAGTTTATTAAAAACGATTACCTGTAAAAAGATAATATTCCGGCTGCAAATCCAGTTCTTTTCGGGACGGTTCCGGTGCCCGGCGAGAAGCGTATTCCCCGCACACGCTCCTCTTTGGATTTGTAAGACGTGTTCGTTTTTCCACAAATATTCGATCGTAGATCGTAAACAGATATTTCGTCGGCCCTGCAAAGACGGCCCGGGACTTCACGTATTGGGCGACACGGATGGCGCGCGCAACGAGACGTTTTCCTTGCCGATTTTCAACTGTAAAAATAATTCTACGGTAAGTACATTATCGTTATCGTCAATTCAATACACATAGATGTGCATAAATAATTTTGTTTTTTTTTACAATATTCATCAAACAAAGAGCGATATTCAGCTATACGAAGCAATTAAATACAAAGCATAAACGATTGTTTTTTTTTTTTTTCTAGAAACGTGTTATATTAATAATAATAATTATTGTCTTAATAATTTATAATCGTTTTATTGTATTTACGTTTTTTCACAATCGTAATCATAACTATTGAACAAAAACGTACTTTGAACAAAAGTAATTTCTCATTTTATCGAATTAAATGCTCGTAATTATTATTAAACGTACCTGTTATAATATTGTAATGTTGTAAAAACGTTTGAAATGGGTATGGTTATTTTTTTATTTTTTTTATTACCGCAACGTCGGAGTTTTTCTCTTCTCGCACATTCTATAGAACGTGTAATTCAGTAGGGTTTATCGGTCGACATTTGGCATTAAATATCGTTTATAAAGTTTTTTTACGAAATGTGAATTACCAATGGCATAGTGTAATAATTATCAAGTAACCGACATAATATGGCGAGAAAACAATATCGAATAGAATCACGGGCTAGAGTCGTCTAGCCGCTAGACTATGGGTGAGCGAATAGTGTTTATTTTTTTTATTTTTTTTTGACTTTTGAAATATCCACGTTCGCGTAACACGTTTTAACGACGGTTTCGTTCGCACGGGTGTTATGTGAAGTAAATGCAATTACGACGCGAATTAAATATGAAAAATCAACGGCGATTTTCGTATGGACTCGGTGACAAATAAACAGGAATAATTCACGAGAATAGCGCACCCCCGAACGTCATGAAAAAAGAATGAAAAAAAAGCCCCTAATATGCGTAAAAATACGTATTGTCGTGGAAGATTTCGAAACGCGATAGTTCGACGAGGGTAATATTTAATGTTCACATTTCAAAGGCGTAACGTTCGTAACGTGGCGGAAATGTGTTTTATTTGAAATGAATTATGAAATAGATTAGTATCGCGTGAGTCCCGTCGGTTTTCGAAAACACAGAAATCCGCCGGGCAAGTTGCCGGGCCCTACCTCGAAACAAGGACGACGTCGAAAACCGACGACGACGTGCGAATCAGGATTCGTTTCGCGGAAAATCAAAACGTCGTCGTCGCGATGAAAAACGCACGCGTCGAAAACGGCGAGTCTTACTTTTTATTTCGAAATCCGGCCTCCCCCCCGTTTTGCGACCGGCTCCCGGGGCACGTGCGCCCGGATTTCCCCTTCGCCCAGATCCGGTGCGTCGCCGTGTGACGACGTGTGACTACGGTGACGCGGACTCCGAGAAGAAAATAATATCGGCTAATCTCGACAGACCATCGGGCGCGATAACGACGACGATAATATACTACATAATATAATATCATTGCAATAACATTGCGTGAAAATACTGCACGCGCGCCTTAGATCCTGGGGGAGGAGAAGGCGTATTCGTATAACACGCGTGCGACATTATTCACAGGACGTCTGTTCGTCCCCGCTCGCCCGCCCATAACTCTTTTCCCCACTGACATTCGCGCGTTGTACTGTGATTATAGTTTTCAGAAAATTTCTAATTTTCCGAGTGCGATTCGATTTGAAACTCGATTATACGACGCGACGACGTCGCGTTGCCAAATGAAATACGAGAGAGAGAAATACGGTTTTTGAAAAGTCCTCGCTCTCGCGACTAATTCCGGATTTTTTTATAATAATTATTGGCGAAACGTTTGCACAGCAGTCTGCGGACCATTTAAAAACCATTACCCGGGCCGCACACGATCCGCCGCTCTTTTTCCGTTTGTAATTTTAATTCAACGAGATGAATTCGATTTCATAACGAAATAAGCGTGCTTTTATTTAAAAATAAAACACGACGGGAATCCGTTGGCGAACCGTATATTATATAGTTCTTATAAATTTTAAATCGACGCTTTCGGGAAACGATTTCGAGCAGAAGAAAACGGACGCCCGGCAGCATCCGATAATGCGTTTCGATTATTTTAATAGTGAAAAATTGAAAAAAATTGATTTTCGAACGATCGTAAAAATCGAAATGGTTGATGATGAGAAACATCTTGTTAAATGTTCAAGAATTTTAAATGTTATCGAAATGTGATCAAAACAAACGTAACAAAACGATAAATATTTTCGATTCGAACGAAAAATGATATAATTTTGATTTGAAATTGTTATGTTTTTAAGAAAAGGCGTAGTGAATTAATGGTTGCTATATGGTAATGGTTATATTATATTTTACAATTACTTGAACTACACATTACATGCATTATGCATTTGTAACCGAACCATAAATTATATCTTTGGAAAATTTCTCGGAATCATGTGTATTTTCAGGAATATAATTGAAACAATCGATTTGAAATAATGTCGGGGACGTTGCAGGGATTCCACGAAACACAAACTATTTTCCAAAGAGACCTAAAAATTTGATAACCGCTGCTCTATACGATCGATATTACGATTATTATAAAATATATTTCGGTAAACAATGAAAGTCACGGGAAATTCATGTGATTTATTGCTGAAACGATTTGAATATAATATGTAAAATAAACCGAAATATGTGTGGGTACATTTGAAACCTCGAACGTTGTAAAATGCAAAAATATGCATTGGAAAATTCAATCGTATTTTAATGCTTTACATCGCGAAACAAATGATTTGTATCCTACTCGGCTGTTCTCATGTCGATTCTACAAAAAAATATGCGAACGCTATGAAATTTCGAGCTGTGTAGCGTGCAGTACACATTATAATAGTAAAAAAAAGGAAAATGTTCGAAATAGGTTTATTAAACCTGACGAACTACCGAATTTAAAATAAACGCAGCTCTCACGTTTCGAATTTTTCGATGGAGGTAAAGGAATATCGGTTTGGATTTAAGCTTTGATTTGACTTTGAAAATAACGCCGCGCGCCGTATGAACGGCACGATAAATCGCTACTCTGGCTTGTAAATCGTCGTTACATTAACGATTTACCTGACCGACGAACGGTGAAAAACGTACGGGACTCGCGTCGTCGCCGCGGAACACTCGAACCAATAACAAAGCGTAAAACGGACCGAAAAAGCCAAAGCGCGCCGTTTAAACGCCACATTGGTTATCGCGTTCTGGCGTCGTCGATTCTGTCGGGAAAACTATGCGCGAACGTTACGCGGCGTCACCGTACAGCCAGTACAATACAATAAAACGACATAATACGGCGGCGGCGGCGGGAAAGAAAGAGGAAAAAAAAAATGACTAAACTCGCGCGTTATATAATAAACGTAGGAAACGCGATCCCGGGGTCGTCGCGGGGGTGACGTCGCCGCAAAGTTTTGTTAGCGGTGGGGAAGAACATGTGTCCAGAGATTAATGGTGCATTATTATTACGCCGAGGCCCCTCTGCGGCACTGCAGAGCGCATTGCTCACAAAACTACTATGCCCGTGCCCGTTACCGCTGTATATGTTGTATACGGTTTTAAATTAATTGCGTTATTTATATTAAAATCTCTCGATGGCCGACGTGAGGAGGGGGACGTGCGTGCGCATTGTGTGTGATGTTTGCACTGCTGTAGTGCGCGCGGATCGAGTGGGGTCGTAAAAATAAACGTTTTAGATTTCGGTCATTTGTAACCCCCGAGGCCCGCGCGCGAAGGGGAGTCGGACGCGAACCGGATCGAGCAAACAACGCGCGCGCGAGAACGCGATGACACGTTGTTATTATTATAATTATTATTATTATTCGGGTGTTTGATTAAAACGGCCGTGACGAGGAGGAAAAAAATTACTAGTACTGTATAATTGTGCCGGCGACGTGATTTATTATGATTCATGTTTCGTCGACGAGCCGACTCGAAGCCTACACGACACGCCGCGGCGGCGGAAACAAAAACGATCGGCAGAAACAAACCTAGAAATTCAATTAGTGACGACGATCAGTTATTATAATGTTATTATTATCGCGGCGCTACTATTATGTCACCCGGAGCTATTATTGTCGGCGGCTTAGACACGAGGATTTCGAGGGTTCGAACCGCTTCTTTGCCCCCCTCCTTAACAACGAAATTATTTCAAATTGTACGAGGTGAATTTAATATTATGAGTGTGTTTGGTACATTTACGATAATGGCGACGAATATCCGTGTACACGCGAATAACACTTGAACACGCGAATTCAAATAGAAAATGTACTCAAGTATACGCGAAAACGAATTTTTTCAATCACGTGTTCGCGTACGCATCAATATCGAGTCGCAATGGCGTATTTAGGATTTTGTCGAGGGGGGGAAGGATGATATACGTTGGCAAACATATAATTTCGTTCTGTATTTCTGTAATATATAACATTATTTTATCGGTAAAAAAAAAAGCCAAGGGGGAGATCTATCCCCCCCCCCCCCCGTAAATACGCCACTGTCATAAAAATACGTCGATCGTTCGGAAAATTATGTGATAATAATGAACGATTTTTCAATGAATATCGCCGCGGCGAATCTAGGTCGGGTTTCGAGCACTCCGGAGCGCTACAACACTCCCCGTCGGCAAATTCGACAGTCGAATATAATAATAATAATAATAATAGTAGTAATAATCGACCCGCCGAATGTTATCGGAACCGGACCACCGAACAAGCGTTTTCACTTTATAAACCATTAATGACACGAGCTTTTGGCACACGACAATATGTCATATTATACTGTATAGTACCCGGGGCTAATGCAAAATACACGACGTGCCGATGTAGTGCGAGACGAGGTCGCATATACGGCGGCCTCGCGAAATACACCGAAAATCGCTTATTATATGCCCAAAATGGAATGCTGACCACTATTATCGAGGCGAAATATGCGCGTTATAGAAAACACGTCACGCTGCAAAAATCAGCGTTTTTTTTTTTTTAGCTAGTCCATATTATAGTCCGCGGCGAAGTATAAAAACAAGCGAGTCAAAGGTCACCGCGCGGTCTCTTTCGAGACTCTTTTGGGTCTTGCATTCGATTAACGACGACGAGCGAATAGTAACCCTAAACGTATTTATTTTATTATCTAGAAAATAGACCTTACCTTTATTCGGACGAAACTCGTTTTCCTTCTTTATCTGGATCCGGATGAATTTTTAAAATATTTGTTTCGTCTCGTCTAGATAATATTTTTGCCATCTGAACTCGACACTGAAAATCAATATAATATGTAGTTGATTAATAAACAATATTTAGTGTACATTTCTAAATTTATAAAAAAAAGCTTACAAATTATTCGAAATTATTGCATATTTTGTACTATTAAAGCGTGTTTTGATGTTATCTAAAGATTCATTAGCTTGCAAACGAATTGATTAAATTGAATTGAAAAAAAAGAAACCGCCTCTTCGACGCCGTCGTGGCCTGCAAGCTGTGAAGGCACGCCACCCTCGAGTCGTCCGCGATACCTCCGCGGCCTGGTCGCGGTCCCGCATCGCTTCGGACACGTTTCGCAATCCTGACGGGAGAACAAATCTCGGATTTAATTTCCTCTCGCGCGAATAAAAAAAAAAAAAAAACGTCCCGGATTACCACTGTAAACAGGGACAGACCCGACCGAGAAAACAACCGAAAACGTCCAAGAAAAAAAAAAACAAATAAATATGCGAAAATACCACCGAAAACTCTTAAAAAAATTAATAAATAAAACGACCGCACGATTCGAGAATATAGACGACGACGGAAGAATTTTTCGCCGCGCGAATACCTACAAAAACTGATGGGTAAAAAATGTCGAGACGAGATTAAACCGTTAGACCAAAATTACACCCATCACGGACATGATTATTATTTAATCGACCGGCTCGATAAAAAAATAAATATATAAAAAACGGTTTGAATTTGTTGAATGTGAAAAAAAAAATCGACGTTTTACATATTATTATTATATACGATATTATGTCGAAACGACGTAAAAAGTATTGTAAAAGGCCTCTCTAAACCGGAACGAAATACTTTGTTCTCGAAATCGCCGCCCATATTATCGCACGAAATCAATTCACACTTTGTACCTATAACCGCTGCGTGTGACACTCGATAACACTATCGGGTCGTTTTGACGCGACGAGGATATAATATAAAAATTACGTTTTTTATGGAGCGCCCGCGCGTTAAACGTGTTACCTGATTTTTTCACACTCGTCGATCATTTCAAAACGATACAATTACGTCGTCGTATGAATACGTACGATATTTTTGCCTCGTTGCGGCGGCGGCGCTTGCCCGCAGACGACGGAGACTCGTCGAACACCGCGACGCGACGCTCTCTTTACACCGGAACTCGGCCAACGAATACCCCTGTAACTTCAACAAACACAAATATTATTATCAAAATCTATCCATTATATTATAATATACTAGCTGACCCGGCAAACGTTGTTTTGCCATGTATTTCCAGTGAATTTTGCAGTATGAAAAATAACTGACTTATTGTAAGTGCGTGGCGACGACGACGGCGTCTACGATTGAAATTTGAAAGAGGAATGAGAGCGCGCACGAGATTTCGGTAAAAGTTATGTAATAATATATGACGTTGCAAAATCCATACCTTTTGCGTAAACATCGTCGGGTTTTCGCTTTTAATTGTATACGCCTATCGAGCCTATCGACCAATGACTATAGATTTGCCTGCGATCGTATTCGACCGCCCAATGAAAAAAGTTCTATTGTTCATCGCACGCACGCAATTTCGATAAAAGTTATGTAATATAAATATGATATTGCAAAATCAATTCGTTTTTGGTAAAGATCGTCGGGTTTTTTGATGACATAATAATCTATTCGTATAAAATGCAAATTACTCGCTGATCGTTGCATCTCAAAAGCTAGCCCGTGAAAAGTTTACCCCTTCTTTTAAGGGTTGAATTTTGAAAAATAAGTTTGTAGATTTATTTACATACATCCCCCTAGGGGAGGTGCTCAAACGGGGATTTTGTATTGTGAAAAATTACTAACCTATTGTAAGTATGTACGTATAATATGTGAAAAGTATATGAAACACGTATATATTATATATTTTAATTGAAAATGATTCGCAAAAAAATTTATAAACAATGATAATGGTCACTATGGTTACGGTATAGGTATACGTATGTATAAATGGGTTATATGATATAAATGGGCTGACTTTTTCCTATAACCAATAGCAACCATTTAAAATTTCAAAAGTACATCACAAAATTCCCGTTTCAGCACCTCCCCTAATTGGGTTTTTTCAAATTTTTTTTTTCGTAAAAACCTTCTCCTGGCAATTACGAACAATTCAAAAAAAAAAATTTAAGCCAAATCGGCCCAGCCGTTCTCAATTGATGAATTGTTTTACATTTTTGGCTCCATTTTTATATATATATATATAACCGTTCCAGAATATTCTCGGCGCTCGCCACATATAAATATTGAAAAAAAACTATTCCATCTTTTAAGTTGGACCATAGTATAAATGGTTACCAAATTTTATCAAAATCCGTTCACTAGTTTCGGAGTTTATCGCGAACATACATCGTGACACGAAATTTTTATATATACTCGTATAGATAAAAGAACAGGCCTTTTTTATGTTCCCGTTTTGTGACGACGCTATTTAACGTTTCCAATTTTTTTTTTTCACAGAGTTGTTCCAAATACCTTTCTGAGTGTCGTCAAGTCACGCGTCACTAAAAATTCCACCCCTAAGGGGGGTAAAAGGGGTAAAAATGAAAAAAATAAAAAGTTGCACACGGGCGAAGCCGAGTTATTCAGCTAGTATAATATACGTATATTATAATGATAAAACACAAAGGGTTTTTTAACGTTTAACCGTGGTCAAACGGTAAAACCGTGTTTTTAGGAACGTACCGGTGAAATCTCGTGTTTGAGGGTGAACTTTTATTTGTGGTTTCCAACGAGTTGTCTGACACGTTCCTGAACAAGTGCGTGCAGTATAAGTAAATGGAAACGTTTTTGATTTGATTTTTCAATAAAAGTACCTAAACGTAGTTTACGTAGAGAACGCGCTTTGAAAATGTCATCGATTTTTCCAACAGAACTGGAAATCGAACCGCCGCGACGTCGATGCGCAATCACGTAGTGATTTGTATACTACCGTCACTATTAATAAGCCGCAGTCACACACGTCTATGCCTTGATTAAACGTATTTAACGTCTTTGCGGGATTATTCCGAAATACGTTTGAAAATGGTTTCGGGGACTAATGGCGGTAGACAGGCGAAAGATGATAAATAAAAGGTCGATCTTTCGTCTACGTTTTAATAAGGATATTTTCGAAAATATTCCTTCACTTGTATGTATTTTAAATCCAATTCAAACGAACTCCACTATTTCAACGTACGGTATACGAAAAATAATTCCTCTTCGGATTTATAATCTAATATCGTTCAATTTAAAAATGTATCAATATTATCCTTGCACGTAATTTAATTTTGATTTGATTTGCGACACGGTTAAGGAACTCTATAGTTTTCAGGAAATCTAAAACCCGCACGCGCGTTACACGTCACGAGACCGGATTATAAAATAACTACGATCACGCGCGTCACGTTGTCCTCGACGATTTTCCAAACAAAAACGGCTCGAATTGATTAACGAGCTCATTAAAACATCACGCGTACCCTCCTCCCCCCCCCAACCACCCAACCACACGCCGCGTATGACCGAAAATCAATTTGAACGTTTTCAGGTGAGCCTAATTTAGAAAAAGGTCGTTCCTAAGGGACGACCGTGTGCAGAAAGAGAGACACAGAGAAAGTGAGAGAAAGAACAAAAGGACAGTATTGTTGTGTTGTTTTTTTTTTTTTTTTTATTATTATTATTATTATTATTATTATTTCGCGAACATAGAAGGCAAAAGTTTATTGCTCGGCGCGCTTGGGAAGTAATTAAAAAAGGGTGCAAAGACATTGTGTACAGTATATATACACGAAAATGCCCAAGGGTTTTAAATGAATTTACGATCTACACCCCTTTGACTTTTTTTTCTTTTTTTTTTTTTCATTCCCCGACTTTATCTACCGTGAATACTGCTCCGTTCGGCTCCGTCGTAGATATTTAACACTCAATTATTTCGGGAAAAATTTCGCCCCGCCGCGCCGCCGCCGCCGATGCAGCACTTGTGCATCCAGCGACAATACACTGCAGTGATATTCCGGTGCCAACTGCACTCCAAACGTTCGGGTGCAAGAGGGTGTTTTGCAGGAGTCGCGAGGACCAAGTGGAACAGCAGTAACACAATATTATCAAATACACGCGCGTTTTATTGCGCAGTCGATATTGACGAATGGCGGCGCAGGTTCAGTGATAAACGTGTTTCGAGGTATTTAAGGACGATAAACATACCTGGAAAACGTACGCGTTGAACTAAAGCGAGAACGGCGATTCCGTACCCTTTATTGAATCACGGCCCAACCGTATGAAACGTTCTCTACTGTGCAGCTACGCGTGACAATAACAAGACCTATACGCGCGCGCGCGCACAATACAAAAATTACAAACATAAATTCTCGAGAATACCATCAAAGGCGGCGCGGCGGCCTGCTTGGTTCGTGCGAAATGAACAGCTACACAACGACGCGGGATCGCATGACATATCTGCGTGGAAAATAAATCAATTTCAAAACTACCACGAACGGAAGAGCACTTCACTTGGAAATCGATGACAAAACCGCCAGGCCCAGATTAAAACCACACTCGCCTTCAGATATGTTCCTGGAAGTTCGCGAAGACCGGCGGCCAGCCTATTGTGAAAAAAAATAAAAATAATTCGTTACAGATAATAATATCAAAGGACGAAAAACGTTGCGATTTACGCGACGATGATAATTTTATGGATTGGTGGAGAGCATCGTTGCGCCACGCGCGCAATGTTTCGAATTCGTTTTGATCGTCACTCGTTTTTACTAACCGTCGTCCGTTCGAATGACGAGAGATCTGCGTTGTTGCCGGCAATGTACCGGACGGTCCGTATCGAAAAATCGCAGGCGTGCTTCGAGCTTTCAGAAACGCATATCTGAAAATATAAAACTCGATTGATGAGCCACTGCTACGCGAATCCTATGAATAATCTCTTATTATTTAATTAAAATTAATTAAATTTAAGAAATCTAAGTGTTGAAAAGCGACGATGAAATGTAAAATATTTTATAATTTTAATTAAAAGTCTATTAAAAAAAATAAATAAAATCGCCGCGAGTTGAAACACGCGTGGTATTACAAATAACATTGTAGTTTGATGAAGTTGATAATATAACATAACACAAACAATGTACATTTTTCAAGTTTAAAGAAGGTTGATTACGCTTTAGACCGCCGCCGTTAAATTAAATAAAAAAACAATGTTTAGTAATAACGATATAATATTATGATATAATCGTAGTAAAAATGTATTTATTTTTATTTTTTTTTCGTATTCGAATTTACTTTCTCGTTCACGCGTCGCATAAAATTTCGTCTAAAACTCATTTTTCATTTTTAAATCAACACTGTACTCAATTATAACAATATATTATATTATTATACTACACGTGTTATGCGAACACTAACGCTGACTTTTAATTGACATTTTTATACGATTGTGTTGTATTTTCGTTAAAATTACAGGTAATATTATACAGATTTCCACTCGGACATATTATTTCAAATCTCAAAATTTTATTACACTGTAAATATCAATTGCACTTAAATTACCGATCTATGTATTATTCGAGTACAATATTATTAATTATCGAATAAATCATATTTCACTTTACTTGGATTACCTCGTGTCAAAATCGAATCTTATTTAATTAAATTTAATCGATTAAACTTTATTTATTATTATTTTTATTTTTATTTTTATTTTTTTGATCGGAGTAAAAATGATTCGTTTGATTTTATCGATGAAAATTTAATTTTATATAATATATTCCGATTAAAATATTCAATTCTTAAAAAATTATTCGTACGTCATATTAGTTACTCGCAGTATCGTGGCTCGCGGCGAATACTTATTAATTTGTTTCACAATGAGTATTTAAATATAAACAAGTGGTCAACCCTCAAATCAACCTTAGAATTTTTGAAACTTTAGATATTCTAATCGTTTTTTTTTTTCAAGGTTTTGTAGGTACTGTCATAACACTGTTAAATTAACTATTCAAATATACATAAATATACTCTATTATATCACATCTATAATGAAATGGATAACCAAACGAGTAGAATAAACATTAAATATGCTATACCTATATTTTTATAATGAGATATTTGAGTAGAATTTTAATTACGTTTTAGCATAACATGATATCCTGTACAAGTTTTGTTTACTTTTTACTTAAAATTTTAAAATAAATTACAAAACTCATTAAGTAAAGGTAATAATGCGATGTGAAAAAAAAAAAAAAAAACTATCCGTTTTTATTTTAATAGAAATATAGTCGTTCGTGATTCTAGGCCAAAAAAGTGAAAACGTAAAAGTAAACTTAAAAATTAATGAAATTCGAGTTTATATAATTACAATGTATGATAATAGAAAAAACTTTTATCTGTTTATTAGTTGTTTTTTTTATTCAATTTAATACAATATGTAATAAAAATGCATAAAATCTTATGTCGTCGGCGTCATATTTGTATGAAATAGAATCTATGAAAAAAATGAACTACGCTTTTGAAATACTCAAACAAATATAAAATTCTTGATGAGAACAATTAAATTACTCTTTCATAAATAATGAAATTTTTCAACGTTTTGAAGATAAAACACAATTCATAAAAACAACCTTGGTACATTTTTCTTTTTAATGCCCAAGGTAAACTCTCTCATAATCATTATTGTGTTTAAATTCTAACCGGTATTACATATTTTAATTCGATATAAAACTCTTTAGACGGTTTTTTATTTATTTTTTTCTTTATAACAATTAATGCAAATATTATATAAAATAATTTATTAAAATTATAAGAAATAGGTGTAGTATTGTGTAAAATAATATTAGGTCGCGTCCAATATTCGCGATTGATATTGTTATTATTTTAATATAAAAACGATGATTTTAATTACGTCCTCGTCGTATTGGTAATATACCCAAGAGAAATCGATGGACTTTGTAACTAGAACAAATTTAAAACCGCGGTTTTGAGACATATAGTATTCGTTTTGTAAAATCTAACACACCACGTATATAAGGAAAAAAGGGTTATGATTTTCTGTTTTTGCGATGGGAAAATTTCACGACGAATTCAAACGTCTATATTATATGCCGTGCCGGTGATGGACAAAGGACGGCCGATTACGGTTTCCAATCCCCACGCAAGATCAACTCACTAGGGTCGACCCTGAAAGAGTCCCCCCCGAACAATCGACTGCGATACGATTCCGCTCTGTCCGCGGGAACGCGGCCGTCGGATTTTCCGCGAACCCTGCCCGCCCCGAGAAAGCCCGAGAGTACCTAACCGATTAAATAACGATACCCTAATTTCGGCCGATGGTTTTATTGCAGCCGACGAAATAATTTCGCGCGCGCATTCCGAGCGCGACTAATATGGGTTTTACTGGAGGCCCCTAAAATGTATACGTCCTCTTTTGCGCCGGGAATGCTATAATTTCCCGGAACGGCGGCGGCAGCGGCGGGCACGAGACGACGACGCTCTCGTGTTTTTCACTCTCCCCGTAGGTGTCGCGAAATCCTGCTAACCGGAAACGCGAGCGAAATGTACGGATTATGTACGGATTATTCTGCGCCATTGTTTCCCAGGTCTTCTTGATTCTTTTTATTTTTCGTCATACTAATTTTATCGTCGTTTTCCGTCGTTACGATTACGACGAGAACGCTCGATCCGTCGTCCACGCCCAACAAGACATAATTTAACAAACTTTTGAGAAAACGTTCGCCAGACATTTCAGACGTTCGGCGAGCGTTCGAATGGTTTTCGTAAACGTGTTTACCCGAACGAATTTGACAGTCCGGACGAAAAGGAACAAAAACCGTCGAGCTTTGACGACGGGTCGTCATCATTTCGCTCCGATATTCGAGCTGAACACGCGAAAGTGGTTCTCCCGAAACCCGTTTGATTTATCTAACGCGTCGGCGCGAGTAAGGTGCCGGTGATCGATGGCGTTGTAATTGAAACGGGGACGTGTGGACGCGGGGCCGGGAGACACGACGACACTACAGCGATTTTCGGAATTTCTCGACTTAAATATAATAATTTATTATACGCGCGTCGTCGTCGTCGTAGTAGTGCTTGGGGTTTTTTCTTCTTCTTCTTCTTCCTCCTCGTCCGCGGGATGTAAACAATACATTGACATTCTTTGGGGGCGAGTCTCCGGGGACTGGACATCGGCACGAAATAAATGTTACGGAAACGAATAGCTACACGGACTATCAATAAGTCAAATGACTTCTGGGGTACGGACGGGGGGCGGGGGGGGGGAGGATGGCGGTGCTCGGCGGAGCGCGTGACGGAACGGACGGCGGTGGCGGAGAAAAAACGTCGGACGCAGTATTCATCAGCGCGTGGAATAAATGTTCCTGCGCTTCTTTTTTTTTTTCTTTTCGCTTTTATATCGTATACGTATATTATAGTCCGAAGAGTACGACCGAGGACGAGACAAGAAGAAGAAAAACGTTCCGCGATTGTTTTCGCATTGAATAAATAATCCTTAGTGTATGTTATAGAATAGCGCTGCTGCAGCGAATCGATGACGTTCGAACGTCACGTCGCGATCGTGACGAACGTCACGGTATTAAAACCAGGTGGTCGGGCGTTACCAGTAGCGAGCGCGGGGGATTTTTTTTCACTAGGGGTTGTATAAAAATTCCCCCGCATATAGAGGAATTTCGTAGAGCTCTATGCGGCAATTATCTAATACATTTGAATAACACTTAATTGTTTTATAAAATTCGATTAATAGCGTGCTGGGTAATTATTATTATTGTTGACTTTAATTTAAATATTTCAAGTACTTTTATTTATGATTTCTGTTCGTAATTGTTTACCAAAAAGGTATCGTATTTATCGTGGTTGTTATAGCTCTTGGTTTAGAAAAATTATTAGTATCGCGCCGAATTACTTTTAGAAAATAATAACTTCTCGAGTATTATACTCCCGATCCATGTGTTTATTTATACGTTTTAATATAATTTTCATATTCGCTGTGAGCTTTGCACGACCAACGTTTACACACACGTATTTAGCATTTCGGTAACAGCCGTTGGCCACTGCAAGCCGACTGCAACATCAACTGTCCGTCGTTCTTCGTCATCGTCATCATCATTAATCTGGTACAATTATTTTTAAATTTATTCGGGGTTTTTTTTTTTTTCAGTACACCGTCCAGCTAAATTACTCGAAACGAAAACAAAACATACAAATCGTTTTTTTTTTTTGATTATTTTACTCAGCTGTATTTGAATACTCGAATTTACCGAACAACCGAATCCTCGCATTCGAATAGCTGTCTAAAAACAAACTATTCGAAACCGTTTCATAACATTGCCGCCCGTACGACACGTGATATATTATTTTAATAAAACGTCTATACTCGCGTGTACCTTATTTTCGTTTTACGCACATTTACGAAAAAATTCATTCGATGAAATTGCGTTTGGTTTATACACTTGGAAACTTATATTGTAATTGAAATAATTGACTATTGAAATAAGGGCCGAATTCTATGGGCCCTTTTGCTCTATTCCCCTTAAACTACTCACCACTGGCATATTCAAAAACGATTGATCAGAGAGAGGAAAACCGTGCCAAGAAATCGCAATCGTGTATTCATCTTGTTATTAACGACCTTGCCGCCGGCGTTTAAATTTATCCGAATTAACGCCGCCGAGACTGCTTGTAAGTTATATTTCTTTTTAATACGACCGATACTAGTTTACAAAATAAAATAACGCTCCTCTTATACAGTTGACGTGAATAATATATTATAAGGAGATAAATGATTTCGTCAATATTCAGAGGACCCACTTTGCAAACTCTCGGCGCTCGCCCGAAATAAAAGACGAAGAAAAGTTATTAAACCTAATATACGAACGTTTTAAATATTCCGTGTCGGTTTCGATTTTGTTTCCATTATTGGAAATACTCGGAAAACTGCGATTCGCATACGATATGAAAAAGTGTCTCTCGGAAATTCGCGTCTTTTAAAATTCCAAGGCGATAAAACAGCGCGCAGCCAGTCAATTATGCAAAGCAGACGCGAGTTTGGGAAATTTATTTAAAAACTTTTTCACGCCGATATTCGCGGGCATCCGGCTGTGCGTGTTGTTTACACTGCTGATGGCCAAAAATCGACGGAAACACAAAAGTCCCGAGACGAATAAACTAGTCGCCGCCGAGAGAAAACAAACTGCTAATAATAATAATAACGTGTAACGTGGATAGAATCAGATTTAACACGTACCTCTATATACATTCTTCGATCGGAGAACAATCGTCGTTTTTTTTTCGTCCCAAAAGTATTGACTTTTTTTTTTCGATTTTCCCTCCGCCAAATGCAATGGAGGTTCTTGAACTTCACCGACACCCCTAATCAGTAGACACATTGTTAGTTGAGTAACGAATAAAATATAAATAATAGTCGGTTTTGTACCCGGGTTTTTGATTTTTCCCATAGGACATCGCCGTCAAAATATGGAATTTCGAAAAATTTAGATTCGTCTACTAGTTTTCTCGCGATCCGACTGCGTCGCCGGCGTATTATTTTCACCTCTGCTTTTCTGCCATTCGATAATAATATAATATTATAAGAGCGTGCGACTTCAAGCGTGCGTCCCGAACAACTATTGTTTTCTAGTCTCGACGTTCACTCGAAAGTCGGCGATCGAATAAAGAAGATTAAAAATCTCTTTTCCGACTGCACCGCGGCAATAACGGTCGCGCGTGTAGAGTTTCATAATGAAAGCGTGTTCTCGTGCTTAAAGGGTTGAAAATATGGCGTCGGATTATCGCGAAAACGTAATCGATTTTAATTCGAAAGCATAAATAATAATATGTAGTATTACGAGCAGAAACGATCGGAGTTTCAATTTTATTATTTACTTCTTTCCGCGCGTTCTCGTATATAATACACGGTACTATTTTTATTTTATCTTTATAGTCGCGCATAACTACTGCGCGCTGCGGCGAGTTCCGCCGAAATTTCATTTCAATGTTTCGCCAGTATAACGTTGTATCTATATTGACCTTCTGAATAATAATGGAGAATATGAACGAACGAGCGTTGTTTCGGCATATTATATTTTAACCGTTCTTTTAACCGTGAGAATAATAAAATACGGTTTGGCGAAATAAAAAAAAAATAAAAAAATTACGCCGAACGAGAAGAAGACGAAAACTACTGAAAAATACATATACCCGCAGCCCCCCGCAGTGTCGCGGGCCCGAACGTTTAAATGGCTACGTTTCCTCCGCCGCCGCCACCACCACCACCTCATTGCTCCCGAAATTACGCCCGAAAAAATCCTTATCTCTTTAAACAACGTCCCGGAAAAGCTTGATGAAAGAATCGTAATCTTTTTCAGTTAATACCGCCGCCGTGTAATACGGACGTTTCACGGATATTCGCGTTTGAACTTTATTCGTTTGCGTGACGGAAAAAGATATTTGGCAGTCATATAGGCGTGCGCGCCGGGGCACTCCCCGTCGCATATCCTGCAGAGGAGCTCAATAATAATTATTGTCGGATGTGTTTCAATAGTTAGTTTTTAAAATCAAAAAAAAATAAATACGATTTCATTTTCTCTTACAAAACGGTGACCTAGAGGGGACGATGGTTTTTTTCTACATAATACATATTATTGTGGTAATTTTTATTTTATACGGAATTGTATTATTAGTTATCGTCAAAGCGCGATAAGAGACGGGCGGTGGACGATTATCAATCGAGCAAACGATATTGTAGTCTCTCGGTCTCCACCGTCCGTCTCGCGCGCGTGTGATTTGGTATTTAATAAAAACCATTATTCAAATATAATATAAATATTTTGTTTTAAAATCGTGTGTGAGTTTTAAGCCACCACAAGCATACCCAAGTTCTTTTTCTGGTCCAACCGACAGTAATTTCACTTAAATTTAGTTAAATTGAGTGGTTACTACATTATTATACGGAAAGAATATCGCGATGAATCCTAAAGATTAAGATGGTAAGATTTATGAGTTTAAAAACGCCACACATGGACCGAAAATTAGAACTCGAATAAAATGTGATTTATATACTCGAATATCAATTATCAGCGGTACTCGCGTATGTTTAAAAGTCATATAGCTTTTGCGTTACTATTCATACACGTTGACGATTCGTTTTCGTATCACTTACAAAATATATTGTGCAAAAATTAAAATAACTATCGAGTTGTTTTCAACAAATATCATCAGCATCGTTTGCTGGTCTACTCGCGCATATATACGTATTTAGTTCAGCAGTCACGACGGACGTTGTTTCACGGCCCAAAAATTATAACTCGCGCGCTCTACGCGTGAACTAGAAGACGTGTGATCGCGTGATCGCGATGATCTAACGACACGGACGCGATGGACGAGCGCTCCTCTGGACAGGAGATCCGAACGGGCGCGAACGGCGTCGACGAAGTTTATACGAAGCGTCGAAACGACATCGTGACGACACGTAGAATTCAAAAATCTCTGCGAAACGCGTCAATATTATCGACGAAAATTATGTTGTGTTTTGCGATTGAAATTCTTTAGAAAAAAATTTAAATAAACGATCGATAAAACTCGAGGGTTATCCCCCTAGGTCCCTGCCCGAGTTTCGCCGAGTTTTCGTTATCCCAACAACATACCTTTTACATTAATTTCAATCGTAAATTCGTAAACAAAACGCAAACACGACCGCGAGATAATAATATGTTATGCCGTAATACGACGGTACGTACGAGCGTTATATTATTTATCTGTCTCGTAAACGGTTTCGTGTAATGTTATGTGCTGCTATTGTGACTTGGATGCGAATCCGCACACAATATTAATAAGTACCATAATACTGCGCGTATGTAATGGGCCGAGTTAACGATTTTTTTCAACACTTTAAGTTCATTTACTACAAAGAAGTGTAAGTTTTAATTTAAAGTTAATAGCGATTACTTATATAAAGTTAAATAAGAAAAATTTGACTCGGTTGAAAATCGATTACATTTTAATTTCCTACAAGCTAATAACTTGAAGTGATGGACAACGGTCGATTCTGAATGAAGCGAGGAATGTGCTTTTTAGATATTGTTTCGATTTTTAAATCATAACGATCAGTCGTTACAATAAAATGTAGAAAAGTCTGCTCGATAACGATTAAAGTTACGTTTTAAATCCGATTGTTATGAGTAATACGATATGAGGAAAAAATTAGCTCGGCGCTACAATATCGTCAATTGAATGATGAGTAACTGCTTATTGCGAACGGAAATCAACTCGTAAAGTAAATGAGTCTAAACATGAACTTTTTAATTCATTAATGCCCGGCATACCGAAGTATATTCGTTTCAAACACTCGAAACATTAACACGCCGTCTCGTCTCGAGTCTTAAATAATATCGATCCATTGTTAAGTTGCCAAAAATATTCGCGAAAAAGCCGCGATTTCTCTAAATAAAAAAAATAAAAATAAAAAAAAAACTTTCTTTCTTTCTTTGTCTGCGGCACATAAAATTCACTCGGCTTTTCCGATCGGAACTCGCTCTTCGAGAGGTTTATGGCGAGGAAGCAACATGATTATAAATCACCTATCCCTATCAGTCGACGAACTTCCCGTTTTCAGACTGCAATACATGTACAGTAAGAGCGTGAAAAAGGCAATGAAAAAAAAAAATACATATATATACGAGTATATATATATATTATAAAAAACGTAACGGAGTTTTTTTTTTTCCTCTCTTATTTCGCTAACGGCATTAATAACCGATGCAGCGGCGGCGGCGGCGGCGGAATGCACTTTTTTCTTCTTCTCCGTGTCCGGTCATATCATCGAATGGCGGAAAAGAACGGGAGAGAGAGAGAGAAAAATTCAGTGCGAAAACTATAATATATAGGTACTCCGGTGGAAAAAAAGAGAAAAACTCTCGAGTTATTCGATAGAAAAAAAAATAACAATGATAATAAATAATAATCGTAATAATAATGAGAAGAATCCAAACGAAACGCGTTTGTTTATAATGGCGCACTGATTTACGTATTTCCACGACGACGTCTCTAGGCAAATGCGAAAATCGTCGAGAAAAAAATATACGTCTCGGCAGAGAGCTAAAAACGATCGCGACGAGACGGTTCGACGGAAACGCACGTTCGTCACCGACGACGTCGTCGTTAAAATTATCTGAAAGCGTCGAAACGAACGATTTGGGAAAATCTAGGACCCGAAAACGATAGAAACATAATATAATATACGGCGGAGAACCATCCGATGTGCCGGCGACCTCAGTGATTCGGTATTTTTTTCACCGCATCCAAAATGTAATCACGAGTGAATTTATGCCAAAAAAAAACGCGAGAAAAAATTCTGAAACGCGAACGAAGTACATAGTACAAGGATTCGGGCGAGGTACGACCGCCAAGTCGAACGAGTTACTCGGTAACTCGGTTAAGTCGCGGTAACTTACTTAGATTTAATGACCTAGATAAGTTACGAGTTACTGTAAAAAAAAAAGAGAAAAGTAACTCATTTATTTAATATGTATTGCTTTTAACGAAAAAAAAGAAAGGAACCTAGTCGAGTTACTGGGGTACGAGTGATTAAGTAAAGATGATTTAGTAAATTTTTACTGACTTTGAACTCGCCGTTTCTCGGTTTTGGATACAGGTGAATTGTTTTTACGTGTATTCCAAACCGACGCGCGACGACGCGGTATATCTCGTACAATTTTTTTATTCGAAAAAATGTCGTCGACTTTTTAATATTTTTCGTCGCATTCTCGCCGACAAATGGGAATTTTTTCGAGAATTTCGGCCATTGTTTTCCAGACCGTTTTTATCGTGGGATTTCAAGGGCATTTGTCGTATCCGCGGGAGTCCTAATCATTATTATATTATGCGATTTATCGCAATAAATAATATCATGTACGGAATCGATTTCGCTCCGTACACGCGGGATTTATTATTTCACGTAAAACATTATCGCGTTTACTCGTAAACATAAAAATAATGCGCGCGCCCCCCCCCCCCCTCCCACTTATTATAAACATAAAGCACGTAATAATAATCCAGTAAATAATGTTCGTAAAAGTTGGGTTTATATTTTTTATTTTTAATATCAAAGTTCTCGGAATGAAATATATAACGGAACAACGACTGGGGATATATACTCGTGTACCGTATACCCGCGGCATCGTACTGCACAGCGTTTCATAATATAAATACCGTTTGAAAAGAATATTTACACACCGTAATTCGAATATATAATATTCGTGCATGGAAACCGATTCAATGGAGTTTATTACAATGTCATCGCGTATACCTATATCCGCGGAGCGGTATGATTAAATTTTAATCTGTCCGACGGAAATGTTCAAAACAATACCCGCGCGTAGACGTCATGAACACGAATTTGTCGGCAGGTACTTTCACAAAATTATTCACCGCTTGGAAAATAATCAACGTAACAGTATATTACAGCGCGCAGGACGGACGGTAAATAGGGTCGGTGGGGAACGCCTGCGAGTGTAGTGTTCTTGCGGATTGCGTTAAATCCGCCGGCAAAACGATTGTTTTCAATCGATCAAAAAGAAAACGTACGACGACTGCGGCGGCGGCGGCGTGCAATTATTATTACATTTTATCGGTTTTTATTTAATGTTTGCCGATTCTCAATCGCCAGTACCGGCACAACTCTCAGACCCTATTATAAACGTTATGACATATTACACGGCGCGATCGAAAATGATAGAAAAATGAACGAACGTGGTCATTTGAAGTTGTACAAATATATTGACTGTGCGATTATTATTTTGTCCCGCAATAGTCGAATAATTTGCGATTATAATCGATCAAAACACTCGGTATTTTCGGTTATTTCGAATATTGAGTTATTCGGATATGTTAATTTTTATAATGAAAATACAATCCAAATATGAGCTTCTTTTACTAAAGGCGATTATCGCGTTTCTTTAAATAAATTATTATAACTGTTAACTATTATATTATTATTGTATCGTGGATAAAGAGAGGTAAACGATGTGCTGAGGTCGACTTCAATCGTCGAGACTAGTGATGGGCAGAAACGACTATTTGATACTCGGTTTTCATTACGTACTACCGACTATTATTCGACTAATTATTTGACTAAAATAACTGATAACTCGGTAATTCTAAGAAATCTAAATTTTTATATTATTATTATTATTTTGTTATATTGTTGAATTAAAGTAATTCATGCTAAAGTTTGCAATCAGTCCAATAAAAATCAGTTGAATAATAAAAAAAAAAGCAAATTGAATAATGATAATAAGTTAAATAATAAAAATAAATCGAATAATAATAATTAGTCGAATAATAAAAATAAGTCGAATAATTAGTGGAATAATAAAAATGTTCGAGTAACTAAATTAGTCATATGGTACTACCGACTAAGTCGGTAGTAATTAGTCAATTTTGCCCATCACTAGTTGAGACACCCCTTATTTTACGTTTCCAATTCGAGCACTGTTTCAATGTAAAAACGTAGATTTATATAATCCGATAAGAAATATGCGCGATTTAGACACGATCGCTCGTGTATTTTAAAAACGAGGCTTAATAACGGTCATCATTGTTATTAAAAAAATCGAAACGCGCGCGGAAATGTTTCGCGTGACAATTTGTCAGCGCGAGAAGCCCTCTCTATAGAGATAATATAATATACGAGGCCATCACGGGGTTTATTTGTATTTATGGGAAGTCGGACAGGTAAAATTTACATTTGCCATTACGCGCGCGCGAAACACGACGACAATACGACCCGCGTATATGTGCATATACGATATAAATATATATGTTCGTCGAGAAATTGAAAAACTTTTCCCCGAGTTTATCTATCGGGCATATAATAGTAATAATAATAATAATTCAACGGTATTGCACCGCTAATAACGATGCACGCGCGCGCGCGCGCGATGGCTTAATACGACTTTGTGCGCGTGGACCCGACGACGGAGCTGTTTCGCGAAATCCCTCCGAACGAATATTGAAATATATAGCTCATATTGCGTTTGATGGCTGCAAGCGGCCCCTTTGTGTGCACGAAAGTGAGAGAGAGAGACGAAAATACCCGAGCACAATGCACCCATATTATATACGTGTATATATATATATCATCGTCGTCGAAATGAAAATCATAAAATAGTATAGTAATAATAAATACGACGGCGTAGTCCGACGATCTGGGGGGTTTTTTTTTTTTTCGATTCCGGGTCGTTTCCTAGATGATTTTAATGCGCGCGGACCATATCGCGTTTTCCGCAATGCCGTAGCGGCGCGATAATTACCTAGTGGATTGTACCCCCTCCCCTCACCCCCCCCCCCCACGACTTTAGTACCTCCCGTGTCTATTCCGAATAGTTTAAAGAAAACGTATTTCAATCGTTTTACGATTTCCAAACTTTGTATTTAATTTTAAGTTTTTTACCTCCGCTCGTATCCGCAGTATCGTATCCTCCACGAGTTCGGCGACGTGTGAACGTGGTTTTTAAGTTTTTTTTCTCTCCAAGCAAACGTTTGAAAGTCGACAACAAATCCAGTGGGTACCTACTGCAGTACAAACTGCAGGCAGCGTTTCGCCGACTTCCCACTCGAGTGCGGTAGAAATTTTACGACGACGTAAAAAACAATCGAAAGCGATTATTCGAATGGTATGGAAAATAACACCGAAAACATTATCATGTCAAACAAATTCGCGACTATTTATGGACGGCAGCTTTGTGATTTAATTCCAAGTACGGTTGTGTAGGATTTAGAATTTAAAGAAAATTTGAATTAAAACTCGAGTGCAAAAACACACTTTCAGCTGTGTGTCTAACGCGCAAAAACATCGAAATATTTTCCGATCAAATTCAAATCAATCGAAACTCAAAATCGTGAAATAATTTTGACTCCCTTACTCGAAAACGTATCGACTGGTTAATGCCCACATCGTGCACAGTTAGTTTAAACTTTACGTTATATTTCGGGCGGGTGTTCAACGTTCGTTCGTGAAACACAGAACTCGTCAAAAACGAGTATAGTAGACGGTTAAAAAAAACGAAACGCGCGATTATTATTATTTTCAGATTAAACGCACGCGTAGAACGTACGTTCTACAACGGGTCAAAAACACGTTTGGACATTTCGAATAATATTGATCGCGAAGAGAGGCAATTAACCGTTACGGGAAAACATCTGGCGTGTTAAAAAAAAAAAAAAGAAAAAAAAACGTAAAAAGTCTTATGTATAGATAGTAATGAAAAATGTTTTTAATTATTTATATTTTTAAGCCGATTGCCTACGGAGGGAAAAGTTATTAGCGAAGAAAAAAATTATTATATTTCCTTTTTCCTTAAATATTAAAATAATAATAAAAACGTAAATACTCGATAACTTTTTTTTCGACGCGCAGAGGTGTGGACGGACGACGACGACGACGAACAAATTCTCGTGCGCCCGGGTAGTTTTCCAAAAGTTTGTCTCGCCACTCTGTAATATTGTATAATGTATCGAAACGATTTGTCATCTCTGCCTAATACGTAGCTTTCGAACGAAAAGTCAATCGAGATTTTATCAAAGAAACAGGAATCGATAGTTTTGTGAATTCTACCGAGTACTGAAATTTCCGTATATAAAAAAAAAAAAAAAAAATAGAAAAATAGAAAAAACCGAATGCGTTTTAATCGAATACGATACGATAGAATTTATTGAAAACATTAATTCTAAAAACCGATTGTAAATAATTATAAATGTACTGTTTATGAGACAACGCCGCCGTTAACAAAATAAAACCACCGTGTCACATAATATCCGAACGCCAGTGAATCGAACGAATTAACACACCGACTAGTCGGTAAATACAAAATCCAAATGCGTGTACAATAATCCTATCGATTTCTTTACGTCTCTATTGTACTGTCAATAATAATAATCGTTAATCGCGTCGCAAATTCGCGACCGATTGGATTCGTACACAATCCGTACACACAAATCGTGACGTTGTTAATCGCCATGACACGAGTATTGCGGTAGAATGAGCGTCGTAAACATTTTGAAATTATTTTTTATCGACGAGCGCAATGTCGCTTAAAAAACGACAAATGAAAAAAAAAAAACCACCTCGCGATTTTAATATTAAAAAAATTGTTCGGAAAATATTTTTTTTCTCCAAATCCTAGACCCGTCGACGGGTCTAAAACTAGTGAGTTTTAGAAAGGAAAAATCTCACCGTTGAAAGTTCGACTGAAAAAACGTCAGTAAACGTCATACGGAGAGTGTATTAATGCGTATAACAACTGTACCGCCCGACGGCGGCGTGTTTAGAATTTTCCCAACGTCACAAAGTAGATTGACCGGATCACATACTGAACACGGTGTTTAGAACGAATGCAATTGACGGAACGCATTTGCAAGTAAATAGTTTTCCATACGATAAACATTTTATTCCCATTTATAAATTTAAAGGATTCGAACAATATTTTTTCATTGGTTTTTTCATCGTGATTCAAGAACACACTGTATATCATTATGTCAAGAAAATGTTAGAGTATTGATATGAAATTAGTTATGAAATATAAGTCGTTTTTCTACCTGAAATCTATTGCCAAAATATTGAAAATAGAAATTATTTATTCCATTTGTAGTAGGTACTCGTAGTATTAGTGGTGGTTCGTTTTTTTTTTAATAAAAAATAATTAAATAAACTACTCAATAAAAATATGCGTTAATTTTTTCGACAAACGTGTTCCTTTGGAAAAATATTACTAATTTTAGCGTGAACGAGTTCGTTTTTTATACGTTAAACGTGGACGACGACGCGAACGAGTTCTGTTTTCGAGTGCTAACAACTGTACGAACGACGCGATAAATAATACACGTTGTAATAACCGATGAATTTCCATCGAAATATCCGAAATATAGAGTCGCATAGATACTCGCACAGCTGATGATAAACAAAAATAAAAACCGACTTAAACCTCAGTATCATCTCCCTGGCTTACGTCTGAAATAGATACGAGTTTATAAACGCGCCGTTCAATCTGTCAGGTCGAAAACAATGAACACCCTATATGGGTAGCGCGGCGTTGAAAAATCTTGAATTTCGTTCGCGTTGTTAAATGGAAATTATTACAATCGACCGTTTCGATGAAAACGACAAATATTTACGATGCCCGTAATGTTACATAATCAATATAAATACCGATGGAGAATAAAAAAAAAAACACGAATTAAAATAACTAGAAAACGACCACCCCCTGCGCGGGCTGCAGTCGATTAATTATATATGATACGATCTACCTGTTCGCGTTTAAAAATGCGAAAATATTACGACGCGCGTAAAGCAAACGTTATTTTAATGAATTTTAAATATTTTTTAAATAATTTCTCCGGTACGCGCGTTTATTCCCCACCCCTCCCCCCCCCCCATTAATCGCATACGGTTCTTAACACGTTGATGGACAGTCACTGCTATAGCAGTTATGGTGTTTTAAGTAGTAATTTGAGTATGACTGCTATAGCAGTTATATGTTTATAAGTCGTAAACAAGGCGTAACAGGTATAGCAGTCATGTTCGTCGTGGGTTTATCGTATTTAAGACAGATATGTAATGTCCATTTACGACTTTACAATTTTTTCTACTCTCGTTGTTTTTATTCCTATTTTTATTAAAAATAAAAGCTCCGACTCGTTTTTTATTCGAAGCAATAGTCAATGAGATATTATAAAAGTGACAATGAAATTACAGCAAGATGCATGAGACTGCTATAGCAGTTATGTCCGTCAACGTGTTAAAACCAATGTAATAATAAGCTACACGACCTGACAAAGCTTTCACGGGACGTATTTTGTCTCGCTGTTTTACAAACGGTTAGGTTAAAAATCGTTGCCGTAATTGTTTGAAACGATAAAAAAAAATTAGGAATCGGTTAATCCGCCGCCGATTTAAGAGGCGATTCGTTTCTACGTACTATCGCTTCGTCAGGACTCGCGACGACGACGTCAAGACGATGTTTTTGCAACGACACGGCCGCACGTGGCGTCCGTCACGACTGGATTTATAATGACAATTTAATTTAACGGCGTTTAACGTTCTTAAAAACAAATTAAAATCAATCAGTTGAACTCGAAATCAAAACGAAAAAACCACGGCGCACGTACGCGGCGGCGAATCAATTAACGAAATATTTCCGACGGCTATACCCGACGGCGATTCAAGCAAGACCGAAACTACCAAGATCGACTAGAGAAAATTAACTGTTTTATTAATATAATTTGTTCGTTTGTTAAAAAGTCGAAAGTAAAAAAAATAAATATGAAATAATAACGTTCAATTGTCGACGATCGGTTTTGATATTTCGTTGAATGTATTTTTAAAATATATAAATTGACCATAAATTATTGAGCAAATAAGTAAGTTCTAGTAGTTGAGACGAATAAAATATCTATCTGTATATTATACAAGCTTTCGTGACGCCTCTTTTAAAAAAAATTCAACTACGCCAATGATGAATTTCGATTTAGATTTCTACTTCGGATAGATTATATTTCATAACGATATTATATTATTGGCCTATCACAACACCCGGTTATGTGTCCAGGAAAATAGTAAGAAGAATATAAAAAAAAAAGTAAACCTTTACCCTATATATCGAAGTATAAATCGATGTCACCGAGAAATACGGTAAAACAAGTGAATAGCCAACCGATAAAAATGGAAAAATCAATCTAAAATGTGTAAATTGGGTAGATAGAAAAGCTCGAATTCAAATTTTTCGTTTTCTGTGTAAAAACAGTTTTTCTCTAGTGAACGCGACATGTAATGTATTGACGATTAATAAAATTGAAAATTCAAACACTCTAAATGCAGCAAAAAGCGTTCGTCCGAGACTTTATTTTGAAAACCGGCGACTTGAAAAAAAAAAAAAAAACGCGACAGACCGTCGTCGATGCGAAATGATAATGAAAGAAAAAAAAGGGGATTTCGTATGTCATTGTTTCTTCGAACGGGGTGTCGCGATGGAGAAAAAGCTAATAAAAAAAAAAAAAAACCGCCACGTTTAGAGGCTCGTTGGCCGCGTAATTTTGCTTTCGTCGAACGATTTGACGACACGAGACTGAATGAGAAAAATAATATTATGCCGGCGAAAATATTATGACTCACGCGCGAGGTATTTTTTGACGAGAATCGTGACGGGGGGGGTGAGAGACAGATATCCCGCCGGGGCCCCGCGAAAGCCCCGCATAAGTCCGGCCACATTTCGAGGATTATATAACTTTAATGGCAATCCGAACGTCACGTTATATATATGAGTGTGTATGATATGATATTATTATATACGAAACCCGGGGAAACGCGCGTAAAAACGACAGAGAGGGAAAATGCGCAAAATTTTGATTGATGCGTTTGGCCCTTGCGCGTCTGTCAAACTGCACTCGCCCAGGTGCCGCCGTCGCGCAAACTAAGGGGGTTCGCTCGAACATACGGAGAGAGCGGGAAAAAAAAAAAAACAATGATAATTAATAATTTCGACGCGCCGCCGCCGCTACGGCGGAAAAAAAACAACAACTCGTATCTTATTCCGCCTTCGACCCGCAGTTTCGGTGTCTGTTTGTTTTTGTTTTTTAGACGCGCCCGCGCCGCCGCCGCCGAAATCCGAAATCCTTCGTCAGCTGCGTCGCACCGACCCCCAACTCCCGGCGAATACGGTCGGCGGCGCTTGTTTGTTGCGGCGATATTTGCATAATGCTCGCCGATGGGAGCACACCCCCGAGGGCTCTACTATTGCAACTACCCTCGCGCGCGCGCGCGCTCGGTGTTAAATAATCAAATTCGATTTAATCCTTCGTGCGCGGCAGGACGACGAGAACACACTCGAAACACACTCGTTCGTCCAATACATATATATATTAATAAATACGTTATGATTCCGGTTATACTGCAGGTAAACACGTCTTACCGCACACACGAGCGGACGGGTCGTTTTTTTGGTCAATCGGTAAACTTTTTGGAAACAGGACATTTTCAAGTCGATTTTAAAACGAAGCCGGCGGTCTATAGGTCCTTTAATGGTTACCGGTGGTGGGGAGGGTCCACGAAGTAGCTTTAATTTTTTTTTTTTTACCAAATTATAATATATATTTTAAATCAACTACTATAACAATCGTAAAGAGTCGGGCGTCCTTGGGGCGTATACTTAATATTTCAAAGGTCGTCAAAATCCTAACCCTATCAACACGATATTGTTTCGTTAGAATTCGCCATCACGTCTTCGGACAAAGACCGTACAGTGATTGCATTCGAGTATAACACGCGAGCACCACACGAATCGAGTATGACACGTTGTGTTTCGTTGATACGAAACCGTGAGAGATTAGTTCGAATTATTCGGTTTTACTCGTACGAACAATGGAAAACATAATCGTTTCTCGCACTCTATACCTACGGACTATACGTGTACCGCGATTTATCCGTATCGCGTCGGTATTATAACGCTTTACCACTATACCGACGAATTTAATCGTCTACGTTCAAATGTGTCTACACATACGAATTCGCAATCACAAACTTCGATCTCAAAAATAATGTGAAAAAAGCACTGTGAAAGAGTATTAGTATAGTATAATCGTGTAAGAAACAGACAAGCATATATAGTTAATCTTTTATACTTTAGATTTTGACTCTAAGAAGCGCTACCGATGATTTAAATGTAATTTTGTAAACGCATGTGCAGCTAAACTGCATTCGTCGGGAATTGGCAAATTAAAAAACTGCAACGAGATCTTTTCCTACGGCAAGAGCATTCGACGCGCAGAGAGAAATCTGACAAAATGTCAGAGAAACGTGAGCATTTTTAAAACCACGAAACGTTAAAATCATCACGTCGTCGATTCGGTCGACACTCTCGTTAATACGTATATTTGTTAATAAATTATGACGATTTTGAAAATCAAATTTGATATTATATATTTAATAAAATGTTTACACACTATTTGTTTTTGGTAAATCTGTTAATCGTAATAATGATTTTTTTTTTGATATCAAATTTATTTCAAAATCTACGTTGAAATATTATTTACATCGATCCAACAAGTAAGTAACCCCCCCCCCCCAACATCAAAGACAGGAGATATATTTATATTTCAATAGCACGACGGAAGGGAGGCCGCGACGTCTTACGGCAGTATAAAAGGAGGCATGGGCCTTAAGAAGTTGAGAACCTTTGTCCTACAGTATAATAACAGATTCTCTTTGTGCGAAGAAAATAAACGTATCGACATTACGGACAGGTAAATAAAATAGTTTGATCCGCGTCTCCGCGCGACCAACTGGAGTGTTCGACGACAATGATCGAACAACAATAATAAAAAAAAAAAAAAAACCTTTTAAAATGCGTAAACTTGTTGTAAAAAACAACGTTATATAGTATCCAAGTGTTTTCGACGAAGCTAAAGATATACGTAATAAGATTCGTTCGGAACGAAATAATAACGCGAGCTCGGATCGAAGAATCGATTTTAGAACATTTATTATTTACCACCGGTGATATGATCGTTGATATTTTAAATATTTTATACAGCCGTGATGCGCGCGCACGTTCTATTTTCATAAATAAAAACGTACCGTTCAATTCGTACGCGAGTATGGTTTGACATCGCGTACCGAGGGCATAATGTGCTGCCACGACTCATAAGAGATTGTGGAAAAAAAAGAAAAGTTTAGCACGAAATTTCACTTATTTTAGACTGCGCGTCGAACGATCGCGATTAAAAACTATACGTTATTGTATTTGTAGCGCGCGTATGACGTAGTAATAAAAGCCGTCGACGTGAATGTATTATTATTTATTATGACGATGATGTATCCGCGGGCGTACGAACAAAGATAAAAACCGAAAAAAAAAAAGCAAAATAAACCGAGGTGCGAATTTTGATGTAACTATTTTTATCGAAAAACTAAAACAAAAGTTTTTCTTAATATTATAATATTATATTTTTATCGCGGCGAAAACTTTTGTTTTAAAAATTTTAAATACAATGCATGTGCGCGCGCGTAATTTCACGTTTAATTGTTAAATAAATTTCAAACGAAACGCCGAGAACGACTATTTATATTTTTTTTTTGTTTTGAATAAAACTACGCCTTATAATATTTAGTAAAACGATACGGTCAAACGCGTTAAAAAAAAAAAAAAAAAAATTGTATTCAGTCATAAAATACAGCCGCGAGTTGTTACGATTATATTCGTAGTTTTTGATTTTATTTTCGGTTTTGACACAACTCGTCCGTTTTAGAAACCATCGAGTGATACGTATAATTTTTTGAAACAACGATCGATTTCGAATCGGAAAAGAAGCACCTGCGATATTCTGTACGTCGTCGATGCGTTTGCGCCGACAGGATTTTTGCACCAGATGAACTTCGAGTTAGTAGCGAGCGTCCATGTCAAACTACATACCTATGCGAATAGTTCTACATAGTCTTGTGTGGATGTCTCTTTTTTTTTTTTTTTTTCGTGTTTTCTGTTTTTCGTTTTAAATTAAAACCGTTTTGGGGAGAAATTCCTCTGCCGCGAAGAATGGAAAAATACATCGTATTGAGAAATAAAACCACGACGACGACGACGACGTTGTTTCCGAGGAACGTGTTTACATCTCATTTCGAAGGTATGCGCTAGAAATGTCGGCGTTTTTTTTCTTCTTCTTCTTCTTGTTCTTCTGATTATTCTCTTACCAGTCTTGTCGCCAACTGTCCGGCTGCCACGTGTGCGGCGGCGGTTGCCGTAGTATATTAATAAATTCATTACTCGGTCCGAACACACACACACGCACACGAAAAGAAGAAAAAAAAGAGCGACGAAATACCTATGGCCATTGAAATGGCCATAATTACTATTTACTAATTTCGTCGGGCGTATTATTTCGGTATTTCTCCGAGACGATCTTTATTCATCGTATTTAGACCGCACACGATCACCGCGCCGCCGAGCCGGGACGATCCGGAATCAATCGAGTGGAGGAAAGAAGAAGAAAAAAATCGGTTTATTAGCGCGACGTGTCCTGCCGTCGTCGCCGCCGGCGTGATTTATCATGATCGCGTTTTAATGTCGCGTTAACGTCGAATCGTTTAAATTGAGGAAATTGTCATATCGAAAATATGGAGGGTGCCAAGTAATTTCACCGAGTCGATCGGTATAGAAAACAAACAATAAAATCCACGGATGGACAACGTCTTGGATGATTTATATCCGAGATCTTAGACGTGTGAGTGTTTTTAGAATTAAAGCGAAAATAATTCGTTAAGAAATTTTCAATTACTAATTTTATTGTACGATTTGTTGGGAAACGTTTACGAGTTTGCTTTATGTCCATTTACAGGACTGATGGAATTTCAAAATTAGTTGAAAAAGCGTTTCGAAAGTAAAGTTTAAATGGGTCTGCGCCGTGCAGTGTTTATTAACTACGTGGATGTTTGTTGAATTTATAAAAAACAAAAAAGTATCTTATAACTAGTATCTGAAATTTTTCGAATTTATATCGTGCGTTTAGATATATTTTTCAATGCATCTTTTGCTGAACGTTATGAATATTTTATAAAACGAATAATTATTTAACTCGGATTGACGACTGGAGTGTAATATATTGTGTAAGAGTAAATAAAATCATTTTTTAAATCATTTCTAAATTACTATATCAAAATTCTCATGCACATTTGGTTTTTTTTTATATTTGTGATATGTTTTTTACATTATTACACTACCTAATTTATAATTAATTTTACCGTCGCTTTCGGAAAAAAATACATTTTTAATTCTAATAACCCACTACTATAAAATGCATTTTTAATACTCCATTAAACGGAATCTAAAAATTCTATAAAACATATTAAAAAAAACTGTTCTGGCCTCTGCTATGCCGTCAATAATTGTTTCGATCGAAAGGTTGATCGTAATAGCGAACGAGGTTGCAAGTGATATTTGTAGTAGAAATAGAACGAATTCAAAGAATCAAAACTTTGACGACGCTTTACGGTACGGTATTTTATTATAAAATGATTTGATATAATTATGATTTTGGAACATGAGCTAAAAAATATATGTCACGTCTCGTGACGAAAATATTTTATTTTAAATCGATTTGATCGGACGAATTTTATTTACCAATAAAACAGAAATACCTGTCGGTTGCTTATAATTTGATTTTTATCGAAATGTCCCTGTATACACGGCCGTTATATGAAAACTTATATAAAATGTCAAATTTGTATTTTTTCAAGTACATTTTTGCGACTAAATTCGTGACTTTTCATCGGTCGTTGGTTTATTACCGTAACTCGATGGATTACTTTGAACGCGAACGAAACAAAAAAAACAATTTCGTTGCATAATAATTTGAACTGGGAATTTAACTCGGATTACTGGATGATAAAATATGTAACCGACCCGCCGAGACTGATCGATCGTATTTTTCACACGCACAGTACGCGCCGCTACAAATACCTAATAGGCCTGAAATGTCCACTGGTAGATCTACGCCCAAAGGAACGCCGTAAAACGAAAGACATTCAAATACAAAATAAAACTGTTTCAAGAGAACAACGGCATACTATTTGCGATGCGGTCCGCGTGACACGGTCGCCGACTTCCGAGAAGTAATTTCGAAAGCGATATGGAAATCGAAACACCCGCCGCGCGTAGACTTTCGTTCACGAAGAAGCGCACGCGCGCGCGCGCGTTTATTAAAACTATTCTTAACGACGACGACGTCTACTATTATAAAACTTTCAGAAACTAAACGGTATACGCGAGACAAAAGTGTGATGTCACGTGTTTTATAGTCGGCGGATTTGCAACGGTACACATACTGCATGTGCGCCACGTGTCACGCGGATATAATGTTGAAAACAAAAACTTTAACAATATGATTTTAAAACGTCTCCAGACACGCCCGGGACACAATACGTCGCGCGGGGGTATACCTCTATAACCTACTTTGTTAAGTTTTTCACGAATACCAAACGAATAATCTGGAATAGAAATGATTTTAATTTAGCACCGATAACCGACAGGAATCGACTGCGGCGAGTGATTGCAAAAACTGTAAGACAATCGAATACCGAATATGATAATATAATTAACGGCTTAATCGAATGGACAATTCTCGAGTGGGGGGGGGGGGCACTTAAACGCCGCCGGAGCCGCGACAGACACTCGAGAACACTGGCCGTTTGTCCGGCAGACCCGCAGAGATCGCGAGGAGGACTTAAACATACACAAATACGTATATAACCGAAGGGACATTTTGACGCGCGGTCGATTGCCTATAATGAAAAGGTTACTGCTCTGTTGAGAGGTTTCGCCGTCGACAAAGGTGGTGGTTTCGTCGCGACGACGGGACGATAAAAAATAAAATTGTACAGTTCAAACGTTATGGAACGGTGCAAGAGAAAAATACGGAATGACCGAAACTCGACCGCTCCGTTTTTGGTATAAGTCTACTACTGGTTAGTGTTTTTAGCATAACTATGCAGATTTATTTATTTTTTTTATTTAAAAAAGATATAAAGTATATTGAAATGGTAGCGGGGGGGAGGGGGGGAGAAAAAGTGGTTAAATAACCTCGTGGAGGTCCTATTTAAAGTAACTGCCTCGGAACCGTGGGACTCTTAAGTCCGACCCCGACGATAATATGCTTACAACGGGTATCGAATAATCTAACTGGCTATTTTTTTGTACTGTTGCGGACGAAATGAACGGGCGCGCTCTAATCGCCTACTTATCGATTTCAAAAATATCGTTCACTAGAATTCATCGCTTCCCACCCGACCCTATTGTACTCGAATTACATCCAAATAAATAATAAAATCAAATCGATTTTCGAGTTTGTAAATATTATTCGGGTATGGATTTCATACCGATTTTTTTTATAATATAATATATTACGAGCGAAAACAATGTTATAGATACAAATTCCTGGATTCATATATTATGTATATATTATTATACATGTTTATTAATATTATTTGATACTAATTCGACTAAAAATATATATATATCAAATAACTGATTACGTCAATTTAAAAAAAAAATTAATAATCATTTTACTTATTGTCATTTGGTCGGTACGTGTGAAAAATATACGAGCGCAGTGGTTAATTGACTTCAAAAGTATCAAAAACCTATCGAAAAATAATTAACTTTAGACGAAATATCGGTCATACCGAGATTTAAATCCGCACGACGAAACGAACGTATTGCGAGAATCGCTATCGTAATCGAAACAGTTAAAAATCCAATTATACTCAAATTGCTGCTCCCCGAAAACACCTGGAGCCAATAAGGATTAAAAAAAAGTCCTTATAGATTTGGGTGGCGCGATTCGTGTGTGCCGAAAAATGAACGTACTGTTTTAACTCACTGTTAATAGACGAAAAAAAGGCTTTGATTATTATTTATATTTCGAACGTAATTTTCAAATAAAATGATACTATTTTGGACGGATTGCTTTTATTATACTACCATAATTACGTATTATTTCCGGAAGTCTAGCGCGCATAAAAATTCCGAGAGCCCGTTTTTTACTCGTAAACCACATTTTTTTTTTTTTTTGTTGCTATTTTGTTTTGTCTCCCCATAGACGCGTTTCTCTAGGCTTTACTGTCGCCACGGTCGTCTGCAGAATCCATTAAACAAACTCGACATAGTTCATTGCGGCTTCGTAGAGACAAATCCTCGTTTGTCCGTACCTAATAGATACGTACACGTACCCGTTTCAAGGCGGTCCGTATATTTTATAATAGACGAAGAAAAACCTCAAATCATTTCGACCTAACCAAGTATTATGACCCCGCATTTTTTTATTCCTTCGAGCAAATAAATTTAGTCACGATAGCTCGCCTCCTTTCGGTGCCGCAAAAACATTGAAAAATGGCCAAGCAAGGTAGTTTTTACTGTTGAATAATTCGAATTTTAATTCAAAAACGGTAAAATGTACACGGAAAGCCGTTAACGGGCCTTAATAATTACTATATAAATGCGAATAAATAAATAATAATATCTTGATAACGTGTTTCTCCTCGATTAATTTATATACTACTACTAAATTAATAAAACGTATATTTTTTTAATTAATTTCTTACTATTTGGGAAAAACTAATTTTTTTTGCGGTCATTTTTTTTTTTTGTATAGCATATACCAAACTATTTATATAGTCTGTTTTGAAAAATTAGCTTCTCGCATGAATCGATAAACAACCTTTTTCCTAAGTGGTAAGCTTAGTTTCGACGCTGAATTATTTTATACGTTCAGTTTTCTATTACATTATGTCGTACAATACACGTTTTATAAAGTTTTTAAAAGCTCGCAGACAGTGTTTTAGTTTTTTTTGTTTTCGTAAAATATCAATAAATACATCATCCGTTCCGTTTGATGAGTCATAACAAATAATAAACTATTAAACAGTCGGTTATTGAAGCTGCTCGCCGTAAATATAGGTACAAGACACGTTCTAAGACGACGACGTTTTGGACGAGTCGACGAAATAAACCGTCCGAGCCTCCGGTAGTAAAACTACTGCGTTTAATCCGCGGCCGAGTTTATTTCGAACCGTTTGGAAAAAAAAAAAGAAAAGAGCGTAAAACAACGATGTAAAACGAATAATTATTGTCGGGTTTTTTTCCTCTCCGTCTCGTCTCTCTCTTTCCCGTTATTTTTTAATCGTCGGACGATATTTTTTCAACGTTTTTTAAAACTCGCCGTGAATAATATTCGCATCGTTTCCATCGGCCGCGCGATTTAAAACAGTTGTTACGGGGGGGGGGGAGAGAGGAAAAAAATAAATATGACATGACATATTTGTACATATAAAACTGAAATAAGGTTAGGTATGTATGGGGCCGCTTTGCCGGGGGTATGCCGCGGTAAATATTAAGTATTTCGGGTATATACGATTATGAAACGGAAAATATGCCAACCGTCAATCCCGGGGGGTAAATAATTAAATTACTCTGATTCTGAAACAATGACCGAAAAATGTGAACCGCGAGAAACGAACGAACGGGGGAGGGGGGGGGAAATAAAATAATAATTGTAAAAAGCATCTGTGGAATGGGTGAAAACTCGAGCGCATCGTATTGCACTATATATACATAGTGTATACACGCGCTTAACCCTCTCGGTGTATACGTATATTGTTTACGGCGGGCAAACTATTTAATTTCGCTGGACACCGCCGCGGTACTAGAATTCCGAAGCTCGGTCAAACCGAGACGTATTACTACGTATAATAGACGCGCGCAATTAAATAGTTACAATATTATAACGCTCAAATGTGATGACGAGTTATTCACTCACTACCTAGTGTAGTTTGTGGCTCCTATTCGTTGGCGACGAGGCAAATTTAAAAAAAAAAGAAAAAAAAGGCACATCGCTGCCCGCGACCTCTTTGTATTTTAAAAAAATAATACAATTATTCTTTTTTTTAGTTTCCGAGTAAAAAACGAGGAATATATTCGATTTTACTGTAACGTGTGATTTCGCGCGCATAATCGCCATTATTCATCAACACTCGTCAAGAGGTAAAAAGGCGTGCTCGATTGGTCTCACTAGCCGGGACGAATTATTTACGAATTCGTATAGAGCAAGATAAAATGTTTTCATACTTAAAATTTAAAAAAAAAAACTGATAGCCAAAATGAATATATAATATTAATTATTGGTATACGTATTATTAATTTACTTTTAAAGGAAAAAAGTCAAATTTTAGCTATTAATGTATTAAGTACGAGGGGAGGTTGAATGAACCGATTCCTGTGAGCACACAGGACACGTTTATTACACGCGTATTTCTCACTGCTCAAAAATGCATATATTTAAAGGTTAAAGTTAATATTTCCAGTGCCTACAATACGAAAATTAATGTCAGCTTGGAACGAACTGCAATGACGGTACAACTATATAAATATAGGATTTATTTTCGATGTGGCGTACATTACGGAGTAGAGACACTATTCTATTTTCAGTTCAAATTGTATTTTTATTTTGTATTATAAAAACTAGCTTTTTTTCGTGTAACATTAAACTTTCGAGAATAAAAAAAATTAATTTCATCGAAATACCGTTGTACACAACAAGCCTAAACCGTCCCGAAAGACCGACTCGGTTTCTCGGAACAAAATACACGCCAGGATTTTTCGTCGACCCCGCGGGCTATGAAACTTTAAAAAGCTCAAAACCGAGTAGAAACCGTATCCTACCAACCGTATATTATTATTACGATGAATTATCGTTGAAAAACGCTTTCGACAAACGCCCAAATAATATTCTGTTCTCTTACCGAAAATGCGGCCGGGAATCGATCGAATAATATTCGGCGCTATATAGGTTAATATTAAAATTTGCAATTTTTTTGTCCGCTTTTATTTTCGAAACCTCAAACCCTCGTCGTGCACACTACGCCGCCACACACAAGCGCGCGCGGGCGAACGCGATTAAACGACGGCCAAGGAGCAAAAGTGCTTATCCCGGGGAATAGGTCGTAAAAACCAATAGGTACGACGCGCGCGTACACTATATAATACGGGGCGCGACATGTCTGAGGAGGGTGAAAGGAAAAACGGTGGCCGCGGTAAAGGGGACGGAAGCAACAGGGATTATTGTTAAACCCCGTACACATGTGCGGCGATAGACGGCGTGTGTACGGGGTGCGTTTGACCGAGGGTAGCTCGTGTACACGTCGTACATACGAGTACGCGCGTAAAATACAGGGTGTCCGCCGCGTTCGTCTCAGCCGCTGCCAATAGGTTTTTTTTTTCTCCCTCTCATTAAAACAGACATTTGTGGGTGTTTTTTTTTTGTTTTATCAATGCACGTGTCTGATTGAAAATATCACGTTTTACGAAAAAAAATTCGGATTACCCAAAACTGGAAATCTGATTTTTCGCGCATCGATAATAGTGAAACGGCACATTCGTACGAGTATAAAGACTAGATTTTTCTCAAAAAATAAAAACCTGTAGCCACCAACCAGTATCACGTCGTCTATAAAAAATTCCCCTTTACACATAGACGGAAACGAGGAGACCCCCGGAAAAGTATTCCTAATTTCTTCAAACAAAAAAAAAAAAAAAAATGATCACAAGAGTAGTACTAAAGATATTGTTTATTTCGTGCAAAGTAGAAATCTCAAAAAATACACTAAATTCGAAACCAATGTACCGCCGCCGTTGGCTTACAAAAACGGTTTTGAGCGAAAGAGAACTCGTGTGTGTATAAGACTTTATTTCTAAATCACTGAAATACTTTCTAACGCTTATAAATTTTTCAGGTGAATTTTTTTTTTATCGACTAAATAAAGCAAACTAATCTTTTATTAAATTTCAAAGCATTAATATTGAAAGTTTTATGAATTTTAAACTACAAAAATGTCGCACGTTTTATATATGATTTTGTAAAGTTTTGTAAAAGTTCAAAATTCAAACGCTCATAAAAAAAAAATTGTTTGAGCAGATTTTTGATATTTTTCACACAAGTAAGAACGTTGTGTGAGAAACTTTGCGTCAAAGTTTCAGGTTTTTGTCCAACTAAAATGATTTTACAATCATTAGATGTATGAAAAAAAAAAGAAGAAGAAGAAGAAGAAGAAAACTAAGAAAACTCGAGAAAGAAAAGTCTTTAGAAAATTATACCATCTCTCGAGATTGGTTAAGTATAAGTATTCGGTAAAAACTAAAAGTCTCTGGGATTTCGTCCAGAAATTTCGTAAATTCTGCGTATATAATTATAAGACGCGTATAAATAATTATTGCATAAACAACCCCTACCCCACACCCTCAGGGTACTATAACTAGACCGCCGCGTATACAGACGGGGAAATTCGTCAAGTCAAAACGTGACGACGGCCGCGAAAAGAAGAGGAAAAATTAAAGCACACACGCCGCAGAGTAAAAAATCGATACATTCTTCGCTCGGAGTTTGAAAAATCGCATTTCAAAAGCGCCGGTTAGGGAAAAAACTGCGCGCACGTGCCTGCACCCTGTACACCGGAGTGGACGCTCATTGTGCCGCCGCGTTCGACCGTATAATGGAAAAAACGTCGTCGTTCGGTATTGGCGACTTTTATTTTATACACACACACACACACACATACTATAAATACGTGGCGCGTGAGTCACTTCAAAGCGATATTATAATAATTGCAGTGGCAGTGAGGAGAACGCGCGGTGCATTATGCTCATACGGGGTAAAACGCACAGTGCATCAATATCGTCCGGCTCAACACGTAATCAATTATTTATCGAAATATTTCGTTTTCACATGTTCGCGTACGGTGTCGACGGTGTAATAATAACGCGACGCGTTTAATGATTTATGATAAACGAGCCGGATCGACCGAGCGTACGCATTTATACAGTGTTTATACGATCGGCGTGTGTGTGCGTGTTATTAAACACTCGGCCGCGGGAGGGCAAATACTTTGGATGGTCTATACGAATTCACGACATCGGGCCAGTCCCTCGAGTGCAGTTTGCGACGACGCAGGAGGCAGGACGAATGACGCGAGACGTTATGACCACATAGGCCGTGTACCCATACAATATAGTTCGGACGTTGGCTGCGCTACGACAGTATCAAAGTCGTGCAGACACTCGAGGGAGGGGAGAGCTTTTCCTTAATATCAATGCGCATAAACACCGACGGCATCACGCAGAGACGGACATCATGACATAATAATATGCATTCGGCTCGAAAAATAAAACTCAAATTCGTCTAGTTTACAGCAAAGTTATTTCAATTTTGTCTATTTGTGTACCTACAGTGTAGGCATATGTTTTTATAACACTCGTGATGAGTGTACGTTTTCGTAGTTTTATAGAAACTTAGAAAAAATGTTTAATGAATATGAGCATTGTGTAAACAATAATTAATCCGGCATTGAATAGATTGAGAAAGCTTTTGATATTTATTTGTATTTAATATTTAATGTTTAATATTTCAAATTAACCGAACAACTATAAAATATTATTATCGTTTATCAGTATTTTATTATCAGCCAATCACAGCTCGTGATTTTATAAGAGTTGTCTAGCAATAGACAAGAACAGGGACCATACCGAAATGAACCGATTTTAGAACCGAAACTCTTTGAAAATGTGCGAACAAGAACCTCGCCGAACGTTCAATTATTTCAATATTCCAGAAACCGGAACCCTCATTGAAATAAAACCAAAACAAAACCCGAACCCATGTATACGTTTAGGAAAAGAATTTTATGATTAATTTCGGGGTATGAAAAAGCAACGTTTTTTCATAAAAATGAAATAATAAAAATAATAATTATGCTTAATCAATATGAACAAAAACTAAAAACGGTAAATAAAAACGGAAATGGATTCAAATTTGTCCAAGAGTCGTTAGTCGACGGTATAACAATTAACCGGATTGATGTTAACAGAGTGGTTTAAATCATCTACGTTACATAATCGTTTTAGTGATATAAATTTAATACTTTAATAGTCAAATTGAAAAAAAATTATTAGAAAATTTGGGCCGTCAATGAGCTAAAAAGAATACTTATGCAATATTATATTTACTCTAAAAATCCAATTAATAGACCGCCACAAATTATATCGTTTTGAGAATTTACGGGACGTATATTATTACCTATTTGATGAAACAAAATTTGCCCCCTTCCCTCCCCGAAGAAAAAACCGTTCTAGTTACGCTCATCACGATAAATACTATCGCGACGCGCGCGCGCGCGCGCGGAAAAACATTAATCTCGTTTTGGCGTTTAACACGCCCGCGACTCGGTTATTTACATACGCGGCGAAATAAACACAACGCGTAAAATATAACATAATTTAGTGCTCGTACTCACACACACACATAATAATATATAAATACGTGTTTTGTACTAGGTAACGGTGAGCGACAGGTAGGATTTTCCGAGGCTTAGCAATTCGAGCGCAGCCGCAAAGTCCTCTAACGAATGGATTTCGTCGCGCTCGACCGGCTCGCGAGAAACGGCGCGCGAATTAATTTCACTCGCGTAATTGATCGATTTCGTTCTGATTAGAAACGGTCGCCTCCGCCGCCGTTTAATCTTTTGGTAGGATGCGCGCCACCATAATATATACTGCCGTCTCGTCGGACGAACGGCGAACGAGCACGCGGCGGCGTGTGTGTACAGGGTGTGTCCCGCGAGCCGTAACTACAGTTTTCGAATAATACGAATAATACCCCCGTCAGAGTGTCGTGGGAAAATAATGGCGAAGAAAATTTAAAACGACTTTGTCGATTCCGTCCTGGGTTATGGGAAAACACTATAATAACCCAATATACTAAAGACAATACGTCTTAAACACGAGAGATGAGATATACTCTTTTGCGCCCGAGGCGTTTTAGCGAGGTGTCGACTCGTACTAATAATATATTTAACTTTCACGTAAACGCCAATCTCAACGGATAAACAACGCAAGTAAAATATTATTATTGACGAACGAGCAATCGATAATGTGAACAAAAATAAGGTAAAAATGTGTTGTCGATAATTATTATAATATCGATCAGATTTCAATTATTGATTTCATCGACACAAAAAGAAATCGAATTCAGAACAGTCGTTCGTATTCCTCACGCAGATGGCATATGTTAAGCAACTAAATCGCACATAACGAGTAACATATTATGCTTGACGAGGTCGCGTACTTTCGATTTCGATGTCCGAGACACCCAGTATATTATATAGACATACACGTGGGTCCGTAGACACGTACCGGGGTGTTATTTACTAATTTAATGAGGCGAGTTTAATATGGATTAATAGTCGCTTCTTACAATCAAATACTGTAACATCTCATGGGACATACCCTGTATACATATAGGAGAGTATATCGGCAAAGTACTAGTATATAAGGGTACAGTGCAAGTGGCGGGGCAACGGAACCACCGGAACGGAACACGACGATTGGAGTTTTAAAGTGAATCATGACGTAACGGTTGAACAATATATTCCGCGTACGTTTGACGGAAACAATACGATAAAACTCTCGTAGATTAAATGTGGACGGAAACATTTGCGACTAACCATTTAGGCGTTTACCTACACAGACGACTTCCGACGCGCGAATAGTAATTATTATTTTCGAAACTTTAATGCTCAAATTGAAAAAAAAAAAAAATGAATATAAAAAGACTTCGATTAGACTTTGAGAAAAAAACGTTTTGAAATATTTTAACCTTAACCTAGCCCCCCCAGGAACCCTTCCCCCTCACCTTTCACGTCGGTTTTTAGCGTAAACAAAATAATCCCAACAGTTTACTTTAAATAAAATACAAAATATGACGCGCATTTTTTTTTTTTCTCAATTTCTTTTTCTTTTATCGAATTTATCGTGTTGACTTTTATCGTACGACGAGATTTACAATCGATTAGATATACTTTATGGATTAATGAAACGATACGTATAATAGAGCACGTTTATCAAAACTAATTTTCAAAAAGAACATCTCCTGGTTCCAGTAAAAATTATTCACTTCAAAAATCGAGATGAGTTGAAATTAAGACAAAATATCATGTAAATTTTAACTCAATTAAGTTAATCTCCTTTTTTTATTTTATTTTTTTGAAACTTGACTTTTGTTTAAAAAAATTACTCTCTTTTTAAAATGTAAATTAAGTAGACTTCCAGTTTCTCGTATACAGAAGTATTAAATTTTGGAACTCAATTAAACCATTCATTTAATGTGTTAAATTCAATTCGTCCAAGAAATGTTAAAGACTATATTATACATAAGAAAATTCTTAAATTACTCAAAGTTCCAATCAATTAAGACCTATCATTGTTAACTCTTATTTTTTTTGTTAATTAGAAAGCGTCATATTTCGGACCTTCAATTTAGAAAATGTATTATTATTAAATTTTGACTTGACTGTACCTCAAAAATATACAAGTTCACTATGAACTCAAATTAATTTTTCTAAAATTACTTCAACTCAAAGAATTGGAAAATTTCTTTTACTCGGTAATCAATAAGACTATGCGAAAACAGTTTTTTCAAAACATTAGAAACATTCCATCTCACTGCCCCTGCGATCTCGCCAACCCTGAGTGTTTACCGGGGGTAACTGGAACCCACAACCCTGTGTAACGTCTCGCCCGTCCGCGATTCCTACATGAAATAAAAACGAATATTGCAATGACAAGAACTTTTCGGAAACGAAGACATTCAAAGTGAACGACTTAACAAAAAGATGTACTGAAACGGAAACCAGAAGGAAAGAGAGACCATAATATACCGAAGAAAAGACAGATAAACAAACTAAATATTATGATCTGCGAATACCCGGGGGGGGGGGGGTCATCCGGAAAACGTTGCAAATAATAAAGAGGAGTAGAAGAGGCCGCGTGAAACAGCTAATGAGGCCTTTGAAACAAAAAATAACTCAAACTAATATATTGTACAAGCTTCGAATTAAATGAAGAGTTCACTTTTGAAAATGAAAATTTTTAAGTAAACGATAAGATTAAAATGTCGATATTTTCCTGTATTCATTGTACGCTTTTAGTTTGTACGCTACACACAACACTTTCGGACTAGTTTTTATAATAAACCATTTCGACGGCAGTACGTAGTTTTTACGTTAAAATCGTAAACGTAAGCGTACAACAGTCGGACGTGGGTATTATATTACAGCTATACAATGGGTATGCCATGCGCTAGGTACGCCCGCGCAGAGGTATCCGCGCGTGTAAATAATAAATAGACGCGCGCGTGCAATTTTAATAACGCCGCCGACGGAAACGCGACAAATTCCATAAATCATTCACCGTGTATCGAAAGCGCTCCATATACTCGCGGGGTATTATCAATACGCGCGTACACGACACCAAGCCGGTTATTAAAGTTTAAAATACAACCCGCCGCCGCCGCCGCCGACTTAACATCCGTTCAAGTGGCGTAAACACGTATATGCGCGGGGGATGGGGTGGGAAACACGGCGACGCGTAAAATATTCAAGTGGATTTCTCGACGAAAAATAAATAAATAAATAAATACCTATACGGAAAAATATGACTGCAGCGGCAGTTTGACAAAAAGAATATTATAATATTACATAATATACCTCTCCGATACTTTATCTGTCCTTCGGGGGGGCGCGCGATCTTTTAGAGATAAAACGCGCGCGCGCGTGTGTGTGTACGGTTAAACGTAACGCGAGTCGTTGTCCCGTTGCGAACATTGCAAAACGTTATTATTATGATGTAGACGACGCGCGTCGCGTCGTAACAAATCATTCGGGTAAAAATCGCGCGTTCAAACGTTTCGCGGCGAAAAACGCCTCGCGCGCCATTATTATTATTTCGTAACTCGCTCATCGTATGCAGACTGGGGAGGGGGGTAAATAACTCTTGCAGAGCCTCTATGAAAACTCAAAAATAAAAAATAGCCACGTTTTTTCGGCTTTCTACGCGAATCGTTTAATTTCATTACATTTCTTTATCGTTTTTTCGAACGCGTCAAATTATAAAATTATGGAAACCACACACACACACAGCCAAAGTTGTTTTCTCCAAATAGCATCCGACAGCCAATATTATAATAATATTAAAATATGTAAAGTAAACTACTCACGTGTTCCGTTTCTGTAGCGCAACATCATCGGCGGAATCACCAACGTCTGGAACAAATTAGAAATTTTCGTTAAATAAATAACGAAAAAGATTTAAACATATCAAACGAAACAAAAGTCATTATGTTCGTCAGACCTCCTCCGTGGGACAACGCACTGTATAAAATAAATACATACCGCGGAATATAATGTAATAAGGATACGTACACTGGGGGGGGGGGGGGAGAGGCAGGGGAGAGATGACAAAGAGAGAGAAAAAATATTGAATTCCAAAACTCACGTGCGCCTGCAGCAAGCGACTTTTTGGGGGGGGGAGGGGGCAAAAACATAAAAGAAAACGGTTTTCGTTCGCGGCCGGCGGGTGACACACCCGCGTTATTTTCGAAACACGCAGCGGAACGCATGCTGAGACGCGCATTGCTTTCTACGAATCCTTTGATGTCCCCCCGAAAGAACCTAGCAACAGCAGCAGTCTGCTAATGGACGGAAACGCGGATTTAATTAATGTGTAACTCCGCCGCCGCCGCCACCGCAAAGTGCACACCGGAAGCCATGTCCGACTGTGACCTACACGTAAACATAATAATACGTTTCGAGTCGTACGAACGCGTGCGATTGAAATGGGGCTCTAAAAGGCGTTCCGGTATAATGCATACGCAGTCGGTTTTCTCTAAATTAATTAACAAACGGCGTTCGTATAAAACCGTGGGATATTTTGCGATTTTTTCGACTAGACGTCATAATCGGAGCTTTAATCGAATTTCAGGGGAGGCGGCTTCAAATACGGATCATTCCAACACGAACCGTACGTTTAAGCGTGCGCGAATTCAACAATCAATATAAGCACCGACGCGCGACGCTTCAAAAATACTTTTATCGCAATATATTAATATTAATTATTTACCGTGTGGTAAAACTATCGAACCAGAGACGTGTGTGTACAATACGGTGTACTGCGGGTGAAAGTGGATTCGACAATTAGTCTAAAAAAATCTATCGGAGGAACGCGAGACGCGTTCGATTGTCGACGGCAAACGAATCGTAATTTTTTTATTTTTTTTTATTCTTTTACGCAAATACACTATTATTGTTCCTACGGTAAACGGAAAATATTCACAATAATCACTGGCGGCAATCTTTTTCGGCGTGATCGCGAGTCAAAACCCGAGTCCCAAAAGAGTCTTAAATCGCGATATCTCGAATATACCTCCTACCTATATATGTATTATTGTATACCGCAAACGAAAATTTCCATGCAAACCCATCGCTCAGTATAATAATATTATCTAATGGAGTCGATCTTTTTTTCTTTTTTTTTTCTTTTTTTTTTCATAACGGGTAAAAGCAGTCCCGGGCGATGGGTTCAACGGATCAATCAAAAAGTGTCAAGCCGCCGCCGCCGCCGCCGCGCCGCCGCCTTTCGCGTACATTTGAATTAAAACGAAATTAGCATTTTCCCGTTTAAACTTATCGCGCAATATTCATGATCGCGCGGCCAAAAGAGAATTATTTATCATGCTTTTTGTTTTTCGACAGTAGGTACCTGCCAAAATAATAATATATATATATATATTAAGAGAGAAAATCGGCGCGAGAGTTGTAGTCAGTGCGGAATGTGGAAACAGGCATCATCCGCGCCGCGCTGCGGATACTCAAGGGGTGAAACAATGTGCATTAAAGGTTTAAATATTTAACAAAGCCCATACCCTTTGAAAGGATCATTGTAATGATTATTATTATCATTATAATCATTATATCGAAGAACTTTTAGTACACACGCGCGCGCGAACTATAATATTATAAACACGAGAGTTGCGTGCTGCTACACACTCTCGACGTCGTCGTTTCACATTAATCTGGAAAACAAATTTTTTCATTCTTCCGTTTGTGTCGTAATAAATTACGTTTTCGCAGAAAACACGTCTCCGACGGATCGCAGGACGTTAAACCGGAAACACAACGCGCTCGTCTATAACGCCAATCGTACCGCGCGCGCGCGCGTATTATTATTACTACTACTACTACTACTACGGACTGTACGCTGTATTAAACGTTTCGAAATTTACAACTATTGCGCTATTATCATAGCAGTTTAACGTCTAAAATGATTGGTCCGATCGAGTTGTATTATTCTTGTTGTTACTGCGAGTCAAAATTTTGTAAATTTTGTAAATTTAATAATATGTACCATCGAGAAAGGAAAAAAACGATTCGTATTAAAAATTAAAGTTTTTTATAAATTAAAACCGTTCATGCGTTATTGTGTCAATAGGGTACAGAGATAAAAAAAATAAATATCAAATTCGATCAACCGTAATAAATCTGTCATAAAACACCAACATTTTTAAATAGATATTAAAAAAATACAAATATTGAATTAAAAGGTAAACTCTGAGTAAACCAAATAAACGGCAAATATTAATAGTACCGATTTCTTATTTTTATTGTATTAATATCAACAGTGTCCGTATACTGTGTCGTATTATAGAAACCGAGAACCACGAAAACCGCATTACTAGATACTCTTATTATTATTATTTTTAGTTTTTAGAAGTCTGTCGATATGGGAATTTTTTTTTAGTTTTCGTGTAATAAATGGTAAATATTATGTACTTTTTAACAAAAGTGTATTGTTTTGATGGCATCGAATATTTTATTTAATAAAAAGTCGTATTTGTATGTCAATATAACTGTAGAAATATTAAATTTTAATATTGTAATTATATATTATCGAGATAATATGATAGTGACGTGAAAAATTCAGCTGCCGAGAAAAAGTTACATATTATCACCTATTATTTAAAATATAAGATACTTGGAAGCATTATTTAAGTAAAATTTTCTATATTACGAATGATAGTTTATTAGTTTCCTAGTAACGGTTAGAGGACACTCAGTTTGGTAAATTTAACTACTTAGAATACTTAGGTGCTAACATTTTATCGACGTGCTCACGTTTTCTTCCCTATAAAATAGATATTTTTACTAATAAAATCGCCGTTTAATATTCAAAATATACGAGCACAAAGGTTAAACGTCATTCGTTTCGATTTAAAATTAAAAATTTTCGTGAAGCATCGTTTTCGTTAAATAAGCGAAAAAATATTAAAAAAAATTTAAGCTAAAAAAACCTAACGCAATAGCGTCCCTCTTTTCGAACTCGAGTATATATAAGAGATCAATATTATATTGTTTATGGTTACATAAATACGAGTAGTGGACTACTTGCGAAACGACATTTATACCGTATAAGATTTTAATGGAAATTAGTAGCAAACAGCAATCAGTTAAACGTCTACAAATTGTCTACATTTTAATGTATAGTGTTGACACACATAGAGCACTCCTAAGATGTCCCGTATTTTAAAGAATTGTCCTTAATTTTAATTTAAGTGTTCTGTGTCCTGGGTAACGAGAATAAAATGTCTGAAATGTCCTTTATTTTAATAAAACGTCCTTAATTGTGTTTAAACGTCCTATATATATATATTCTTTTGAGAAGGCGAAAATAATTAATTGTATAGTTTTACTACCTTACTAAAAATAAGTGTTTGTGCTTTAGTCCGAAAAGGAATGTCATACCAAAGAAATTATTGCCAAAATTCTATTCTAATATAGTTTGGTACAGTTTTATAAAAATGTGTTACATTTTTTTTTTTTTTAATGATGTTATACGGGGGAAATTTGTTACCAAAAGTCTTAAAATTGTGAATTTTAATGATTTACAGTTCTATTATAATATTTTATAAACAACGCGGGATTTATCGAAAAAGTACGAGTAATAGATCTTAATTATTGTTATTACCGGATCTAGAATCGAAAGCTTAGGTAAGACTTAAAAAAAAAATAAAATACGAACCGGGCCTGGACGGCGACAGTTTATAAGTTTAAGTTTTGAGTCGGATCGGGCCGAAAAAAAACAGCCCGTGCTGATATCTAATACGTATTACGATAATTATACTGAAAATTATATGGTTTTCCTATTAAAACTCACAGGCGTCTCGCTTTGACGAAAAAAATCACGGTCGCGTTACCCACTATCGGCGCCTAGACTGTAAATAAATAAAATAGGTACTACTTACGGAGGCCTGTCGCTGTTGAGTCGGCGCTCGTACGGGCTTGGGTGACATGAACACGCGCGTCGTCGACGAAATTAAAAAAAAAAAAAAATCACAATATTCACAACACTCGTCGAACGTTATTTACGGAGAAAACTAAAAAACCGCGACGCGTAAAACCGAGAACAACGTGCCGAACCCGCTGTCGACACTACTACTGCACACCCGCGCCGTCGTCGCTCGATCGGTTGCGTCGCACGCGCAACTCGGGCCGTCATTGGTCCGGGCGGCGCGAGCAGCTCGGCTCTCATTGGCCGCGCGTCGCCTACGCAGGACCGACGCGAACTTTCAATCGTTCCGATTTCACGCAAACGCCCACTCGTAGTTACTATTACTTTTGTTACATAATTATGTATTCATAAATCATTATATAATCAGGTGAGTTATATAATAACTCGTCCGTTCGATTGCTACACGTTTCTACGACGACGAAATTATGACGTACATTCCACCCACTCACCCCTCGTAGTTATTACTATTGTTACATAATTATGTATTCATAAATCATTAAATAATCAGGTACGTTATATAATAACTCGTCCGTTCGATTGCTACGCGTTTCTACGACGACGAAATTATGACGTACATTCCACCCCCTCACCCCTCGTAGTTATTACTATTGTTACATAATTATGTATTCATAAATCTTCTCTATTATATAAGAGAAAGTGTACTTTACCAATAATCAACGTACAGCCCAAACCGCTGGACCGATCGGGTTGAAATTTGGCACGAAGATAGCTATTATGGCGTAGACGCGCACTAAGAAGGGATTTTTGAAAATTCCACCCCTAAGGGGGTTAAAAACGGCAAAAACGGAAAAAATTTTTTGGCTCCGATCGTTCTAAAATTAAGTATACGTACTCTATAATGCGAATAAACATTGTCGATAAACTTAGTTTTGTGAAATTCGACCCTTAAGGGGGTTGAAAGGGGTGAAAAAGATGAAACTTGAAAAAATCGCCTGGCCGGAACCGCCGGAGCTTTGAGTATGAAATTCGGTCGGCGGTTTCGTTTTATATAGTGGAGACCCCTTGACAAAGGATTTTCCGAAATTTTACCCCAATGAGGGTTAAAAGGGTGAAACTAGAAAAATTCGCCTTCGGTTTCGTTTTATATAGTGGAAGCTTTTTGAGAAAGAATTTTTCGAAATTCGACCCTTACCGGGGTTAAAAGGGGTAAAAGGGGTGAAACTAGAAAAATTCGCCTGGTCGGAACCGCTGGAGCTTTGAGTATGAAATTTTGTCGGCAGTTTCGTTTTATATAGTGGAAGATTCTTGAGAAAGGATTTTTCGAAATTCTACCCTTACCGGGGTTAAAAGGAGTAAAAGGGGTGAAACTAGAAAAATTCGCCTGGTCGGAACCGCTGGAGCTTTGAGTATGAAATTTTGTCGGCAGTTTCGTTTTATATAGTGGAAGATTCTTGAGAAAGGATTTTTCGAAATTCTACCCTTACCGGGGTTAAAAGGAGTAAAAGGGGTGAAACTAGAAAAATTCGCCTGGTCGGAACCGCTGGAGCTTTGAGTATGAAATTTTGTCGGCAGTTTCGTTTTATATAGTGGAAGATTCTTGAGAAAGGATTTTCCGAAATTCGACATCTACCGGGGTTAAAAGGGGTGAAAGGGTGAAACTAGAAAAAATTCACCTGGCCAGAACCGCTGAAGCTATGGGTGTGAAATTTGGTCAGTAGTTTTGTATCGTGGTATAGACGCCCATTGAGAAAGGATTTTTCCAAAGTCCACCCCTACCGGGGTTTAAAGAGGTGAAACTAGAAACTTAAAAGGGTGAAACTAGAAAAATTCGCCTGGCCGGAACCGCTCGAGCTTTGAGTATGAAATTTGGTCAACTATAAATATAATAACATTTAGCACTTGACGCTTTTACTCCTTCATTATACCGGGAAAAACTTTTCACGGGCGAAGCCGGTATTCAGTTAGGTAAATCGGTAAAAATAAATTTTTACATGTAAAATATCGTTACTATACTATACTCATATCGTGTGTTTGTTTAATAAACTATTAAATAATAATAGCAGACAGCTGATAACGGGAAAATGTCAATTATTATTATTATTTGGGCAATACACATTTTTTATACTTAAACCCGGCAAGGACGGGTAATATTCAGCTAGTAATTATATATTCATAACGTACTATCTATCTTACATACATAAATACGCCGCCATAACTCGAGAACACCTTTACCACCGATTTCTTTCGTCTTTTTTTTTTCTAAGTTTTCCAATACTCTGTAAGGGTTCTTACGGAAAGCAAAATTAAGAAAATTAACTCTAGAGGGCTTAAAAAGGGTAAAAACGGAAAAATGCACCTAGCTAGCTGGAGCTTTGAGTATAATATTCGGTCAATAGTTTCGTTTTATGTAATAGACTCTATTAAATAGAGAGTATAGAGACCCTAAGGGGGTAGAAAATCACCCGACGACGACGACGACGGTCGAAACGCAACGAACGGCGACTGCCGCGGCGTATGATATAATATATAATGCGTATTATAATATAATATCTCCGGAACAAATATCAAAATTAACGGCGGAAAGAGAACGAGAAACGCGAAAGTTAATTAGTATGAATGAGCCCAGCCCGTAGGAGTTAAGAAGTTTCCGTGTTTGGCGCGTCCCGAGGCGGTGATAAGTTTGGCCAAGTTTTATGTGTAATATTATATACTACACGAATAGGAGGTATATCGTCTAGTCGAGAACACTACTGCTGTGCACAGCAGTGATTCTCCTCGGATACATGTTCTTGCGGGGATAATATTATATCCGACAGCCGAGCCAGTCGCGTATTATTACGTGTACGATACATTAATGTTTATCACCGGCATAAAGCGCGTCGTCGGTTTCGCGGAGGAGCAAAGGACGCGCGGCGCGTAATAACATTATTAAGGACGATAAGGTCATCGTCGTCGTTGTAGGCGTGCGTACAATCCTTCGGATGACGCACTTAAATACTTAATTTCACCTAATTATAATATATATATATATACCTGCCTGCCGTACGCGTTTGCGAGTCTTCCCGTGCACGCGGTATGAATTCGTTAATTTTCGCTCGAATAAAATGACTTTAAACAAAAACGTACATTTTCTTCGAAGCCGAAATTCTCTTCTCCGACCAACGACTACTGTACAAGCCCATAAAACACCGTCTCTGCCGTGTTTTCTTTTACTATTATTATCGTTTTTTTTTTTTTTTAACGAAAAACTTTTTACAACGTTTTTCCTACAAAGTTTATGTACTCGCTCGCTCTCTCTCTCTCTCTCTCTCTCGCTCTCGCTCTTGTCTTTCTATTCATAATGTATAAATATACATAAACACGTCAGGGGTGACATCGTAAAATATACGGTACCGAATGCACTCACGACTCTCCTGAGTAATCACCAGAAAAGTGTTTGTCCAAATTGTATTACCCCGAAAACAAGTGCAGCTCGTTTTGATAAGGTATAGAGGTATACTATCTTCGGATAAAGCTTGTAAATTAGTCGCGTCGGAATATGAGCGCATGTTGTAAATTATAATCATACCGGAAAAACGTCTATTTTTCCTTCTTTTTTTTTGTTTTTAATACCCTAATGCACCCGCCCGAGTCGTAAATATTTACGCTATTTAAAATATGCCATGCGTATGAAATACAAGCCGAATGGATTGAGCACCTATAACTTGGGAGAATGTCGGTAATTATAACACAGCGCTGCGTTGTCAACGCGCATTTTAATAGTATAAACACATTCTAAAAATTGTTCAATATCCTCTTGAAAAAAGGGCATTTTATGGCAAAAAAACTTCAGGTAAATTCCCTACAAAAAGCAATAAACGTTAAATTTTCATATAAAAAATAAAATAAACTATTATTATTATTATTATAAAATTACGAGTATATTATATTTAAAATTTTTATTTTTATCTATTAAAAAAAAAGATTTAAAGACCTTTCAAGTAGGAAAGAGTGAAGTGAAAAAAATTAAAATTTTTTCCTCATATTTATTTCTTACTTTTAATAATTACCTACGTAAATCCTTTATTTTAGTGTACAATGCTATATCGCCAAGTAGGTAGATAATATAATAATTATATGGTGCAATTTAATTAAACTCGACCTTTAGATTCGCATCCTCAATTATTCACGTATGTTTAATCATATTTATATATAATAATATACATACAGACGCTAGTCGCTCGAGTCGAGCTGCAAGAACTCGACGAATATAATATCTATAGATATTTAATTATCAAAATGCTACTTAAGTAAATTGTGACGTAAGTATATAGTAAGATATGAGTACTCTTGAAAACATTTTCTTCACAAAGTGTGTGTATAGGTATACGTACAGTGCCTACTGTATACACTTCCTGTAAGGATGATACATTAATATTATATTTCACTATAATAAAATAAACACGTCGCGAAATTTCGATTCTCTACGGACTACAACTATAATTTATACCTATACGGCGAACGCAATCGCTTTGATTACTAAAACATCGTTACGAGGTGCGTTCATAATAATTCGAACTCTATAGGTATACCGTATACACTCTGATCTCCAACTCTCGTGTCTCGCAAAAAATACCAGTCGAATCAAAACCAATAATATTGTTTACGTTTAAACGTAAAATTACGACGTCAATGCGTTAATGATCAATTCATTTTGTTGTCGTTTAATTTAAACGAATTTGATATTGTGCACCTCTAAATGATCGTCTTCAAACGATGCGCCAACACAGAAATATGTGTTTGGAAGGGTTAAGATAATATTGTCGTAAAACACATCTTCACGTCGAGAAAACATCGAACGACATTGGAAATCATATTTTTCGAATCAAACTCGGCAAGTTCGAGCGGATTGGAAATTATTTCAAGCGGCTTTCTAGACCGAAATCGTTTCCGCCCCGTTACCGGGTTGAATTTTATTAATATGTGTTCTCGATGTTTCCTTATCCCAGGTCTGTTCTATGACGATTTCATATCGTCGCTTCTATACTATTACGTGGGTCTTGTTGTATAATATCGAGTTTATTGTTTGTAAATATTAACATTTACGTGGCGATCTATTTGCGCACAAAAAAAATGCGGCGTCGCCGAAAATCTCCTTACTCCTCCTATTAGCTCTTGTATACTATATATGTATACGCGTAATACACTTGCACGCGAATTAATGTATTAATGGCAAAGCGCATTATCGTTTTAATCCTATTGTGATGGCACGGACACAATGTGCCATATGTGAACTTTAGCGTACAAGTGTTTGCGTGTGTATTTTTAACCCTGCCTCTTGTTATCCTTGCTCGAACACGTTATTATACGTTTTGCTATATAATACAGTGTTTGCAAATAGTATAAACATTAAACGGTCCTCCCCCCCCCCACCCCGACACCGCCTCTTGAATTAGCTTAACGCGTAAGTTTGTGTTTATCGTTTTTTTCCTTCCGCCTATATACGAGCAGTGGTGTACCTGCAGCAGTGTCCGGTCTCCGGTGGCGCAAACTGATGGTCGCGAGGGATCACAACCCCCCGCCAAAAATATCACAATTACTGCAGTAGAACTAACGAGTATAGTGTCCGAACCAATCGAGACCGTGGCTAGTCTAGAGGCGTATTTAAGCCGGGGCAATCGTTGTAATGTTGTCAGACTAATAAATAATTATTGTAATTATATTGAAAACAATAGACGTATATAATACCGTCATCTAATAGAATAAAAACACTATACCGTGTAATAGATAATAGTGTTATTAGTAAGACGTCGAAAGAGCGACAAAAGCACGCGCATGACAGGATTAGAAATCAAATGTAATAGTTTATCGCGGAGAAGTATAAAATACGAAGTATTTCGGTTTTTTAGCAGGACGGTTAGCTCGGTCGCCCTGCCACTCTGGCGCTGGCCCACGGTGGCATAGAGCTGAAACTTCGAACGCGCCACTGTAATTCTATACGAAACCCATACACCCACAACAAGGGGTTAAACACTAGACTTTGTACCGAGAATAAGGTAAGAGACCACGCTCAGGTCCGGTAGGGGTACAGGAGGGTATTTTCTCGGTGGAAAATAATATAGTCAATATACGTGTATTACGTGCGTAACCGAACGGGGAAAATACGCGGTGTCGGCGTCGTCGTCAAAACGTTTCGCCGCCGTCGTAAATCGCGTACACCTGCCGGATTCATTAGCGACGGCATTGTACGAAAAATTACAAATAAAATAAATAAACATACCGGCCGCTCTGTCGTGATTGTTCCGCACGCGAGGCGGATGATGATGGGTGCGTTTTTTCTTCTCCTAGGAATAATAAAAAACATAATGAAATTAAAACCAGACTAAAAATATAATACAATTATTACTATCCTTTCCCCCCCCCCCCCCCACACAGCGAAGAGAATTTTTTTTTTCCCCGTTTTTGTCAATAATTACCTTTTGAAAAAAAATTCATATATACTCGTATCATTGAATTTATTAACGAATCGCCGCCGCCGCCCGCTGTAAATCATAAAAACACGGTAGAAAATCATATTAAATCGGCAATAACGCGATCCGCTCCTCAGATGGAAAACGATAAATCGTACGGATCACGTGTTATTTCCAAAATATAAATAGCGGCTCGATTGATAGGGGTAAAAAAAAAAAAAAACGCGTACGGAAAAAAAGAAGAAATTATAATCACCTTTGGTATTGTATTTCAAACTCGAGTTAAATCTCATTTGATTTCCTTACATAAATCATCCGTTATTATTTATACGTACGTACGTAGTCCAAAACGAACGAATTTTATTGATTTTTTTTTTCCTTTTTTCCTTTTTTTTTTTTATTCAATTCGATTCGTTAGGTTTTTTAGGGTTTTTTAATTACTCCATTGTCGTACAGGAAACTCGCACAAAGCCATTGTTGTAAAACTTTCTTTAATTTAAATCTTTTATTTGAAAGTATTATCGCTTTTTAATTATTTTGTTTATTTGATATTTCGTAACGAAATTTAATCTTTTTCGCAATTTCACCGCGACTCGATCAGAATTGTTTTTTTTTATTTTTTTGCAACGCAGGACAAAATCTGACAAATGTACTAAATAATCTGTCTTCTGTTCACGATATTTATTAAAGGGGGTTTTTTTTTTTTTATATATATAATTATAACCGGATATTAACCAGAGTCCAGGACTTTACACTACGGTTATCATATTTTATATTTGGTTTTTAATTAAAAATTAAAAATGTAAATATTTTTTTTATCGATTAAAAATACCTAGATGTTGTTTCATAGTTTTAGTTTTGAAAAAGTACTGATCTTGAAGTATTAAATTATGATATGTCATGAATTCTCTTCGATTATCTAGAAAAAATGCCATAAATAAATAAATTACAATTGTTATAAGTTATCTTAATTTAACAAAATAATAATCTTTGCAAATAATTATGAATATAACAATTTAGAGACAAATGCGGGTACTCAAGCAAAAATGCTAGGTAATAACACCGTTACTTGGATAGAACATTGAAATGTTAAGCAAAAACTCCGTATGTCTAAAAAAAACGGCGTTTATGATTAGTAAATGTAAGACACAGCGTTTTTAATTAATTATTATTACTAATTTTTTTTCTGTTATTTATGGCATTTCCAAAAATCGTGATTTTAACTTATTAAATGAAGTTTTAGGGACTTTTTTCCACATCAAATGTGTAAAATTGGTATGTATATCAAACACGGGAACATTTTTTTTTTTTTTAATTATGGCATTGTAGAAGTAACACACATAAGTACATGAGTATAATAATTATTGAAAAAATATAACTTTAAAATTTAGAATAGAGAACTCAAGTTTATGCATTTGTCAGTGATAGACAGGTTGTCTATAGGACAACTTGTACTAATGTTAAAATTTTCACTTGCGCGAAAATTGAATTAACAACAGTAAAAATGAACAAGACAAAGTTATTAGTATGTTTACAATATTCTAGTTTCAACTTGTAATAAAAATAAAAATAATTCTGACTTTTAACTGTTTCAAATCAATTAAATTAATTTTATAATATATTTTAGTACTTTCTCTCCATCTAATTATTAATCATGGAACAACAACACAATCTAAGACTACTGAAATTGTGTGCAACCAGTCAGTTCAGTGCATTTAATGTAAAAATAATATGTTATTTTAAATTCATTATATTGAATAGTATTTCAATACTTGAGAAGTTTTAATTTTTAAAATTAACAGCTGTTAGAAATTATGTAGCATAAAATATATTAAATAGAATTTGTATTATATATATAAATGTATTTTGGTTTTCATTAAAAATAAATATAATTTAATAAGTACTTAATAAACAGTATGCAATTTTAGTGCAAAAGTATAAAAAAAAAAAAAAAAGAGTAATAATTATAATAAGATAAAACAAATTAAGAGAAATAAAATACTCAGTAGAACTAAATATACAAATTTAAACTGAAAATTATTGGTAGTACTCGGCTGACAGAGATGAAAAATAATAATAGCTGTAGTTTGAAATGACAAGAAGGTATTTTTGTAACCAAGTTAAGTAAATGGAAAAAAATCAAAGATAGATTAAACTCAATAGTTAGGTAAAATTTGTTTAAACTCGGTTGAAAGTTAAATTGAAACTAAAAACTTATAATTAATTTTTTTAATTAATAAAAATCATTGAAAGCAGGTAATTAATTAACTATTTAGTACTTTACAAACATACGTTATTATTCATTTTAAACAGTATCAGAAATAAATTTTATTTCATGAAAAATTCTGGCTACTGACAACTAAACACAAAATTAAAAACAGATTTTAATTTCTTTATAAATACACTTATTTCATTAAATTTACTATTTAAAAATTAACTGGGATTCAATTGAAAGTAATTCATTATTTGTGAAACTTAAATAAACTAAAATAAATCAAGTTTAAAATTAAAAAGAAATTTATTGATTTGAAAAATAAAAATTATCTTCATTTTAACAAGATAATATTTAGCATTGCAAGAAAGTATTATATTTCTTATATTCAATTACTATATTTTACGCTCATAGTTTGCAATATTATATAAATATACCTCACCAAAAAGAGCTTGATTTGTATTTTCCTGAGCAAATATATTTGAATCATTTCTAAATTTTTCATAACAAACATAATATTTATTTCTAATATCGATACAGCTTTCAATTTACAATTTTGCGATTATTCAATATCTATTCGTCTAAAAAAATTGCAAATAAAATTTGGTTGGATATTATTTATTATTCTTAATGACTGTCCTTCTTGTAAAACCGTAGGCCGCAATACCCGCAGTCGTGATTTCCTGGTTTATCCTAGAAAAAATAAATAAATATTATAGCAATTAATTAAATCATAATACTCAATAGTGTAAACAACAAAATTAAAATATATATTATACTACGCATAATAAATATTAAATGTGCGTCTTCTTCACAAATATTCTCCACAAAGCAACAAAAAGTTGATTCAACTCTGAATCAATTTTTACTGAAGGTAAAATGTTATAATAACAAATAAACTGTTAAAAAAAAAAAAACCAAACCAAATGTTATAATTCAAAATATTTAAAAGTTAAACTTTTTTACCTCCAATGTCATATACTTTTAACAGCAATATATTTATTTATATTTACTTTAATTTTCAAATTTACATTTGTTTACATATTATTGTAACCATATTCATTCAGTTGTTGAACTGAAATGTTTTTTAAATGAAAGTAAAATAAAATAAAAAGTATTTTTTAAACAGTTTGTAGGGGAATATGTTACGTATTATAATACTTAATTTTAGAATAAAATTTATGAAGAAAACATTATTAGAATGATTTGGGCAGATTGAAAACTATTTAAAAGAACTAAGTTCTACCCCTCCCTCTATGTACTACATTATTAGTGCAAATCGAAACACTTTTCCTAATTTTTATAAAGTTTACTGGGAAATAAATCATCATCAATGAATTACAAAACCTTGGAGTACAATCAAAAACTTTCAACGGAGGCACACGACCAATGTAAGATTCAGTAAGTCCAACCCGCCCAGCAAAAAAGATTTGACTAAATCCCAGCGTCCAACTGATAATAAATATTACAATAGTCGGTGGGCTTTGCTAAGCAACTCTCACCAGGTTGATGTAGACTTTGGGATGGCCCAACGGTCCGCCGCCGCCATCGCAGTACACGACACTTTTGGTACAAGCTTTTGGCGGCACCTGTTTGATGAGATCAATGGCAAACGACGGGTTGACCTGCTTTTCCTTGTCGACGAAACGCGACAAACGGTAATCGTCTTTCTCCCATTTCTGTACATTTACAAACACGAAAATCAAACATTTATATTTTAATATCCGACGGTCCCCGGCAGGACAATGTCACGGGGCACACTCACTTGACCGGTGTGCGTTTCCACCTCTTTCGGTTCCCACGAGTAATTCTTGGACGCCGCGATCAGGGCCGCGGGGCAGACGCGCTTCGTCAGCCCGGCGCCAGTCTTCAGACACAACATGTTCAACGCCATTGCACGACAAGCTTACGGAGAAAAACGCTCAAAGACAAAAACAGATTTGTCTCGCGCGACGATAACGTTCGACGGACAGCTAAACATATGGCTGATAATAGTGATAACGGAATGCTCACGACCGTGTTTCTCAATCTCGTGTTACCACCGCCGCGCCGCCGCCGCCGCCAAAACGAAAATTTATTTTGAAAATTTTCACTCACAGACATAACGTACGATTGAAAAAAAATCAGTCTGAAAGGCGGCCATGAATAGTCACCTAGAAAAATTAATAATGAAAACACGACGACGCATTTATTCGCATATTATTGCAGAAATAATAATCATTATTAGTCTCGTTCGAATTTAAAAATTTATAATACTCGCACATTATATTTCATATTCCTCGTGAATGAAATTTATTTTCTCCTCTCGGAGCGATTTTCTCCGCATTCCATCAATGAACTTTCAGCGTGCCAAAAGTAGTCGAAAACCGTTGCTTTTATAATAAATACATCGTCGTTGTCTATGCGTTGGGCCGACGTGATGAGAAAGAAAACGAACGTTATCAATCGTATATTATCAGCTCTGGCGTCCTTGTTTACTGTTTATAAACGTTCATAGTGTTTACCGTCGTCGTGCTAAAAAACAAAGTCAATAACTTTAGTAACGTTCATAAAAAGTATAAATACACGACAACCACGTACTTCACAAGTAAGCATTTACATCATTTATTATTAGCATAGAGACTGCCCGTTAATGAGTTGAAAATAAAAATCTACTCGGAACGTTAAGTTAATCGAGTGTCGAATAACTTTTTATTTTGTCAACTTTAAACTGTACAATTTACTTTTAGGTTTGATATAATAATATAAAGAGTTAACTTGGTCAATTTTGTGCACAAATATTAAAATTATCAACGAAATAAATATTGTGTTATACACGATTTGCAGGCTAAACGAAATTGCATTATCTCTAAACGAATACGTACAAGTTGAAAATTATTTCTCATTAAGCTTTTGAAATGTCATATGTTCTATTACAAAACTTTCAAAATATTTGCTCATTCTCTTTTAAATATACGTTTATTAGTTATTACTTTGTACATGTACTTTTGGAAACATGATTTAGTCGCTAAATTACGATTATTACAATATTAAAATGTAATTTGTGAGAAATATGTAATATCGAGTATGACTCATTTTATTGCGAATCATTTGAAACGAATTTATCTCTTGCCTAAATTTAATTATCTAGTCACAATAAAAATATGTACATTAAAATACGCTTAATGGGGTCACATCAGGTTAACCAATTTTTAAAAACTATTAAAGTGCATAAACATACATCATAACTTTATTTACAATAAACTAACATACTTAATTCATACTTGGATTGATTTAATTTTTAAACTTAACAGAGTTATAATAAAAATGTTGGTAACTTTCAACTTCACTTACATTTCCTAAATTAATATAACTTAACAAGTCGAAACAATTCAATAACTTGCTAAGTCTTTTTACCTATTATTTGTAAGTCCTATTAATTATGATTTTTAATAATTTAATAAATAATGTTTTATTTGTTACCTTATTTTAGAACTTTGCTGAAAAGAATATGACTTTCTATCGCTGACTGCTTCAGTTTCAGATAAAAAGGGTTTAAATCACAGCAGAATGGAGACAAAATTTTCAGGTTTTGCCAAAGAGACTACAGCAAGACCAGCGTGCAAAAAATGCGGATATTCTGGTCACTTGACTTTTCAGTGTCGCAACTTTATTAAAATTGATCCCAATAAAGACATTGTGTTGGACGTGAGTAGTACAAGTAGTGAATCTGAAGAAGAGTATGTAACCCCATTAGTACAATTACGTGAAACAGAGTTGGCTCTGAAATTGAAACAAGCATCAGCAGCAAAGAAAAAGAAAAAGAAGAAAAAGTCAAAGAAACGGAAACACAAGTCTTCAGACAGCGATTCATCAGATTCCGAGAAAGAAAAACCCAAAAAGAAACATAAAAAACACAAAAAACATAAGAAAGAAAAAAAATCAAAAGACTAATTAAGAACGAATAGGTTTGTGACAATTATGTTTGAATATTATTAATAAAAATTTCTAACGTTCAAAATGTTGTTTTAGAAATGCGTAAATGTATTATTTTTATTATGATAATTAATGATGTATTTATAGTATATTTTGATTTTTTTTTTATATTTCTTTTTTTTTTGCACCAATGTTTTTCATAATTTAGAGTACTTCATGAAAAAATATAATTTTTTTCGACCCTTCTAAAATATTGTCAATGATTGATAAAATGTTATTTGTATGAAAATAAAAGTGTCTTTAGAATTATTTGTTTTGTCTCGTTTATTTTTTCTTAAATATTGTACTTTACCTTATCAATTTTTAAATTGTAGTCTTCTCATCAAAATCTTCTCCAACTCGGGTGGTTATAGCATTATAACCATTAGCGCCTCACAATGAACCAAATTTCCACTCTAATCACTCAATTTGTTGTTCATATGTGTTTGAATGTTTGCAATTATAACAAAGGCCAGTGCTTAGACTCTGGCCCTGACTAAATTTATTCAATAAAAATATAATTTAAAAACAATAATTTTTCTTTCCTTTTCAACATACTTTAATCAGTGGCAAATTTAAATTTAAATTAGAAATCTATATTTCTATAATATAGATCTTAATTTCTTAAATGGTTTTTTGTGATTTAAAATTACCCAAAAACTAATAGCATCTTGATAATATTTACTTCATTTTTAAATTTGTGCATATATAACCAGAGTATATTTGAGGTGTTATTTTAGTTGACAGATTATTTAAAAATAGGCAAGGTAATATTAAATGCTAAGTAATAATATAAATGTAATTTATAATAAATATTACAAATAATTAAATAATTGATTTATCGTGTTGTATATTTATAATTTTCCTCCACAATTTACAGATGGTAAAAATAAAGTGTCTACAATTGAAACTGAGTGTTATTGTTCATAAAACTAATAATAACACCCTTGAAATATCAATTGATTTTTGCTCTTACCCTACCTCAAAAAAATAAAAATTCTAATGTCTCCCATTGACATTAATCAATTAATTATATTTTTAATCAATCAATGTTTAAATGACTAATCAATTGAGTTAATATGAATTAATCGAAATGGAAAAAAATCAAATTTATAGATATTAATTTTAAATATTTAATTAATTAAAATAATCAAACGTACCTAGGTCATAATATTTGATAACTCGATGATATTTGACCAGGACAATTTTCTAGGAAATAGTTTCTGAAATACTAACAACTTGTTGCTTGAAGACTAAAAATGAAAACATTTGTATCAAAGATAAACAATGGCGTATACATGTGACACTATTTAAGAAATAATCGCAAAGTCAATTAATAAATAGGCAACAGATTTATATGCAAATAAATATCTTAATAATTAGTAGAACGAGCTATTTAGCTTTTATCAAAAGAACGCCAAATTTTATTAAATATATTTTGTACATTCTTTAATGCTTGTTTGTAATTTGATAGTGCGTACTTCCGGTTTTAGGTAATATTTTTAATATAATTACGTATTAGTATGGCTCAGAATAAAAACTATTCTAAAACCGCGATTATCTACTTAATGACATAATAAAGAGAAAAGAACAGTCTACAATAAATATTGATACAACTACAGTAGGTAAATCATTATTAAACAAGAATGATATTGGTGAATAAAAGCTGAGCTAATTAAAGTTATATTGTAATATAATATGTACATTTTCAGTTCTTATTTTGTTTTTCAAAACCTTTTTCGAAGATTTTTCATAATAACATACATTCGTTTATAATTAATAATAATTAATACCAAGTTTTCTGTATCACACACATACTTATGAGACTGACTACTAAAAAATGAGTGAATTTATATTATTTTTTTAACCTGATCCTACAGTGGCCATGTTTTGTAATTTGTATTGTCAGCATAAATAATAATGAGCCAGACATAATTTAAAACAAAGTTACTAAAATATCAATTTTATATCTAATTATCTAGATTGGAGCATATTCAATACGATACGAGTGAGGATTTTAATTTTAATGTTTTACTAAATGAGTGTAATGCTGATTCCACGACCAGAGTTAGAATTAAAACACAATCAACGAGCAACAATATGCACGCCCAATAAGATAAACCAAGCCACTGGTCATGGGAATCGGGCATGAGAAAAAGATTACTGACTATTTTTACTGGACGTTTGATTGTACAATTAATTTCTCTCTAACAAAGTTACATTTATTAATAACTAAATTTAATCATAAAAACAAATTAAACTGAAATATACTCAGAAAAAATTAAAAATTAAAATCAATTCATTATAGCAAAGATAAATTCTTAAAAATAAAAAGTTATAAGATTGACTTTCAATCAGAAACGTCTAATAAAGCAAACTTATTAGATACAGGTGGTCTACATTCTTCTGAACTGTCACTATCAGTAGACTCTTCATTTTCATCATCCTCTTTTTCACTGGTTTCACTATGAGAAGACATTTGTTTTGTTGATTCTTCCTCGTCATCCGATAGTTCTACAAGATGATGTTCATAGGTGTTAGGTTCGTCCGCAATACCTTTGATTTTCCAGACATCTTTTAGCTGTGCAGAAGACATCCAATTCTCTAAAATTATAAACAAATTATAAATTTGTAAATTATTAAAACACAAAACATCATTGAAAATGAAAAAATCCAATTTCTAATTACTTTTGTTTCCTGTAAATCCAATAGGTCTCAACGCTAAACTAATTTTCCCGTCAAGCGCCATACGGAGTAAATTGTTAGCAGCACGATATGTGTCTGGTCGTCCTGCTCTCGCAGTAATAAAACCACGTTTAATTGCCCAACCTAAGTAACAATAAAAACAACAAATATAAGAAAAATGTTTCTTATCTCGAGCATTTCATTTACTTACTATCACAAATATCCATTGCAGACCATTCATCTTCACCAGGTTCTGGATGTTGTAAATTTAAAATTTTTATCATATTCAACCTTTCGACTAAAAATTTAATGGTCGAATAGGGATCACGAAGTTGTGCAATAGGATAACAACCCATCAAAACCTACACAATTTTTGATAAATTAAATATTGATTACTGCAGTTCAACATTGATTTAAATACATACTTGTAATGGCTTAGGAAGTTTTGATGGAAACACAAGTCCAGGACAATCACACAGACGAACACTAGGAGTTAAAAATATTGTTTGAAAATGCTTTGTATGTCCAGGAGTTCGAGAGACGCTAACAACCTGTTTTTTAAAAAAAATAAAATAGTAAGTAGATATTGCTAAGGAAATAGACAATTATAACAATAGTGTAATTACTTTTTTCCCCATTAAGGCATTTAAAACGGACGATTTTCCAGCATTGGGTTGACCTAGTAGACCGATTGTGAGGTAACTATTTTGAAAAAGATCGATTTGTTCATAGCCAGTTTCTGGAGCTACCTAGAAATAAGAAAAAATTCATTATCCATAAAACATATATTTTGATAAAATACAGTGAATTCCGTTTAATGTGGGCAGTCACTGATTATCTATTTTAACTTGATCCTGAATCCAATTTATGTAAAGAAAATGAAAAATAATCGTTTAATGTGGGCACTCGGTTTGGTTAATGTGGACAGTTTCATATCATTTAAGTTTAAGATAGTGTATTTCAAAACTAAATTAAATTTTTCTGTCTAAATGTTTCTCTGTTATATTTAAATTGTACATTATAATAAAATGTGTCTCAAAAGTTATAAAAATCATTAAACCTTAATGGCGGGATAAGTGATTTTGTAGTAGTATGATTATAAGAATGTTATCGGAAGCAATAAAAGCGGTGACAATAAACACCTTATATGACTTTCTTATCGTCACATTTGACAAATTCTAATCAATCTTACAGTGAATTTGAATGTGTTATAATAACGTCTCATAAAGATCTTACACTAAATGGAATAATAATTTGGAATAAATTCATTACTATTTTATGATATCTAATAAGAATAAGAATAAGAATAATAATTATAATAATACACTCTATTTTTTTTAAATAATTAATTAAACTGTAACATCTATAACATTAAAATACACTTTTTGGGAATAATTTATTTTTAATAATTTCGGTTTTTATGGGCAACTGGGTTTGGTCTAGACGTGTCCACATTAAGCGGAATTCACTGTGTAATATTTAACGTATGAAAAAAAAAAACTCACAGTAATTTTTTCTTCTATTTCAACATCTTCTTCGTCATCATACTCTTGTTCTTTTTCTTCTGCTATTTTCTTTTCCCAACTCTGTAAATCAACTACAATAAATAAAACACAGATGAAAACCTGTACAAAAATTATAAAAACATTTGTTATTTTTCCAACATACTTTTGGCTTGGTATTTTTCAATTATACTTTTACATTCTTTCAGCAAACTTTCTGCAGCTTCAGCAGCCATCTTTAATTTACCCCTAGGTTTTTTTTTCTGCACTCCTAATACATAAAACATGTCAACATATAATAACATTAAAAAATATGAACAAAACCGATTTCATTTGGCGATTAAATAATTATTTTACCTTCTTTGAATTCCGAGTTATTTATATAAGAAGTAAAGAATAACACGTGAACTTTAGCTTTGTTGTCATCCACATTGTGTGTCTGTTCTAATTTATGTTTCCAAGCTAGAACAATAGACGAAAGTACAAGATCTACTTTATTCAAAATTATTATTAAACTCTTCTTTAAAGTCTTTAATACGTATGTAAACAAATATGTTGGAACAGCCTAAAAATAAAAAATATATTCGTATGATTTAATTTTGTTTTATATAGTTACAGAATTATAAATAATACCATTGATTAACAAAAAAGTTATACTTACAGGATAACGGGCATCAGCAATCCATACAAGAATATCAGACATTTCCATGACACGCCACATCTGGCGCCATGTTTCCAAGTTAAGCTCAAAATAACTTAATTCATCCCAGTCACTTCTTTTCCTCAATGTCATTAAATAATCTTTGAAATAACTATACTCCCGACTATCTAGCTGTTCTCTGGTCATATCAGGACTCCATTTAGGTCTTGTAGGGAAACGAAGTTCATCACCACAAAAATAAGGAGATGGGTCAAATTCTAGTTCTCGTTCGGAAACTGGAATAATTTGCTTCCTGGCATCTTCCTTTTTTTTCTTTATTTCTTCATCGGTTTCTCGGCGAAATTGTAACACATATCTAAAAATATCTTAGAATTAATCATACATGTTCAAAAAATCAATGCTAACAATTTCAAATAAGTAATTTTAAATATGAGTTCAGTTTTGGTCGTTTAACATGATTAATTTTTATTTCTAATAAAATATTTATGGTTACACAAATTTATTTCAATATACTATGATCGTTGTCTTTTGGATATTACTTTCTTAGTATTGATTTTTATAATGATCATTAAACGTTAATTTTATGATTTTTCAAATGAAAATGATACTTTTTATTTCGAACAGAACAATGTATATATACAAATACACATCTAAAACTTAAGCACTATCAATATTGATCAAAATCATTTAAATATCCATAAAATATACCAATGATAAAAAATATCCAAAGCAACATAATAATATTATGTAAAAGTAATTTATGTTAGGTTCAAAAACATTTATATAGTATACAAACTAAACAGTTATTGTTTAGGACAATAATTACTATATTATGTTTTATATAAAACAGTAGTAACACTTTAATAAAATTATTTTTGGAATAATTAAATATATTGTATACTTATGTTATAACACAAAATTGTTTTGTTATTTTATAGATTATAGTCTATTTTTTTATATTAAATATTTATAATATTATTAGAGTTTTTTTTTTAATATAATTATACAGTACAATTTTAAATGATATTAATAAGTTATGCAATTAATTTGTGTGGTATGATTTACATTGATTTTATAATAAAATAGATAATATTATATTATTTTAATAGTTAAATCGTTATTATCAATCCATTAAAATGGCTGTAATCTATTTGAGAAAATATATAATATATATAATAGCTAATAGAAAAGTTAAACATACTGGTTCGGATTGGATTTACCACCACGATGTAATGGCTGTTGATTGATACTCTGTACGTTAAAGTCGGTCAAACGCTCCTTGGATGGTTTGTGACTTGCTTCAGCTCTTTCATTACCATATTCGGATCCTGTTTTCATAAAGTAATAACAAAAGTATGAACATAACGAATCAACAGTTTAAAAAAAAAAAAAACGCTGTGGTACCTGATGCAGCAGCACTTGATTGTTTTCTTTTCCTTTTTTCTTGTATTTGTAGTTTTTTTTGTTTCCCGCTAAAGGGTAATTTTCGACGACCTTGAGGCATCGCGAATACTTTGTTCAGTAATTGCAAGTTATTAGAATAAATAAAGAATTTCAAATATTCAATTACATCGGTGTTCAGCGTGCAATGACAGAAACAAATGGCAGTTAACTGTATACTGTATAGTGTATACAGATACTGACATAATGGTTGACAAACGTTATCACTTATCACGAATTTCAAAATTCAGAACATTCTAGAAAAATCGCGGCAATTAAATTTCTTCGCCCACTCGTACAGTAATATTAATGTATTATTCATAATATTATAAACTTGTCTACGATATTACTGTTAAATTCAAACACTGCTTTAATTTTAAATAAATGGAAAAAAAAAATTTAATTGTAATTTGTAATAATTTATGATTTCTAAGGAGAACAATACACTTTGTTTACCAACTCTGAACCAAAATCCTAATAATTGTGCGCGAGGCTGTCGATTTGACATTTTGACGTGAATTCTTTCTCGTGTATTCGTATCACAAGCGCATATAAAATTCTATTTCATCAGTAGCTTCAAAATCAAAAAACCAAAAACAATAATCATTATGAATTTCACTTAAATGTGTGTATTACAATAACACTTGAGTACCTACATACAATTATATAGTATAGTTAGTATTTTATCGTTACTCTCAAGCAGTGAAATCAGCAATTTCATTAATTAATTGGTCTTTGTTGAATAAAACTTAGTACGCTAATATATTAAATACCTTGCTGCAGTGATCGTTCGACATTGCTTACATTTTTAGATGAGTACAATCATATTATATAATATTAGATACGAAAACAAAAATGCAATGGCTAAATTTACAAGAAAAATGTGAACGTTATAAAGAAAATACAAAAAACCCAGTCCAATTTAATATGTAATAAGAACCGATTATATAAGAAACGATAAAATTCTCAATAATATTTTGATACCTATAGGTACAACAATTTCATAAAACACATTATATATTTCAAGGATAACGTTTGTTTAAAAATTTTAGGAATAATTTATGACTACTTACCAGTTAAATCTGTAAACTTTTCTTTTGTTCTCTATTAACTAGCCAAATACATTCTTAAAATAAATACTTGTTGCCTAGTTCATGAAATAAACATTAAACATATGTTTTTTTTGTATGCCTAAATTCATTGAACAAAACTTTAGTAAAAAGTCGCTCGTTTCGATTAGGAATATTTTATCCTGTTATACAAACAATAAATTTCGACGAAAGTGACTTACTCGTTTGCTTTTTTCTTGTTGTGAATTCTATTTATTATTATTTTTGTCATTGAAATTTGAAAAGAAAAAAACTTACATAATATGACGATAATTAATTGTCCGAGGTTATTCTGATATATTGAGTACATCAAGAGTAGATTTGAAACAAATTTTGGTAAGATCGCGGTGCAGTGAAACGAAAATACCTGGATAAAACAGTAGTCGTCGGCAACGGCGAGACTAAATTGATGACGATAAAGCCGCGATCGTTCGTTTGGAGCCCACCTCCGGTATCCCACTTTAATTTCGTCGGTACGGATTTCGAAATGGCTAGCGCTATCTAGCGGCGAGCGTTGACAACAGACTTCCTAATCGCTGTGTTTCGAAACAAATCGGGCTAACTCTCGCTAGTGAGGGTTTTCCTACTTTGCGCAGTATATATACCGAGTTCGTTGCAGGACTCGTTGTACTTGCTTCGGCAGTACATATACTAAAATTGGAACGATACAGAGAAGATTAGCATGGCCCCTGCGCAAGGATGACACGCAAAATCGTGAAGCGTTCCACATTTTTTTGTCAATCTAAATTAATTTATTTATTAATTATTAATCTACTAAATTAATTAGTAATCGTCTTATGTTCGATTATTATTTATTTTTCATGGTATTTTCAATACTTTTCTCGAATTATCAAAATATTTTTTCAACCGGCGAAGCGTTCCACATTTTTTTGCAATATTATAATGATTTTCTTTGATTTTTTTCTTCCGATTTAACACGAATTATTGGAAAAACACTAATCTATCGATTTTTAATGGATTTAAACTATGTATATTGATTTTTATTTTTTTTCGTTTTCATTGAAAACCACGTCGAAAGAGAAATATGACGGTCCATTGATTATATTGATACAATATATTATATTCAACGGACGGACGGTCGTTTTACCGGTTTGAAAATTCTACATGTCCGCTTTTAAATAAGCTATTTTTCTTTACTTCTCCGGTCGTCCAGACATTAACACCTAGTTTATCTATGACCTGGCTTTGGCCTGTAAAATTAACATCGATTGGGTCTGTGAAATGTACGCCACTACTTTTTTATTAGACGGGATTCCAAATATACATTCTATAGTCGTTCTAGTCAACGTGTGTGACGATAATTGACAACTTTTTTTCAACACGCAAATGTGTACCACCTGAATATTGGTCGAAGTAAATAAATAATATGCATAATATTATAATTTATTTATTTCACAATAATATATTGGGGTTAAAAAATGTTAAAAAAATAAAAAAAGTTCACTGAAATAATAAATTTCGGAACGAGTTAAAAATGGACGCGAAGTCACGACGGCCGTGCCGATCGACGTCCCGCGGCATAGCGAGGATGTCCGCCGGGACGGATATCCCGGCTGTGCCGCGGGACGTCGGCAAAGTGCTGCTGTCGCGACTTTGTGTCAGTGCCGGACGGACGATCTTTTGGCAGCCGGTGATCTGATCGGTCTCGTCGGCTGGCACGTCTTGGACGGACGCGCGACGGGCTGTTTGCTCTTGGTCGAACACGTCGACGGCGTGACCGGCGGCGGCGGGTTCGGTCCCATCAGCGGGTAGACCGAACCGCGGCAATCGGCTACCGGCGGCACCGACGACAGCGACATTTTCGCGAACAGCTCGTCGCACGCGTTCGTCGTTTGCGACGGCGACCCTTCTTCCGATCTCGTCAGCTGGCACGTCTCGGGCAAACACCCGGTCCCGGTCGAACATACCGACGGCGACTTTTCCGGTTTCCCGACATTCGTGACCGTCAAAAAGCCGCAAGACATGGACCTTCGCGGCCGAACGTCGCCGCGAGTGAACGCGTCTTCGACGAGCCTCGACGCGGACGGCGCGCACTCGGCCGGCGGCGGTGCCGACGTCGAGACGCCGGAAAGCGACGTGTCCTCCGGAGCGGCGCAGCTAGGAGACGTGTCGTCCTCCGGGGCCGCGCAGCTAGGAGACTTTTCGTCCTCCGGGGCGGCGCAGCTAGGAGACGTGTCCTCTTCCGGGGCCGCGGCACTCCGACACGCGACTTGACGACAGCACGTTGACGACGCACACGAGCAGCACGTGCACGACGCACTGCACGAGCAGCACGTGCACGACGGCGGCCGACGGTCGCGGCTCGACGAGACGGCCCGGAGGTGCAATTCGACGAGCGCGGACACTTTGATGATGCTCGCGCACATCCGTTTGCACGTGCGCCGGACGTTCTCGTCGAAGCGGCTCTCCAGCGTCGCGGCGAGGCACTTCTCGCAATGGCACGTCGAGCGGTCGCACGTTTGCGGCTCCTCGAGGTTGTCCATCTCCTCCGGCGACGACGAACAACACATCAGCCCAATCAGCCCGATCACGAGCGCGATCACCAATTGCACGAACCCGATGAACAGGTGAATGGGACAGTAGCATTGGGCATTGTCGTCGGCGGAGGAAGCGGCGGCGGCGGCGGCGGCGGCGGCGGGTTGTCCTCGCGTCGGTCGGCAGTCGACGTCGTTGTCGTGGGTCTGACGAGAAGGCATCGTCGTGTGGTGGTCGTCCGGCGATATTATATTATATTTTATCGAGACGGCTGACGGTCTCTCGTGTTCTTGCAGTGTATTCGACCGTTGAATTTTCTAGCGATCGTTATTGTGATTTCTTTATTTTATTAAATGTGTTGTGTCGCACGCGCCGCTGTTGATTTTCCCCGTACCAGTAACCGTGGAAACGACCGCGCCAAATATTCGCGACGAATTATTTAGTTTTTTCTAACCTCTTTGTAATCGACACAGAATTTCGATGCGAATACGTATTCTAGGAATTGTGTTACCTTGTATAGGTGGCGAATATTCCGTTCTAACTATAACTTCTAACTGTTCTTTCCGATTTTTCCCAAAGTGATGAATTTCTAAAAGTTGTATCTGAATCCTTTCCACGAGCGTTCATGTCTACATAAATAAAATATATAGTTTGCATCGGCAATAGCTATAGTAGTCCGACGGAAAAAATATAACTTATGAATTATAATCCGAACTAATTACTGCACATTTGAAATAAATTATTAGTGTTAAATCTACAAGAGACGACGTTATTACGTCGTGTACAATGTTTTCATAAAAGTTTCGACCAAAAAAAATTCGGAATCGGTTAGGTTAAGTTGGGTTTCGTTGGGTTTCGTTAGGTTTCGTTAGGTTTGATTAAACCTAACAGATTTGTCATTCGGCCGGTCAGATCGCTTCACCGTGGCTTCTCGGTGCTGTCCAGTGGACAGCCCGACGGATTATAATCTTCGCGTCTGGGGTTGGGGGTTCGATCCCGTCAACGGGGCACATTTTTTTTGCAGTTTTTCAAATAAGTTTTCGGATTTTTCTTTCGGAGTTAAATAATAAATATTCGTTGGCTCATTAAATGTATTCGATTTACCGCGAGATCCGGCCAAGTTCATGAACATATCAGTTCTGTAAAACTAAACAGCGTTCTGTGAAATTTGCAGCACCGTTTGATAGTTACCCACGTTATCATTTAATTTCAATTTTGTTATCAAGTAGTAAAGATAATTGAATTGTATTTTGTAATTAAATTTTCATACATGCTAAAATACAAAAGCTGAAACATTTTGTGTTAAAATCGGTGTTTTTCAAAATTAAGTTTGTTGTATTTGAAAACATTTAAATTTATTTGATACAAAAAATTAAATATAATAGAATACTGACTTAGAAGTGGCATGTGTATATTATTATGCACATGTCATAGTAGACATTTTATAACATTTAATTTTCTATTATAAGTAGAATTTCTATTCTACGATTGTGTTGTACTTCTGAACAATTTAATCATATTATGTTTTTCTATGGTAAAATGAGAACAATTGAAATAGAATTTTTCAGTTTACCTGTAGATTTCTTACTTCTTCTTATTTTGTCAGCTTCCTGCACATTTATGTAAATATAAACACACAACAGATCGTAAAAGAAAGTAAACGATGAATCGCGTCTGTTATTCGATATATAATCGTGGATTATAATATTTCTCGAACGCAGTGGTTTTGAATGATGATAGAAAAAAATAAAATACAAATCTAAAATTCATTGAAAAACGTATAGACGTTTTTCCCAATTATTCGTAGGAAAGAAAAACGATATAGATTTTGAAAAACAAATCGCGCCAACTAACAAAACGAGGACGTCGTACTGTTGTATTTCGAGAGTGAAAACATGTTTTGCGCGAACCAATACTATGCAGCGTGTATTTGGCATAATTTCACAACATTTTCAAAATTTATAGATGAGAACTGAACGTACGATGTAGCGTTTTTAATTTTTTGATAGCACGAATAGATTTTTTAATTTTAATCTGTAATTATTTGTAAGTTATGTAGTTAGTTTTGTGTTTTAATATATAATATTATCGAGTTGAGATATTGAAAAATTAAAAACGCTACGTCATGGATAAAATTCTCATAAATTTGTCTCAAAAATTTGATTCTTCTATCACAAATATATTCTGACTGGTGTTGGTTCTCGCAAAACGTTTTTTGATATTTGAAAAATTTTAACTTTTGTATTTAATTTCATTTAATATAATACATATGTATAAAAAAATGTTGTTTTTATTTGCCAAAAAAATGTGGAACGCTTCACGATTTTGCGTGTCATCCTTGCGCAGGGGCCATGCTAATCTTCTCTGTATCGTTCCAATTTTAGTATATGTACTGCCGAAGCAAGTACAACAGTTCCTGCAACGAATTCGGTATATATACTGCGCAAAGGAGTGAGACGCTCACTAGCGAGAGGCCGTCCCTTTTGTTTCGAAACAAAACGGCGAGTAAATGTGTTGTCAACGCTTCGCCGCTAGATGGCGCTAGCCATTTCGAAATCCGCATCGACAAATAATTATTATTTGGGGTAGGTTGTGGCCGCTGGGCAAACGAACGATGGCCGGACGAGTTTTTTTCGTTTTGTTTTCGCGAATTTCCGTTTGTCAAAATATGACGTATTTTATACGAGTATAATACTATAATTACGAATCGTTTCGTTTCGTGTAAAAACGTCGAAAATGTTTCTTCGTTTAGATATTTTTGTTTCGTGTATCGCACCATTCGCACCACGGTCATACCAAATAGGTTTGATCTGTATTATGCTGTCGTACAAGTCGAACGTGTGCGATCATGATTCACGTGAGACAGACGAGACTACTATAAAGGATATTTTCCAAAAATGTGTAGGTATCGAAAATATGGCAACAATATTGGTTCCTTCAAGGACGGGGGGGGGGGGTGCTAACGGGCTTAGCAGGTGTTGTGTGCGGCGTTTAACAACTATAAAAAAAAAAAGGTAAGGTTAGGTTAGGCTGCATTCTGCCTTCTGCGTATTGTGCAATGTCGTATTGCCGTAATCAGTAAACCGAGGAATCGTTCAGCGTTCGTATAAAAATAGATTTGAGAGAATATCCCATAATAAACTTCAACTATAAAATCGACAATACAATATATATATATAGTAATAATTTACGATTACATTTTTATCGATGAAATTCCGATAATCGTAGCCTGCATTGTGACAACATTTATCATCAGTATTGTCGTACAACCGTACAAGTCGCCGTCGTCGTTGGTTATTCGCGAGTTGAGTTTTTTTTTTTCGTTAATTCTAATAAGATGATTTCAATACAATGAATACGTATAGTCGTTCCGGTTCACTGTTAAATAGTTTTAGAGTGTAGTCAAACACCACACCAAATATTGGACTACCAGAATCAAAAAGCAGCAGAAAATTCATCAACAATAAATAACACTGCTACAGCTAAATCAAATGAATCTATAATATCCAACTTAATGACGGTAATAACATAGTACCAGAATATGATATATCTTTATATTATGTAAACAAAAAATTAAGCGATCATGAAAAGATAAACATTATTCAAAATATGTGGGTTCCCGATAATAGTTATACTTTTAAAGCTCAGCAAATAGGTTCGCTAAACAGAAAATTTAATCGATTTTGGTCGACAAAACATAAATTGCTGGCGTATTCTAAATAATTAGAAAATGATGTTCATTGTTAGGTTAGGTTAGGTTAGGTTAGTGTCTTATTTGGCCCTTCATAATGCTGTAACTGTTCTTTTCAGGCACTTAATCAATTAGTAAAGACAGGATATAATAATTGGAAAAATGCTTTAGAGCGATTCGAAAAACCTAAAATTTTAAATTATCATAAAGATGCTATACTTTAAAATATGATACTTTGATTGACATTATGGGTGGGAAATTGTTACCAATCTATAAACGAATTGATAAAGATTCACCAAAATAAGCCAAACATAAATACTATAACTGTTTAAAGATCATTTTATTTAGCCCCCACAAAAAAAAAATCCTGGTTTCCATTGCCACTGCACGTATATCTGCATGTGAATTTTTGAAACTCTGAACCAGTTCGACACGAGTCACCGTAGTAATTTTCTATTTTTTAGCAATAATCAATAATATATGTCTAATAAACCTTTAATTTCTCATTTATTTTGAAATTAATTTTAACGTCGACAACGTACACGAGTGGTCTAGAATTAGATATTGGTTTTAGCTAAACTAGGCTACGCCATGGATTAAATATATGATATTTAATCTATGGCTAAGCTTACTTATAAATATTTACCATTTTATTTAAGCTTCCGACGGCGGGCTAATAATTTTATTCATATTATACTATATTGCTTACCAACACCAATGCCTACATATACCTAATAGGAATTGTAAATTTGCTTGAATTAATATTTTTTTATTTAAATCTACTCGTATTATTTACATGCACATGAACATATTTCAAATTCTACGACGTTATCTTTCTGCTTTTACTTTAGGACAAATTCTGCTAATAAATTAAGGTTTATTGTAGCGTTGATGAAATATATTTAACAGTATATAGTACTATAGGTAGTAATAGTGCATTGGTTTAAAATTTAAATGACTAATTCATCTGTATTATTACTTATCCATCACTTTAAGCTGTACGTTATTTTATTTAAGTGACAAAAAGTGACTAGGTACTTTCTTTGGGTAAAACAAAACAATTAAAATAACAAACATAAAATCGTCAATCACAAATGTTGACTTTGAGAACTGCTCACTTGCATTTTTTGTTTCTAACATTAAAAATAAATAGCATTATCATCATTAATTTGATGATTTCATAATAATTGTTGTGTTCAATGAAATAGTAAAATTAAAGACTGTTAGAATCATATTGTTTGTACGGCATTCTGAGTAGTAGGACTCCTCGGATGTTATTGCATTTGCTTAGTTTTAAATGCGTTTAACAGTTCAAGTTTAAATCTGAGATTTTTTTGGCATAATTTTTGATATATTTTCAATTTTAATGGTATTTGACATCTTACAGTAGGTACTATTTTTATTGTTTTCACTGTGTTATGGAAATAATTACTGAATTTGAAACTATACGCATAATAAATTGTGTGTGAAAATCAAAACTTTAAATATAAAATTGTTGAAAAAAAGTAAAATAAATAGTTACAGTTAAACATCAGCTTAATATAAAATAAATATGTTGAAAATGATAGGAAAATAAATAATTGTAATATGTAGTAGGTAATGAATCTCAACATTTTAATAAGTCGATACTTACTGAAAAATCAATTGCTAGTTGATAAAATAAATACCATGTGTATTTATATGTTTAATGAATTTGGTTGTTGATCTTTATGTATAATTAGTTTGTTTTATTACGTAATTATTTTTAAATAACAAAAATTTAATTAAGATAGTTTTGGTAATGGAAATTTTCAAACATTTTTTCAAATAAATTGTGAATTTGACAAACACAAGTATGGCAAAATTAATAAAGTGTTTTCAATAATGCAAAGAATTTTTACTTTTAAGAATATGCTACATTGTCTGATCTCTTCAGTTACCGAATGAAATAAATCTTCTTCTTTCTTTTTCTGTAACAATAGTTAATTTTTCTCAAACAGACACTGAAAAAATTAATCACAATATATAATCCGCATTCATTCTCCATTCATAATGGATAACTATTAAATTTATTTTATTTTGAAGTGTATTAAATGTCCAGTGATTCAAATTACATCAGGTAGGGTTTTAAAAATCAGGTTTTGTTATAAAAAATGTCAATGTACATTTTTTGAATTTTATTTAAAAAAAAATGAATTATTAGTAAACCATTAGATAAATCTTAAATTTTAAGGGAAAAAAACAAATTCAATACATGTTGAATACTATACAAATTTTTAATTATAAATCATACATCAATAATAATATAATACTTATTAGTAGACGGATAAATGTAACATTACACTTACAATCTTGAATGAATAACATATTAACATACACACATTTTAAAATTATGACTGTAAAGCGGTCGGGAAATAATTCACAGTGTTGTCATTCAGATTTCATTTAATCTGGGCTTATAATAAACACATGTAATGTTTTCAATAGCTTTTCTTTTCTTTTTTTGTCAGTAATAGTTTATCATTTTACTTTGTTGTGAATTTTACGCAAAGGTCAAGTGTAACTGAAAGTGTCATATAATTAAATTTAAATTTCTCCTCTGTTACATTGATGTAGAAATATTTGATACCTGATCAAACAATAACAAAAAACGAGAATCAAAATTAAACCACTAACAAATTGTCCAAATAATTCTACCAGCGATGAATCATAATATTCGAATATAAAAAAATTCAAATCTTTAGTAAAAATGATAATTTAAAAATGAATGGGTAAGAATTTTAATAATGATATATTTTTAAACTAATTTATAGGTTTAAAGTGTGTTTATAGTGTCAACATTTGGCCATTAACAATTATCTACTATAGTCTATAATATTATACAATTTTAATACTGATGTTAATCTTTAAAATCAATTCTTAAAGATGATATTTTAAAATAGTCAAAAACATAATATTATTATTTAGCATAAATGAAATGTTTAATTTGTTACAGAAAAAAGGGCCATTAAGATATTCTAAAAATGTTATAAATTCATAAATGTCAGTATTCTCTAAATTATGGAAAATGTTAATAATTTACTGTATTCTTCAATAAATATTAAAGTATCTTATTCAGATCACATTTCATGGCACCTAAAGAGGACGGCCAAAATACAATCCGTTAATCTTACAGATCTCCATGTTTTCTTCAGTGACGAAATTGATGACGGAACCTCTTCGGTTACAATTTTTTGAACGTCCAACCCTATGCATATACTCCTCGAAAAGGAATGGCATATCATAATTGATAATCACACATGTATTTAGTGTGTCAATGGTACGAGCAAGCACATCAGTAGTGATTAGAAAACTATTGGAGACTGAAAGGAACTTTCTCAAAATACGTGAACGTTCCAGTGAGTTCATTTCATCGTGCATAATAAATGAAGACAATGCTTTAAATTTTGAGTGTCCAGGTAATAATTTTACAACGCGAAGAGTGTTGAAGAACGTCACTACACGACCATACTTGAGTTGTTTAAATATATCGAACATTAATTTTATTTTTGATTCCTCTGTTACTACGGTATAATACTGATCAATACCTACACAAACAAAAAATTATTGAAAACAATAAGAGAAAAAAAACTTAACATACATACCGGTTAATGTGAGATTTTCTGTATGTGCAGAAATATAAATAGGATTAGGAATGTGAAGAGCCCTTACTTCCATCACATCATCAGATACAGTAGCAGAAGTAAAAAGAACCTGTATATTTCTTCGGAGGTGATTGAATATCATATGAACTTCGTTTTTGAAAATTGGAAATAAATTGCCACCAGAGTCGTCCAAAACAATAATCTTAATGAATTGTGTTTGCAGCGCTTTTTTAGCAATCATATTATAGACCAAACGAGGAGTACCAACTGCTACATATGAAGTGACAACTGGATTTGGAGTTGTTGGCATTAAATCAATACAACAACAAGTATTATTGTCAATAAGCATACCCCACGTATTGGCAAGCTAAAAAAAATTCATCAAATATGTAAATATGTATTATCAAATATGTATAATAGATTCGAGAATTAATTTAATATCCAAACATACCTCATTGATTGAAAGGGCTATCTCGAGGGATGGTGCCAATATAAGTGCTTGACATTGTTTCTTACTAGAATCGATTCTTTGAAAAATAGAAATTAAAAAACAAATAATCACTTCATTATTATAATAGGCCTGAATAAGAATGTTATGTCCATAGATGGAAGGTACGACAACACACTGTTGAATAGTCGAGAGGTTTTGAAAATGAACTCCATACATATGTTGCATTAAAATCATCACTCTGACTTTTAAATTAAAATCATCGAATCTGCCATCCAGTACTGTGCAGTGAAGCTTGATACATTCAGCATCGAAATATTTGATAATGTCTTCTATGGCAAATTTACGATATCCCGGTATCAAATAGTTCATTATATTTTCGACCCAACTTTGAGTATTTTTTGAAGGCAATTTGATGCAATCGGTAGTTTTAAAATACATTGTTGACTCATGTAGTCCCAAGGTTTCACCAATTATTTTTGATTTTACTAATTTCTGAGGAAAAAATAAATTTGTTTAGTATTTAAAATAAAAAAAATAACAAAATTGAGATGATTTTTTTTAAACAAACTTATGTATATTATTTAACAGTGACTACTTATTTCTTATGGCTACTAACAAATTTACCTACTTCTTTAACTATTATGTCAAAAACAAATAGTGTTCTTGTTTTTTCTATATATTCATCAATATTCTCCTTCATACATGCATTCAGTAGTGTCCAGTTAGGCTTCATAGATTCATCAATTTCATTATTGGGTATTTCAAAATAGTCACTAAGATTGATGATCAAATCCTGTATTATTTCAAATTCTATTATTTCCGTTGGACCATCTGGATTATTCATATGATTCATATGTAATTCTATGTCATGTATAACCTTATAATGTTGGAATGACTGGGGTATAATTCCTGTGTTTTTGGTATTCTGAGGAAAAAATAAAATTTTATTATTTTAGGAAAAAAAAAACGTAAAATTTAAAAAATTCTTATAATTAACTCATGCACACTATAAGTAACCACTAATTTCTTATAAATACCTACAAATTTTACAATAACAAATATGTCTACGTACATTAAGATTTAATGTATACACATTTCTATCATTTTAGTCATTTAATTATTAATTACTAAATAAATACCTAATTGCTGTACATTATTTCTTTGGCAATGAAATTAAATGTGTAGCAACTTTTAAAACAATTTATTATAAAATAAATACATTGGTATTAACTATTAAGTAAAATCAACAATTATTAATTAATGTCAAGTTAAATACAATTTTTATTGTGGACCGTTTCTTTTGGAAATCATTTAAATTCAAACAATTAATATACATATATACAAACAAAGTAATAAAAACATATTAAAAATATATATATAATTAAATCATTTCTCTAGTAAATTATTTGAATTTAAAAATTTTTAAAAAGTTAAAACATATTTAAATATAATAATATATCAAATCAAAGTATTCGATAAAAACAATAAATAACTGTTGTGCACAGCAGTATGTTTCACAACAATTTTTCCTGCTAGATAAATTCACAATTTAATAAATTGTCCACATTTTTTATCCCTGTTGAGCTGCACAAAGCCAATAAAAATATGTAAAAACCTAAATATCCACTCTTTAATTATGAACAATATTTACTTTATGTTATTTTAATAAATGAAAATAATTTTCATAGGATTTTAAATTATTAACAGATAATAATCAATGAAAGTACTATTTTTATTTATAGCACAATTATTTGTTTCAGGTAATAGATTATTATTTCAATAAGTGCTGATTAAAACAAAACAAGAAATATATTTGTTAATGGAAGTTCTAATAACACCTGATTTTAAATGAACACAATAATTAAAATTTTTGACAAAGATATGGACAAGTTAATTGACAATCAGTTGTAAATGTAAAATTAGTCATTGGAGTATAAATGGATATCAAGTCAAAAGATACTCTGGAGAATTTGAATTATTGTTGTCTATATCAATATTTATATCACCTCCAATTATAAGTATATCTTTATTATTAACTAATATCCAATTAAGATGGTACACTCACAATAAAATCTATTTGATTAATACTAAGAGATTTGTAAATACCAGTACAGTAAAGAAATTTATTATTCAATTTGAATTAAATTTCTGAAGTGTTGCAATTACTAATACATTAGTCAATGATAATTATTTAATTTCTAATAAACATATTATTAACACTTTCAGTTTAATTTATAACAACAAATGAATCAAAAGAATTAAAACTATTTAAATGAAAATTTAAATTATTTATTAATCAAGTTTCATCAAAGAACCATTTATACTAAAATCATTTATTTTATCAGTCAAATCTAGTTTAAATTAACCAACTTATCAGCAGTTATTTTTGATACTTCTTATTTAAAAAAAAATGATAGAGCGTTATAAATTATAATAATAATCAAGACTAATATGTTTAAAATAAACCTTATTGAATCCACATTAAAATAAAAATTGGTTACCATATCAATCAATAGGTAGTGATTAATAAACAATTAATAATGTTTGTAGTTACTTTTTGGTAAAATTTAAATGGTATTCTTTATTTAATTAATACTATCTATCATATAGAATCATATATTCTTATAATATAGTGGTTCCTAACGTTGGGTTCTGACTCTAATCATAGAGACTTAAATAGTGGATTGTAAATGTAATTTTTGTATAACATTATCTTTAAACGATTTATAACCTATTTGAATTCTATATTTTAACAGACTTTTTTTTTCCTTAGACGTTATGTTATGAAAACAAAAACCTGTTCATATTGTAATTTAGATACATTTGTGTCAATATTTTTTAGTTGACTTATTGCATTCAGTAGTGGCTATCATATAAAATAATGGTGAATCAATATTCAATTTAGCTAACGAAAAACCATCCACCTTGTAATGTTATTTCTATTTTACAATAATACTGTAATTGTTTAAAGGATCAATTATTCTATATCAAACTATTATTTATTATTCAGAGAATGACTCTACCAAGTACTCATTAACCATCATGAACACCCACTCAATTTTAAAAGTATATCAAAGGATGCACCTTAAGTACGGAATAGCCACTGCTGATTGCATTTGATCAATAAATATTGTAATTGATGCTAATATTTTGTTAATCATTTATACAATTAATTTTACAATTCCCTGAGATATATAACTTTAAAGTTTACGTGGCATAACTAACTTTTCTAATATCCAAAAGATACTTGTCAATAATTGACATCAAAATTGTAACTCACAATTGAATAAAGATAGCTTTTTTGCAATTAGTTTTATGGAAATAAAAAACAGAGCTATGCGTGTTTAACGTTTACAATACAGCATACTATACTGAATGAATCTAATGAAATTTATTCTCATTTGAGAAAATATGTTGATCAACATGTGTACAGAAAGAATGTTTGTCTATAGAGACAAATTAAAGGTCGTCTCACTGACTTCTTATTCGTTTTTCGAAATTTAAATTGCTCAATCCCATCAGGTACTAAATATTTCACAATCAACATCAAATATTTATGCCCTCGATTTGTTTCTAGACAAACATTCTTTAAGGGTAGATATACAAACGGTTTACTCTCATAATACATTTTTAATAACAAAATATTATTGAATATATAAAATTATTTTAATGCAAACTATTAAATATATTTTAAACAATGATAAAATAAAAAGGTCCCTTGAGTATTATAATAAAGAGTGCAAAAAAGTCACGACCTGTTTCGATTAAAAATCATCATCGGGTGTAAAGAGCGCACTCTTAAATTATTAAATATATTAATAGTTTGTATTAAAATAATTTTATATATTTAATAATATTTTGTTATTATTTATGAGTATTAACCATTAAATATTAATATAATTACTTTATTTATTTATTTTCTATTTTTTATACATTTTTAGTGCATAATGTTCTTACTTTATGGACCTTTTTACCAAGAGGTTTTTTCCTCGCATTTCTTCTCCCCATTAGGATCTAGGAAAAAAATCATTTTGTAAATTAGATTAAATTTTTCAAATTGAACTGTTTAATATATTATTTTTACGAAAAAATTAATGTCATTGAAATATCATCTATTTTCTACTTGATACATCGGAATTACTTTAAAAAAATAGCCCTATCCAAATATGGTGTTAAAAATAGGTGTTGCTATTAAAAAAAGAAACGTTATACTGCGCATGTGCAGACCGAAACTTATAAAAATTTTGAAATGTGTATAAAAACATTCTCCAAGGGTAGATACACGAACGTTTTACTATAATAATACATTTTTAGTTAATAATGTTCTTACTTTTTGGATCAATAAATCACGATTTTTTCTCATCAGATTTTTTCTCTTCATTAGGATCTAGGAAAAAAATAATTAGATACACGAACGTTTTACTATAATAATACATTTTTAGTTAATAATGTTCTTACTTTTTGGATCAATAAATCACAATTTTTTCTCATCAGATTTTTTCTCTTCATTAGGATCTAGGAAAAAAATAATTAGATACACGAACGTTTTACTATAATAATACATTTTTAGTTAATAATGTTCTTACTTTTTGGATCAATAAATCACGATTTTTTCTCATCAGATTTTTTCTCTTCATTAGGATCTAGGAAAAAAATAATTAGATACACGAACGTTTTACTATAATAATACATTTTTAGTTAATAATGTTCTTACTTTTTGGATCAATAAATCACGATTTTTTCTCTTCATTAGGATCTAGGAAAAAAATAATTAGATACACGAACGTTTTACTCTAATAATACATATTTAGTTAATAATGTTCTTACATCTTGGATCAATATACCACCACGAAATTTTCTCTCCATTAGGATCTATGGAAAAAAATAACTTTACAAATTAGATTAAATTTTTCAAATTTAACGGTTTAATAAATTATTTTTATGAATAAAAAAAAAATCTCAATGAAATATCATCCATTTTCTACTAGGCACTCACTCGATGTGTACAGAGCTACAAAATGACTTGCAAAATTCGAACGACGACCGAAATAGCGTTTACGATTAAGACGGAGAAGCGGCCGAGAAGAGACTAACCGTACGAAGGAGCGCCAATAAATGTCGGACAGTGAGTGTTCTTAGCGGGAACAATGGTTTGAATGACGTCACAGGTGTACAACGCGGTTGTGGTTCATACCGCTGTTTCATTGGTTCTAATGTTTTATTACTTTATTACCGTTGCTTACCCGAATTATGTTTTCAGGTTATTTGGTCTATAACACCACTTGTCGCTCGCGATCGTTTATGGCGGTAAATTTAAACAGAAAAATAATATTTTAATAATAATATACTGTATCATAATAAATGTACCTGCCAGCAATATCGTTTGATAGTAAGTCGAGTGTTAGTGTTTAATCACTTTTATCGCTATTGAATACTATATATATTAATACATACATTTTATTCTTTTTAATATTTGACAGTCGGTAAAATGTGTTTTCGGAGAGAAGCGGCCGGCCGATTATGCATGAAAATGTGGCAATAATTTATTTTTATTTTTTATATATATAATTATAAATAATATTACTATATTATTGTACTGTGTGTAATAATGTATAATTAAAAAAAAACAAATTTAATATTTTTTTTTAAAAATAAATCAACTGATTAATAACTACAAATAATGTTGAATTAACTAAAATGATTTTTCACATTTATTGTTTTACTGAAAAATCCCTACTATATCAAAACGGTTGTTCCTTTCTACCTATAAGTAATGTGCAGTAAAAAATAATGGCTTAAGAATTTTCGGCATTGTCTATACACTAAGGATTTCAAAGAAAAACTTGTATTGAATATAATGAAAAGATTGATGATTACTGTAAAGAACACCACTCGTTTGTCATTGAAAAATCATTGATCAATATAAATTGAACCGAATTCTACATAATAATTATTAGCTAAAATGTCAAAAATTTAAAATTTAAATCCTTTTCAATGTCATTATTTGATAGTGTCTTGGTGATAGTGACATTATTTTATTTTTTTCATAAACTTATTATTTTGTCATGGTTATTATTTGTTCCATTATATGTGAAATATTTCAAAAGTTATTAATGTAAATTTACTTAATTTAGATAACATGGTAAAAAAAACATGTAAACAAAGAATAAATTATTAACATGAGACTTATGGATCACTCATACAGTCATTTAGGTTACAGTATATTGATTTTTATCGATTATATGATATCATTATATTATAGGTATTTGAATATTTGATCGAAAATATATTTCGTAAATATCCCCAGTGGGTATCCAACTGGGTACACACAAAAATCTATGGACATTATTATCTAACGGACTGCGCTTCTGTAAGAGAGAGAGAAATCACTTTCAGTCGACATCGAGTGAACGAGAAAAAACATCGAACAACAGTAAAACACGGTGTACAGCCGAATAAAAAAAATATTGTTCAACGATGAAATAGCGTCGATCGCGTTCTATTCTGACGATGACGCGTTATTGTGAGTTCTCATTGCACATTCGAATCCGTTTCAAAGTTCCGACTGCGATCGAGTCTCATTAACATAATATCGTACAATTTTATCGGGTTCGTGTAGATCATTTATTTCGCTGTCCAAACGCCGTTTCTGATTCCGACGTAGAGACCGAAATCGTGACGTAATCATTACCAGACTCGTTTGCTGAATCGTCGGGTACATTTTCACTCGCACTCAGTTTTTACATAAATAAGTAAAATGTTTCTGGTGTGTTAAACACCATATTCTTGACGATACGCTGGATTATTATTGTTATTTGATATGGTGGTAGGTCGGCGACTATGTTACCGTGGTCGCGACCGCGTTCTTTGGTTATCTCTAACCTTATACCAAACGACGACCATTTATTTCTGCTGCGACAATACGCCATCTCGTTTATCTATGCCGGTATCACTCGAACATTGATAAAATATTTTTGGGTGATGTGTTTCATTTGAATTCGTCGTCGACCCCGTAGTTAAAATATTAAAAAATAACATAGTTAATAATCGTGTATCTCCCGAACCTTTTTTTCTATTAATCGTCTCTCGTTCTGGTTGCTCAAAGATCGCGTGGAATTTTTTTCGAAAACCCGACACCTTTTGACAATAGTGTGTATATAATTTTTTTCACTTCCTTTAAAATACGGACATGTTGGACACATTTCGTGCCAGAACTTATTTATTGTGTTGCCTCACGTTAACGCTCGTTCAGTGGATCGAGGGTAAGTAGTGACCGTCTGTAAATATTAATAAACATTGGCGTTTCATGAATGCATACTCGGTCAACAGGTAAGAATACCGAATATGTGACCTGTGGGACTGTTGCGAAATTATACAACGTCGACCTAAAGGTAAGGTTGCATTCACATGACGTTAAATATGGCGCGGGCAGCGGACAGCAATCCGTAACTGGAACCGATTTGTCAGAAGACATAAACTCGCACTGGGAAATTAAATCGGCGACTGGGAAACATTGTAAAAGAGGGTACGATTCATGATTTTATCCGATGGATTTACCCAACGTTTAAACAATGTATAAGTATTTAAATTGTAAAACATTTCAGCGAGCCAATTAAATGTGGAGGCATAATTAGACTGACACATTTGACTACTAAAAAGAACCTGCACTCACATCTGTTCAGTTCGCCTCTATCTGGAAACCAGGAAGTGTCCGCATACGGTAACGATGGTGTAGGAGATTCCGGCGACCATTGGTATGTGGATTGCAATGGAGATTATTGGGAGAGAGATGATGATATTCGGTTGAAGCATGTGGATACTGGATCGTAAGTCAAAATGCGATCATAAAATACTATTTCATACTACCGAGATTGTTTACTGACCTTTTGTTGTTGTTAGATACCTGATGGCTTCGAGCTTATCGTATGGCCGACCGATCAACGGACAAAAGGAAATCGCTGCTGTTAAAAACCCTGGTCCGTTTTCGACTCATTGGCGCGTTAGAGAAGGCATATTCATTCACAAAGACGATCCGAGCGATTTTCAATCGGATTACCCTCATACCGAGCTTTAATATTATTCGCTTGAGTATTGACCTATTTATTATTTATATATTATAATTTTGTAAATGTATCAATCATAAAAAATATAAATTGTTTGTAAAAATTTGTATTTAAGATAAGAACAAGACTTTTATGTTGGTCCACGATTATATTCATTTTATTATTTTGATTATATAAAATTTAATATATAAAAACAATACATTGATACATTTATATATAGATTTAAAAAAAATAATAATAATAATAATCTCCGATTAATATGCAGTTTAGACTATAAGTGTACATAGATATTTTGTGTGTAAAGGTGTATATTATTTATTAGTTTTATTCGAATTAAGTATTGATTCTTATATTGCTCTTTGCTTGTAATATTATTATATTACATAAAAAGTAAATATAATATAATTGGTGTGCATATTTATATATCTCAATTTTTAAAAGAAATTTATTGCGAGTAGATACTAACGGTACTATAAATAAATAAAATTATAATTCAATGTCGGTAACTATTTCATTAATATAATATAAAATAAACTTATTTTCTAATAATCCACCAAAATAATAAATGTAAGAAATATCACTTTTTCGAGTGACTTGACTAAATTGCCTTCTTATAAATTACTCACAATTATCATAAATCATTAACATTTAAGTTTCCTTATTCAGTCGACTTTGAAGCTCATAAAAATTGATTGACTCGTAGAATCTCTGTAGAGATTGTTTTGATTTGAAAACACACTTTTAATTATATTATATTATTATGGCAGCCGATCTGAAAATTCAACTCTTTTGATTAACAATAAATAAAACAAAAAAAAAAACAATTTCTCACAATATTGAAAAATAAAATAAAATACTTATAAAAATAGTTTCTTAAAATTTAGCGACCTAGAATAAGTTTTAATTTAATACACGTTTTATTTCAATCCGTTTGTTCATCAGCAGCCTGGAAAACAATGAAGTTCTTCGATTAAATTATTTGAAGTTTTTAAGTCACACTATCAAACTAAATAATTATTTATGTATAAATGTAAATAATTATTACTATTGACATGATGAGTGGAGATCCGATAAATGTATTTACTTTAATTCAAGTCAACATTTTAAAGTTTTCTTTTTCTTTTGTTTCTTCTTATCAGTGGTCTTGTGCATTACAATAAGTTTAATTTTGAATTTTTAGAGAAAAAAATCAAGATGGCTATTTTATGAGAAGATACTTAAAAAAAAATTTGTACTTGGTTGTAATTTAATGTGTTGCTGATAACTTTATCAATGTCATGTCAATTATATGGCCAAAGTTATTTATCAATAAAGAAAAAAATACAAATTCTTTGAACTTCTTATTTTTTCAAGAAAATTAATAACTTACCATCACATTACATCACAACTATTAAATTGTTTTCAAAATTAAAATAATATAAAATGACTATCTTAGATTTTGAAGAACGGTTTAAAATAAAATTTAAGTTGCACAAAATCTTTAGGTAAAAAAATTAAGTTTTAAATTTATAACAACTGTTGTTGATCCTGTTCTATGAATATATAGTATATACAATGAATCCTTAAAAATATTGAACAGAATAAGTTATTACATTTATCACATCTCCACCGTGTACTCAATATGAATATATGATCCCAACAATTACACCTCAATGAAATTCATTTTTAAATCGGAAATACTAAAATCTATCTAGATTATTTTTTTTATAAATGGTTTTTGTACGTTTTGTTGATATCTCACTCAATTCTGTTCTGTTTAAACTGAATTTTCAGAGTGTTCTTTTTTTTTTCATTTTGAACTATTACCAGTGAAATAATTGTATAATTTTTGCTTCATCTACTTATCATTTTGAACACTACTAAAATAAAGAAATTATATTAATAAAATTCAAGAGAATAAAATATAAATATTTCCGATAAGTCTTTTTTAGTAATCATACCCGTTTTAAAGTTTTCAAAGTAGTCAAAGTACTATAAACCAACTGATGTTAAGTTGACTAATATTTCAAACCTAAAAAAAACCTTGGTCGAATCTTAAATCTTTTTGTGTGTTGTGGGTTGAATCATTTCAAAAACTTTTATTAATTTTGAAAACAGTTTTATGCGTCTTATGAAACTCAAAAAGGCCACGAGCATCCTTTAGTTATGTCATTATAAAATGTGTATGAATAAAAAAAAAGCCAACACACGAATTTATGAAAATGTAGAGTAGTGTTGCACAATGATATTTTTTTTCGAACATCAATATCATTTAAATAGTTTTGATATTGTATCGAAAAAACAAATCAAAACCACAAAACTTTCAATACCATTTACTTGATAGGAATTTAGGTAAAAAGTAATTACAATCAATATTTCCCTTCCAGTAGGTAATTATAATTAATGAATGACTAATGTTAAATTAATTTTTAGAAGTATTATACTTTAATGATCAAAATTAATAACAATGAAAATTAAAAGTAATTAAAAATTATATCGCGATTTATATAAAATTGATATTACTGTGCAACATTAATGTGGAGTATAAAAAGAAAAAAAACATCAATAAATCAATGTATAAATAGTGTTGTAGAGATATTTTTATTTGATTCGACAACAGTGAATTTCACTAGGATATTAATCGAATTAATTTGTCTAATGGATTATGTACCCGAAATTAGGCTATGAAAACTCGATTAGTATCGATAAGGTTGATAAGGAACCATTTATTTTCAAATTTAAAGAGTAGAATACTTTTGAAAGCATAGTTTCATTTCTTTAGAGTCCAATGTTATCTGACAAAGAAGTTTCACACAAACTCATGAGCCCAAAATCTTTATATTGGATAGTATTTTAGTGATAAAAGTGTATGTTGTGTTCTCGAGAACATCCCCTTCTTTAATTTTGATGTTACATCTGTTTAGTTTGATATTATTAGCCCAAGAACCAACATTTAAGTTTCAATCGAAGCGGTTTTACTATATTGTCTATTAGATGGACGGAAAGAGTAAAAAATGTGAATGTGACTTCCATTTTGAATTGTGATAATTGTTCTGACTTGATGCCACTAAAACTGTATGGACAATAGTGTGCTTTTTTTTATAAAAAAAAGTCATAAAATATTGATCTAAATAAAAGGTATTGATAACTGATATCAAGAATAACTGATAATCAAAAAAAAATTGTATTTTTCAGATGAATTTAATTAGTGAAAATCAATTGCATTGAAAAAAAATTTTAAACATGATAAAAATGAAATGATACAATTCAAACAAATTACTCCTTTCACCATGATGATAGTTAAATAATAACCAATTCCAATGATGATGCAGTAAACAATATTATGATTGATGGATTTAACAGATAAACAAACTGATTATACTATTATATAATTGAAATTATTCATACTTCTATTATGAGATTATTTATATGGAAAAGTTTTTTCGCAGTTATAAGTTTAAAATAATAACAAAGTTTTCAAAAGAAGTAACTACCAGAGAATGTTAAAAAGACAATTGCCATGTTAAAATATATTTTACAGCCGTGGTATTATGATAAAATTGGCAGGGTTACTAACAGTGTGAGAATGGTTTTACAAGTAAGTTGTAGTATTTTAATTATTTGGTAGTAATTATATCCCAAAGACTCAAAAATGCCAAAGGGACACGGATATCCATTGAAAATCTAGGTATTAAAATGTTTTAAGGTAGACGTTTAAAAAATAGTAGATGCTCCATTAGGAAAAGTTTGCTTTACCACTGTTTTTAAAGAATAAATTTTACCCAAAAAATAAGACTTGGGTGAAAAAATGATTATATTAAAAGTTATTTTGATATGGAAAATTACAATAATATAAATCATAATCACTACAAAATCTCTTTGTTGAAAAAAAAAAATAAATAGTAATAAAATAATCAACTAATTAGAAATATCAAAAATATTATCATTATACATAAACAAAAAATGAACATAAAATAACTTATGGCCAAATATAGATAAGTCTTGAATATAGGAATTTTTAAAACGTGCGATCCACTTGAGACGAGTGATTTTTTAGAATTTGGTTACAATGTTTAACTGATACGACTCATGTTATAAATTATTAATATGATATATTATTTGAGGTACGATCTATTTAAAAGCGTAAATTAGATCTTAAATGTACCTTATTTAAATATTTGAATGCAAAAGTAGCACAAACACCAAGACCGAATACAAATAAATATGGCAAAAATTTGAAGTTGATGTTTGGTTTTTTCCTCATCAAAAACGATACCATACTTAATTTCTTGTCAGAGTACGGTGGATATTTCGCCCTGAAAACATGTATTGATTTGTTTACATTATAATTGAAATAAATAAACGAATCTAAACGATTGGTGTTTAAATGTTACTGACGATGAAAACGATTCTCCAATGATGTTGAAATCTTTGACCAAACAGCTTTTCCTGTGTGTAAACGTGTCAAACGAGTGCTTTCCGTGATAAGCTCCCATTCCACTCAGACCTACACCACCAAACGGCAGATTTTCAACTGAAAATTGAATTCTTTGCATTAATATTTATTGCACAGTTATGAAAAAAATATCAACAGTTATTCTTATGATTTGCATTAAATGTTCAAATACGATATGAGAAGAAAAAAGGATAAGGCGCGAGTTGTTATAGAACTTGAAGCCAAAAAGTGATAGGAAAATTTTACATTTGGTGGAATTTTTTTTATGAATGTGAAAATATAATATACATATGTCTTAAACCAATAAAGCATGAAATATACTTATGTGCAAATTATTTCTACAAACTTAAATATTTTAATTAACATATGGTATCCTTATACCAAATAACTGACTACATAACATAACTAAATTATTTATGTTGCTAGAAAAGCAATGCAATATTCAGGAGCCAAGTATAAACACGACTACTAACAATCATTGTTTTGAAAACAAAATCTGTTTTGTATTATATAATATGTCATGAGTGAACACAGAAAAGTAAACAACAAATTTAAAAGACCATAGTTTTTTTTTTAAAACTACCAGTCCTTTTAACGTAATATTTTACATACATTAAACACATTCAATGTGAATATTGGGCTACTGGAATAAACTAGTTTTCTCTGTTTAAATAGTAAGTGTTTCTGAAACAGTGTTTCAGTCTTATAAAACAGATAGTATTATATTAATCTGAAATACATTTGAATGAATTATTTTAAATTTTGTTGGGAGAATTTTCAATAGATTAATTTTCACATTAGCTATTAAATATTTAAATGTTAAGTACATTTTAAACAAAAAATATGATTATGTTTTATGGGGAAAACTTAAATAATATTTGAGAACTGCCAAGACAATATTTATAATATCTTCACAAAATTAATATCCTATTGATAACCAGGGAACTATTGTTTTAAACATTTGAAGTATAGTGCACAGAGAACATGCGGCAAAGAATATCAACTACCAAAGCCAATCTACTGAAAAAAAAAATAATAATATTAATACATACAATAAGATTTCAATAAAGAAATGATAATAAATTTAATAACAAGGTTCAAACAAATAGAATAATTTAAGGTTTTCTTATTTTTAATACATGCGGTAATATATATATAGATGAGTATATACATTTATACCTTTTGATTAGTAAAGCAACTCCACAATATATTAAAATTAATTACTTACCAGTCACATGCACAATAGTATCATTGACACAAACTCCACCAGCATTCACATTTTCCAACATACTGTCAACGATCGCTTTAGTTTTTGTAAATACATACAAAGCCAATGGGCTATGATTTCTGTATAAATTTAGGAATTTCCATCACCACAATGTTATCTTAGTTTTACAATAAAATTTGAATAACTCGATTCAAAGAAATGAAATCGAGCGATAATTAGTAAATTATTAGTTTATCAAAATGCTATTGCATTTTCATCAAAGTAACACACACCATATAAGAGAAACATTAAGACATCACTAAAAAATAGATATTAAATATGCAAAAGGGATTTGGCTGTTAATCAAAATACATACTATCACTATACTTAAAAAAATTATTATTTTTAAAAACTCATCAACAGATATTTTATTAAAAGGGTTATTAAGACACGTGTATATTTTAATCTCACACCATAATTTTAAATGGATAAGGAATATTGGAAAATAATAGTTTAAGTTATGTAAGTAAGAATTTGTTATAAAAAAAAGGAAGAGATTTTTGAAAATGTTGTTGATTATTACCAGCATAATGACTAACGGTGTCATTTACACAAAATGATCCACTAGAAGTTTGTCTCATAAATAAATTCTGCATTTCTTGGTCGGAAGAGAATACATATAATGTTAACGGTTTACTCCTAGAGGATAAAACATAAATATTTGTTAAAATTATATTATATTTTCATCTAGCGTTTAGCCATCTCTCCACAGAATACAACATAAAAATTATGACTTCATTTTTAATTCACTAAAAAACAATAATTAAAATAGTATGGGATAGTTCTAAAATGTATTAGTTTTTCTCTACGAAATTAATTAATAAATATTTTTAATTATCAATATTCTATTTATTTTTTTTTATTTATCTAGTAACCTAAATTTATTTTATTTATTATTCATAGTTGTAAGAAAATATTTGTCTAAAAAAAATGTAAATTTAATAAAATTGAAGAGGATTAGAAATATTTTTTAAAACGTCAAAATGAAAAATATGTCATATTAATGACACCTTAAACATAACACAATAAGTAGTATAGAACTAGCGTAAATTAAAAATCACTATCAAATTTAATGGAAACAATAAAAAATAAGGTATTTTACTGTTTCAAATAAAATCTAATTTGATATTTTTTAATTGCTTTGTTACTTAATCATAATTATTATTAATTTACTATTATATCTTACAATACTGTAAGAAAATTGATTAAAAATCGTTATAATTAAATAAAATGCAAGTTGAAAAATTACGGAGGATGTTTTTAATTTTAATTAACCCTATTACCTAATGTATTATGTGTTTATAGTAAATTGATTAAATTGAATACTTTTATTAATTATATATTATGTGATGAAAAATGTACTTTTAACTATTATTGCAATAAATAGACAATCAAAATACATATACAAAAATTGATTTACAAACTGTCTAACATTTGTTGGACAGTGAAAAATCATTTTTACCTGCTATTAATGTAATTTATAGCGTCATATGCGCTATCAACAATCATAATTGGCAAAATTGGACCAAAAATTTCTTCTTTCATTATGGGATCTGTGGGTTTTACGTCTGTTAATATTGTTGGTTCAATATAAAGATCCTTTTGATCGTGTCTGCCACCGACCGCTATTGTGCCACTATTATTCATCAGTTCTAATAATCTCCTATAGAAAAAAACACAAAATTAATAACGTCAAACATAAAAATGTAATTTAACAGTTTAAATTTACATACACATAATGTTTTTCAGAAACAATTCTACATAGATCCGGAGAATTTTTTGGATCATCAGTGTACCATGTTTTTAAAAGTTCCTTAGCTTTTTCCACAAATGTATTTTGAATTTGACGAGTACACAGAATATAGTCTGGTGCTATACAAGTTTGTCCAGCGTTAATGCATTTTCCCCAAATAATACGTTTAACAGCGATATCCATATTTACTGAACCATCAATATACAAGGGGCTATAATGTTCAATTATTATAAGTCTGATCATCTATAAACTAATATAATATAACATCATATAATACCTTTTACCACCCAATTCTAATGTGACTGGTGTCAGATATTCATTAGCAGCAGTTCTAACAATTTTCCCTACAGTTGTCGATCCCGTGTAGAAAATATAATCGAATCTTTGTTTGAGTAACTGAGTTGTTTCTTCCACTCCTCCCAAAATCACTGGAAAAGCGTCCTGTAAAAAGTGAAGAATGTAAAAATAAAAAGATCAGTTAAATTAAAGCCTAAAAGTCAATCTTCTTACTCGGTTTAAATATTTAGGAATCAGTTCAGCGATGATTTTTGCAGTAGCTGGAGCTATTTCAGAAGGCTTTATAACGACACTGTTTCCAGCAGCTATAGCACCAATTACAGGCAACAACGTTAATTGCAATGGATAATTCCAAGCTCCCATTACTAATATGACTCCATAAGGATCTTTATGTATTAATACATCATCTAATATATTAATCAACGGTTTGTCAGGCTACACAAAAAAATAAAATAATATTAATTAATATATCTATTCATCGAAAAATAATGAATTTTATTCTAATATAATTAACACACCCTTTCAATTTTCATCCAAGATTCTAATGAACTAAGAGTGTTAATAATATCGTTTTTCAAGAATTCGATTTCAAACAGTACAGCTTCTTGCTTGCTCTGTAAAAATAGTTAAGACCCACATTAGTATTTTTATTTTATTTTTTAAAACATCTAGTAACTAAATAACCTTTCTCAAATCAGAAGCTAGAGCTAGTTGTAGGTCTGTAGCATTGTCAGTTAAGAGTTTGAGTAGTTGCCTCAGGTGATGTTTTCTGAGATGTAATGATTTCGTTTGGTTGCTGTTGAAAGCAGTTCTGGCTTTCTCCACGATCTAAACGATAAGAGTAAAAAGAGATGATATTATTGTTAATTTCAGCGTCAAGACGCTGACAATACGGTAATTTAAAAATGTAGAATACATACATCCGCGTAGTTGGCCATTATTTCGCTGGTTTCTGTACCTATAAAAATGCATAAAATTACAAGGATGAAATTAGCATTTCAAATCGTGAACTTAACGCGAACGGACAATAATGTAGTTGTAGGTACTAGTGCTACAATGGCGATTTACATGTTTAATAAACGCAACACGTTCATTTACATAATAATGTACTATGCGTATTTTCATCAAACTATTCAGAAACTTGAAAATAACATGTAACAATTATTATTTACCAATAGTTAGGTACTTCTAGATTAAAAAAATAAAAATTATAAAACAACCGAGTACTTACACTAGATTTTTAACGAAAACGATCGTTAAATCTAAATAAAAAAAACAATAATAATAATAATCGCGTTATCGAGCTATTATGTAAGGATGAAATAGAAAGTGAGTTTATTTTAATAATTAATTTTCATAGAGCGATGGTGATAACGATTGATACATATAGAAAATGAAAATATATGAGTAAATTAATGTTATAAAGACGTACTTAAGACACAGACTTCTATACTGTATATAGAAGTAGATCCTGTACCAGTATACTTTGTCAGTGACTTACGATGTCGTCGGAAAGAGTGATAATGCTATCAACAACTTACGGAGCTGAATGAAAACGATATACCGGATGCAAAAGTTTGAATAAAAGTTCTCCGCGTAAAATACAGCCGATGAAAAAATAAAAACGCTTATCTTTTTAATTAAACAATAGTTAAACCATGAGTAAATTGAGTGGGAGAAAAAAATAATAAAAACTATAAAAACGTATCAGTTGCACCGTTGGATGTCGAATACAGAATGATCGTGTTACTCGTGTTACAGACTACAGTCGTTATTAATGACGCAGCAGTTAAGTGAACTAGTCACACAGACATAAATACCGTACGATTATTGATTAGCAATTATTTATTATTATTATTATTATTATTATACCTTCGGTGATGGAAGTCGTGCGGAGGGGACAGACGATCGGTCGCGACTACTACAACTGGTCTACAACTGTTGAACTGTGTACAATACACAGGAAGTAGTGATTACGTGATAACGCGAGTGCATGCGGACTCCGCAAAAAGTGGAAGGAACGAAGGATGCATGTACCTATTGCGAGCATTTTTATTATTATTATTGTTTTAGAGAGGTGGACTGATTGAAAATTGATACAATTTTCAACTTAACGGAGGATTTCTGGTAGGAAATGTTGTCTAGTTGGTACGTTAAACAGACTACATCACAATTTACAATTACAGTTTTCTAAACAATTCCGAAAAATAGATGGAAAATTAGTAATTACAAAAAAAAAACGGAAGCATTTACAGCGTACCGGTTTTATCCGGTATCCACAATAATTCAAATTATTCTGATAGTTTTCTGCTATAATTTTTATAACCTTTTTCTTTTCACTCTCGACGAATTAACTCATTATCTATTCGAAGAAATAAAAAATAAAAAATAATTAGGCGTTTTATAAATCACTCATAAAAACAAGATTCGATAAAAATAAAAAATAAACCAATTTTTCATTATTTTTATGTAACTCATGTCGTTGGAAATATTTCATTTATACTGTTATTATTGTATACGTTATCAAAAAAGAAAAAAAACAATGACTTAATATTACAAGGTTCGAAACTGCATAATAACACTATAATTATTCAAAGCTATTAAACATTAGTCGTTAATATTTTATTTTTATAAATTGACTTTTAAATACACCTACTACGATTTATACACTAATATTTACATATTGTAATTTGTATTTGGATATTTTTTGTATTGAGAATATTGTTAACGCCAGATAAGTGTATAAAATGCACTTCATAAAGTTGTAATTAAAAATAAAAATAAAAACGTTAGATATATTCGAGTATTTTTAACTTTTATATTTTAATTTGAGACATATATTATAGTTCAATGATATTTTTCGATCGTAATCGTTAATCGATATAAATGACGTGGAATAAAACAATACAAATAATATTAAAAATGTTTTTAAATGTAACGAAATGCTGTATTCAAAGTATTGCCCAAAAATTCGGCGTATTGTAATGCATTTAGATAATGTTAAGATGATAATTATTATTTTAAAACATATTTTGTTGAATTATTTTAAACTGTATTAATATTTTTGTAGGTTTGAATTTGTATTCGATAATAATTTATAATAATTTATTTACTTGAGATTTTAATTTCTAATTCATAAGCTTAGTTAATAACTGGTTTAAGTCCCCGGGTGGAAGAAAATATATTATTTTATATTTTAATGGCGTAATATATTTTAGTGGTATAAGTATAAGGTATAGTATAAGGTTTATTTAAAACTGAGCAGTTCATAAATCAATATGTGATTTGGTTTCGAACCTATAATTTTATAGTACTTAATTACACATTTTTCAACATTTGATATATTTTCTTTGAAACTAGATAGTTAAAACCGCATAAAGCTTCAAACAAAGCATGTTGATTATAATATAAAAATATACACATTGTAATTTATATTCAATTAATCAAATCAATAGTTTAAGTTAATAACTGTGGTCTGTGAGTATAAACAGTAACTAAATATAACCGAAAATTGTCATATAAAGTAATAAAATATAAAAAAACCGATAAAAAATTATGTAAAAAGTAAAAATGTGCGAAATTCGTGATCGGAGAGCTTTGTTCTAGAGGTTGCAGACAAAATGCCTTTAATTCCGTTTGCTATATTTATCAGTTAATCACTCTTGTGCGAATCTATAATCCGAGATAGTCTTACATAACCATCCGCGATTTATATACTATAATAACGGCGACTATACAATAATCAGATCCGACCGCTATAAGGTCGTGTTAAAAAAATAATCTTTAAGGTTAAGTGGGTGGCCACCTCTATACATTATATATTATAATTAAAGTATCCGTTCGTTATTCGCGTCTTCCACGTTGTACATGTTTTATGTATATTTACAAACGTCTGACTTAAACTAGTTTTCTTTCCGCGATAAACTCGAAGAACGAAGGCCACTATCGCAATTCACACTTGGCCAACTTGCAATCACCGAGGGGAAAAGAAGAAAACATTGACACGGTTGTCTGAGAACGCGGTACCTACACAGAATGTGTATTGGCCACATAGTGAATATCATTCAAAATATAATTGATACAGGAATATGTTTTCAAGTAACATTTATTTAAATCCATTAAAATCGTCGAAAACGCACAAATTATCTAGAATATTGTATAATATGAGAATTATAGATCTACTGAAAACGCTACTATATAAGTACGTGTTATTGATCCGCAGCAGCAGGTGTCAATCAAAAGATTTATACCGCGCAGATAAATTAATAGATATCGTATTTTATCTGATTACGGACGTGGCGTAGATACAATGAATTGACTTCGGCGTTACGTCACGGTATATTATGGTTTATAATTTTAAATATTACATTTAATTTTTGTATTATGTTTTTCTTTGCGTTTCTACGTCACCTATTTTTTTCTTATGCAATTTTTAAAATGACTGGTCAAATCGGTAATCTCTCATCGAATACATACATTTATTATATAAATGACAAAGCAACAAAATATAATAATATGATGTTGAGTGTTGGAACGACGGCGACGTTCGAAAAAAATAAAATAATACGAAAAACACATAAATATAATATTAAGTTGAAAAGATATATTATATGATGACATGACACGTAGGCACCTATTCGGAAAAATACTTAGCGTACGAAATATACAATATACTTTATCAACCACAATAAATTAGCGTCAAGTTAAATCTGGCGATAGGTTTTGCCCGTCACCCTCAAACGATTATAGTATTCTATAATATTATCTTAAAATTATTATAGTTAATAGTAAAAGTATACGTACCAAGTGCAGAAACGTCCGTCGGCGTCTGAGGGAATTCGTGGATGAACTTGTAAGACACAGAAGCTGTAAAAGTTAAAAAGAAATTAATTTATAAAGACTTGCATTGACTATATTATTATAAACGACGTCACGGCGGTATTTCACGTAGGACACTCGGCGGTGAATTAAACTGTTTTATGGGTATAGTAAAGTGTAAGTACAAAAAAATTATGATATTGTTGTTGTCGTAGAATAAATAATAATAAATAAAACCTGCTCGGCCGACTACCGGACTACTAGCCTAGTGGCAAACTGTGTTTGCCTTGGAGCATGCGCAAAAGATTGTTGAGTCCTATGTACGATTCAAGGGCAATTTTTACCATCTTACACGACACTATTTACTTTGCAACGCTTTGCTTACCGCGCACCTATCTATACAAATATCACGAGTGTACTTTCAATTTCAATTTCGTTTTCAAACTGATTATATGATTTATCGGTTTAAGTTAATGTTTTCCGACATTGAAAAGTTTGAAAATATGATTGATGGCAACCGTACTATTACGTTTACTCATTTAAAAGTATAACAAATCGTTAAGTATCACGATGGAGAAGAATTTTCACGACCAATAATTGAAACAACTAATGCTAGGTTCTAGGTTACAATTCGTTTTAAAACAAACTATAAGTGCACCCAAAAGGGAGGCACGATCAAGCTTATCCATTGGCCGCTTTTTAAAACAAAACGAATAGGTTTTAATTCCTAGTCATTATCATTTCATATTTAATTAAAATTTTTAACCATACACTTTGCAACAAATCGATTATCTATATCTGTTATACCCACCTACTTATGTTTTATCATATGTTACTATACTAACTTTTTTTATTTAATGCAAGAAATTTACTATTTTTTTAAGTATAAAACACTACTTACACTGTACATTATTTTTATTACTTCACTGATAACAAAGCGAGAAGTAAAGTTTTAAATGTCAAAAAAGAAATAATTAACATGAACAAAATATAATCTTGTACCTTTGGAATAGTTTTTACGCTCCCTCCCTATCATTAAAATATTATGGATACGCCACTGAGTATATTAATTTATAGAAACTTTGCACAAAGTAATAAAAATGATTAATTTACATTTTCGATATTGATGATATCGATTAAAAATAAAGGTTTGTATAAATGTACATATTTAAATAAACTATGCAAATATAAATATATCATGGTTACTGCAGCTCTTACAATCAAACAAAATAAACATATCATACAAAATCGAATGTTTTGGATGAAATGTACTTTAATATACTCTTTTCATTCATTAAAGCGATCAGGGATTGCGATAGCTCATTAAATAGGTCATAATTAAATCAACACAACAACTAACACGCGTTAACTCAGCAGTCTATACTTTTAAAATGAGTTAAAAGAAAAAAAAAACTTGATAGGTATATAATACCTATATCATTATTCGTTACTACTACCATTGATTATTGATACTAATAATATATAATCAATGCTACTACATACTACGCTATTATTGTTCAACATTGTAAAATCCATTAATTTAATTGTGCAAGATGACATTTTAATGAATGTTTTTTATTTAAAATTATAAAATTGTTGATAATTTTGAAAATATTAAAACTAAAATTTTTCAAGGGGATTAAATCATTTTACTTCAAGGTAAATCATTACGATTACTAATAATATTGTAAAACTGAAGTTGTTATTGTGTTTACTACACGCAAGACACAAACAAACTACACAGTATAAAACATGTTGACTATTAAAAACTGGTAGGTATTAGAAACGCATTAGAATATTTACTAGAAAATACATCTAAAGTAATTTAAATTTAATATTTTTTTATTATTTCTTAGCACTCAAGTGTAAATCATTTCAAATTTAAGGTATACCGAATTTAGGTTGAACGATAAAACTATTTACATTTTTAAAACATAGGTACATGTTTTTTATTGTATAGGCACATTTAAATACGCGTCATATATTAATGTACAATTTGTACATACGTATTTCGATGTCTTTTTTTATCCATACAGAACTCAAACTTGGATGAATAATTTTCACCGCGCGTTTTTTTTGTAAAAAAACTAAAAAACGGTATTAAAAATCTCTACAGGACCATAGAAAATAATTTTATTTATTACAAATTTTACCTGTAGGTCAAATGTTTGTAATAAGTAGGTATTAAGACTTGGCTTCGGTAAACCTTGGGGTAAAAGAGAACATATAATATACAACACATTATTTTTCATTTGAATATATTTTTTATTTGTACCTACTCGAATAATTATTAAATAACCCGCTTATGCAATTACGTAATTAAAATATTACACGGCGTAAATCGAATTGGTCATTTGTAAAATCGACCTTAAAAATAACTACAACAATAGTAATCATTAATTAATAATAAACAACGAAAAAAAGAATGCGTTATATAAATTTTTGAATTTCAACCTACAACCTTATACGACAGTTTTGATTATTATACGGCTCAATGTTATTTCGGCGATTGTATTCAGCGAAATTAATTAACTATATGTTTGCATTATAGTTTATTCTATTATAAATATATATAGTTTATGTGTCTGTATTTATAATTAATTATTACCGTCTACCGATGTAGTTATCATACGGAAAAAATTAAAAAATTATCATAGTAAACATAATAAAGGGAACATTTCATAAGTATTTAACTTTTATGAGATCTAGAAATCAAATAATATAATTTATCATTCGATACATTATTACTAGAACTACGGATATTTAGAATCCGTGGAATAATGTAGTAGGAAATAATTGAGTGTAGAATGTAAAAGGAGTCATGAGGGATTGACCGGCAAACGATCCGTTGGTCATTTTCAAAGTATTGGTATACCTACTTAATCATAAATTGATTTATTGATTTATAATTATAATTATTATTTTAAAGTTGTGATTTGCGAAAATGTAGGTTCGTCGACATTCCAATTGAATGAAAGTGTTGATGAAAAAAAAAACTAGTTTTTATGATAAGGAATGCGAACGCTCGTTAGATTTTACGTTTTTTAATAATAATACAGTAGAAATATTTATCGTCATAAAGGTTACAAAAACCAATAATAGTAAAACTTCGTGAAAATCAGATTACTTTACCTGCCAAGTTAAAATTAGAAAAGCCATTGACCTATGACATTTTAAGATAAAAATATATCGGTTGATTTTTAAAAACGCATAGGTATTGAATTATTCAAAACATGTTCACGAATAATACCGAACACCTGAGACCTGAATATAAGGAATTGAAAACTATTCATCGATTGTATTCATATTATAATGAGTAATGCATTTTTACAAAACCGATCGTATAATTATCTCGAGAAGTACCAATGTGTTCGAATTTGACGATCTACATATTAGATAAAACGAAGTTTTTCCATGTTTTTTTTATAACATAGTAACACGCTAGTTTAGAATACGTTATTACATTCAATTCTTCTAACGAGTGCACTTGAATAGAATTTGAACATATATTATAACTATTCATCGGATAAAAATACGAGCGATATCTGGAAGACATACATTCGAGATCTATTGCGGGAAAGAAATAAATATATACTATATACACGACATCATTATAGATTTTTGGAGGAATTATAATAATGGTATGTAAATGTACACTAGATGTATTGTATACATATTGAGCATGTGGCGGATTTGAGGGGGAAGGATTAAAGAAGAATTTCCCCCTTTAATCTATGTTATAATTGTATTACTATATATTACATTAAATAGCTGTATACGATTTAGAAGTATACCTGCGTCTAAAAACAATTTGGTAAAACTTGCATGTTTTCAAACATACGTGCACCTACGTTATTAATTTAATATTCAGTAGTATTATGAACGTAGGTAATAAGGAAAAACAAACATTTTTCTAAACATATAACCATTGATTATAAATTATATAGTATTTATAATCAATGATATAACTTAACAATTATGTTATTAATAATTTACTAAAACGTGTTGTATATTTATAATTCTCCGAGCTCCCCATAATTTACAAACAGTAAGAAAATGTACTCAAAATTAAAAATACTAAAGTTAAAATTGAAATAATGTGCAACCCATCAAAACGTGCCTATTTAGATAAACGTTAAATTAATTTTTTATCATCAATAACAGCTGTTTGCATGATTGTAAGCCTATGAATATCATCAAAAATTTTAATTGAATTAAAAAAAAAACCACATTAAAATAGTATTTATATCAAACTAGAAAAGGGAAGCATATTGTTCATTAGGAAATCTGTGCCGATAATGTATCTATGAACAGGTTAAATCATCACCACTCTGCATATAAAGTATTAAGCATATATATACACACAAACACACATATATATAAATATATATGTACAATGTACATATATTTGTATATATAAATACATATGCAATTATAAAGCATATATATAAAGCTTGATCTTATCATTTTAGAGTGTAGCCGAGTAGAAGGTAATTTAGTATTTTTATAAAGGCCGATGGATGGCGTATATCGTTAGAGTCGCGTACCTTTCGTTGGGTTAGTTTTCGTTCCTATAATTTTTATCAAATTACCGTTTCGTAAACGAACTCGCGAGTAGATAAGCGCAGGTATATTATTGCGTATTCTCAAAATCGTGATGTGCGCGACAGTTGTTTTTATTCCAGAGAAAAACCGGAGTCTCAACCATGAATCTGTCCGCAATAATAATAATAACACAGTACAAGTACTCACAGCGACCGTAGGGTTCAAGGTTGCCGTCGACCACGACCTCGGACAGGCTCTCGTCCTCCACCGCGGCGGCGACGTCGCCGTTCTTCGCCAATTCCACGTGCGACTCGTCGTCCGACGACGCGATCGTTGCGCGCGACATTTGTTTGTGATTCGCGACGGTGCACCGGCGGTAAACTGCCGGCGACACAACAGCGGATTCGCGAGAAACACGGACGCGCCCGAGCGAAACCTATTAGCGAAAACCGAACGGGTCAGGAGAACGGCACCGGACACTGGATGCGGCGGACCGGTTTTCAGACTGTAGCACGTGGGACCGGTTGTTTTTCGGCTCTCTCGCGCCGCAGCAGGTCACCGTCGATTTTATTTATTTATTTTTCTTCGAAAAACGTTGAGTAAACAATTCGTTCGCGTGTTTCGCGTTCCGTTCGTGAAAATCGTTATTCCGTGCCTAAAATAGTGTACTATATATATTATGTAATATTACGATGAAATATCGACGCGACTGCGCGCGTTAAATCGGCGACGACGAATGATGACTGGCGAGCGCCGACTCCGAGTCTCGTTTCACGCGCGGCGATTTCGTTAAATATGTATTATAAATATTATGCGCAGGAGACGAGTAGAGGTAGGTATATAGGTGCCTTAATGATACACTGCATGGGTACACCGGCGTGCGCTCAAACTCGATTCGGCACAAGGACGCGGACGCGAGATAAACAACGAAAAGTACCGATTTATCCGATCTCGACGACTACAATATATAAGAGGTACTTTCCTACGCAGTTTGCAAATCGAACTGCGCTTGTTAACGGTACCTACACACCATACACGCTCACACATACCTTGCCCGCGGTCATAATATTTGTACTTAGTAAACTACTAAGTACAAACTACTTGGTTTTTTTGAAGGTGAGAGGGAAACGTTTTTGACCGGTCTGTATAACTGACAAAAGAAACCAAACACATATTATACAACGTGCTATCTATTATTCTTTAATCGAGTATTGAATGGAAATTATTTGTTCAAATATTGTATGACGTTATTGTTATTATTATTTATGGACATTTAGTCGCGGGTGATGGCAACAATTTATTGACAAATGAAATCATTGCGTTTCTTAGGGAGAACTAACGATTCAAGTCGAAACGGGAGCATAAACGGATATCGGGAAGGCTCCCTCGAATAGTTATACGTTTCCGCGTTTAGTTATAACTAATTATATAATTGTTTACTGAAGCATTTCAAAAAATATGCTTTATAAACGGTATTCAATAGAAAATTAAGTATATTTTTGTTTTTTCGCTAAAAAAATACAATAGTATAGAATAATATTATTTTTAATTGTTATTGACATTTTTATTATGTATTATCGTTGTGAAATCGGTAACACATATGAGTTTATTATGTAAGTTACAAAATTATTGAGAACATCGACTGGGATTATGATCATGAAAACTATTTGCACACAATGTTTAATTAAAAGAGTTGAATCTGTCTCTAAAAACTTCGATTAAATCTCTTCTATTAAAACTGGAAGAATTTAATATATCTACTTCTACTGAAATACTAATCGAATACAAAAAAATAAATAAATAAATAATACTTAATCCAACTGGCTCGTTGCGTTTGTTTACGTCATCAATACGACAAATTTAAACGTTAGCGCATCGCTATGGCAATGAGACATTTAAAATCAAGAGCCGTTCAGAATAGACAGATAAATATTATTTGATTCTAATAGTAATTTCCGTGAACAAATATTATTTTATTTTATTATAAATAACTATATATTTATATAACATATAATTTATAAATTATATCATAAATAACTATATATATTTATATAATATATATAAGATATAACTTATAAATTATATTATAAATATATACAAAAAATAATTTTATTCGTAGACCGAAAAAATATACAACAATATGAACTCACAACAAACCGTAAGTATATTGGAATTTTATCCGACTGACGAAATATTTACCTATACCTAATACATTTCGTATTCACCCGCTTGGTTTAAATAGACATTGTTCTCGTCCGAAGAACTGGTAGTTTACGGTAAATGTATCCACGCCGATTCGATAATAACACAGAAAGTGGATCTGAAAAGGATCAAACTCGAAATGAATGCCATTAATGAGAGGCAAGACAACATGACGGATGAATCGCAACACGAAGAACACATGCTCATGCCGTTCATGAGAAATATCGAACAGAGCTACCATGAAATGTGGAACCAACAATCGACTGCGTTCCTCGATCAAAGCAAGCAACAATGATTCTAATTTTGAGCTTGTCGTTTTTTTACTTTTTGAAAGTTTTTTTGGTGGAATTTGGTATTATTATTTTTAAATTATTTTATTATATTTTATTGTGATGTGTTGATTAAAATTTGTATTTTACCATTAAATCTCGTTATAACGAATTGTGTTTATTTATACTATTTATATAACGAATTTCGACGCAACGAACATTCGATATACCAAACTATTGAAATTTTTTATATCACGAGAGAAAATAACCTTTGTTAGTGGTGGTCTATTAAGCGGTGATTTAGCTAGGCGATTTTTTAAACACTTTATTATTATTATTAATATATTTTTGACGATATTTCTTCAATTAACTTACTAATACCAGTAGCGGTTCTGGCATTACATTTTTGGGGAGGCAACAACTTGGAATCGTTCAAGTTCTTGACATATAGGCACAATTTCCCTACACCCTCATAATTCTTTTTCATATTGTTTAAAAACCACCTTTTTCTATTTTAAAATCAAAAGCAGCAAAGGAATTTTTACTATTTTTCATAGTTAACACTTAAACGGTAACTAGCAACGATTTAGCAATACTATTATATATTTTAATTTATAGAGAACTGAAATAATAAGATAATAAGAGTAATGATATAATATCAGTGTAATATACTAATAATTTCAATAATCGTGTACTTAAATAATAATAATAATAATAATAATATGTTGCCTCGTTGGCACGACCGAAACATAAATAAGTTGGCTGTTTGAATAAATACAAATGAATCATATTATTATTATAATAATATACCCTTACCTCAAATATAGGTTTGTTTCCGGCGGCATCGCAATACAAAAATGAACGAATGTGATGCACCCATTGTGGGTGGCCCGCTTTAAGCGATCGCGTTTTCTCGTAAAGAAATGTTATATTTTATTTACACAGTTATGTACGCACAGATCAAAACACGTTGGAAAATGTCACGCGAAACGTTATCGACGAACAATAGTGTTATATTTTTATTATCCGAGCCGTGGTCGTGACTCGCGAAACACGAAAATTAGACGTCGTCCGAGCCTCGACGGAATCGTTGAAAATCCGAAGGCGACGGCCATTACACTCGCGTAATGGATCGCGCGCACCGGACGCGACGGCGACGAGACGATGTGAAAAATACGCTAAACACCGAATATCGATGGTACGGTAGTATTTATGCGACGAATAATTTGGTTGCGCCCACGCGACCGCCGTGAGACGTGCGATTATTAGTGTCGATAATTACTATTACCATCGTCGCGAAAGGAAATTGTTGAAACCGTGAAACGAGATTCAATGGCGGTCGGCATGAAATTCTCGTACACGGACCCGTTCGGACAAACTCAATACATACGCGCGAACCGACGAAGACTGAAACAAAGGGAAGAAAATCCCAGCCTCCCCCGGGTCGGCCGACACGAACAGCCAATGACAAGTTACGAGAATTCATGGAAAGTCAATTTTTTTGTAACAGTCGTTTTCCGAAAACCATTACCGTGGTATCCGGAGTTCCGCCCGCGGCCACGCGGCCACACGGCCACGGCGGCGGCGGAACGTTCACACTACACGCGCGGGTGTTATATTCGAAACGGAAAATTCAAAGTGCCGCGCAGTACGCCGTTCGCGCGATTCGCGCCGCCTGCAGTGCTGTGATTTCGCAGCTCAACTTCAAAACCAACACTGACTTTATAAAACGCGTTTAGTTTCTTATGCTTCGTTTACACGTGACAATAATATTTTTGAATGAACACTATTGTATAATAGTATATGTATATTATTGTAAAAAACATAAATTATAGGGCCCTCCCTTCAAAACGACACTAGGGCCCAATTTATCCCAGTCGCGCCACTGGACGAACAGCGTAAATTTTACCAGTGTGGACCCAAGATACGTATAACATGTAGTTCCATCCGCCGCGGATGTTATTTAAGCTGTGCCAAATCCGCATTACCAACACTATAACGAACGACTTTGCGATTCAGCGCGCGCGATAGACGATCGGATAAATAAACATATGACTATAAGACTGTGCGTACCTAATATATAGTGACGACTTGGCGACGCGCCTAATGGATTTTATCCGTTCTCGGTATTAATATTACTCGGCGCCGAAATGAAACTCATTTCCAAAAATCGTATTGACGACAACGCGCAATTTATCAGTTCCAACGCGCGTTGTATAACAGCAGTTTAATATAATAATATATAATAATAATAACTTTTGCATAACGCGTCGGTGGGTCGTACTTATTTATTAGATCGATATAATATTATACTCGTAATATATTATCACTAACCTCGGGCCGTCGTCGACTGCATTGACGACCGTTTTCATTCGGCGGGTCCGAAACATTTCACAACGTATTTCGTGCTGGTACTCGAATAAAAACACCACTACGCGGACAAACACGCCGGAACGATTATTTCACTAATCGCGCAAACTACGATATTACTATGATACGTTTGTTTCTGGCGGACGGTAAAATTCACAAGCCATTTTGACGAACGGCGGCGGCGGCGGCGATACGATACGAAACGACGACGACGTCAAAAAACGCACACTCGAAGCCTTTACCGGCTTGTATTAGACGTCGTCCGAGCCTCGACGGAATCGTTGAAAATCCGAAGGCGACGGCCATTACACTCGCGTAATGGATCGCGTACCGGACGCGACGGCGGCGGCGATACGATAGGAAAAATACAAAAAATACCGAATGTCGATGGTACGGTAGTATTTTAGCGACGAAATAATTTGGTTGCGCCCACGCGACCGCCGTGAGACGTGCGATTATTCGTCGATAAATACTATTACCATCGCCGCGAGAGAAATTGTAGAAAACGTGAAACGAGACTATGGCGGTCGGCATAAAAATCTCGAAACACGGACCCGTTCGGAGAAGCCCACCACATAAACGCGAACCGACGAAGACTGAAGCAACGGCGGAAGGGTAATCCCAGCGTCCCCCGAAACGGTTAAAAAAACGAACAGCCAATGAGAATTATTCACGAATCATGGAATGTGATTTTTTTCGTAACGGTTTTTTTGTTTACCGAGAATCGTTACCGCGGTATCCGGAGTCATCGTCCCGTCACGGCGGCCACGCGGCCACACGGCCATGCTAATATAGACCTAGCGTCGCATTTCTCATTCGCTCGATCGAGTGGCCGTCGAATTCACTACTACTATACTCGCAATTTATCAGTTCCAACGCGCGTTGTGTAACGGTGGTTTAATAATAATATATAATAATAATAGGTTTTGCATAACGCGTCGGTGGGTCGTACTTATATTTTACATCTATATAATATTATTATCACTAACCTCGGGCCGTCGTCGACTCCATTGACGACCGTTTTCATTCGGTGGGTCCGAAACATTTAACAACGGCAAACACACCACGGAACGATTATTCACTACTCGCGCGAACCACGATATTACCATAATTCGTTTGTTTTTGGCGGACGGTAAAATTCATAAGCCGTTTTGGCGAACGGCGACGACGTCAAAAAACACACTCGAAGCCTTACCGGCTTGGGTTAGACGTCGTCCGAGCCTCGACGGACACGTTGAAAATCCGGAGGCGACGGCCATTACACTCGCGTAATGGATCGCGCGCCGGACGCGACGGCGGCGATACGAAACGACGACGTCAAAAAACGCACACTCGAAGCCTTACCAGCTTGGGTTAGACGTCGTTCGAGCCTCGACGGACACGTTGAAAATCCGGAGGCGACGGCCATTACACTCGCGTAATGGATCGCGCGCCGGACGCGACGGCGGCGATACGAAACGACGACGTCAAAAAACGCACACTCGAAGCCTTTACCGGCTTGTATTAGACGTCGTCCGAGCCTCGACGGAATCGTTGAAAATCCGAAGGCGACGGCCATTACACTCGCGTAATGGATCGCGTACCGGACGCGACGGCGGCGGCGATACGATAGGAAAAATACGAAAAATACCGAATGTCGATGGTACGGTAGTATTTTAGCGACGAAATAATTTGGTTGCGCCCACGCGACCGCCGTGAGACGTGCGATTATTCGTCGATAAATACTATTACCATCGCCGCGAAACGAAATTTTGAAAACCGTGAAACGAGTTTATGGCGGTCGACATAAAATTCCCGAAACACGGATCCGTTCGGAGAATGCCCGGACATTAGCGCGAACCGACGAAGACTGAAACGGAAGGGAAAACCAGCGACCCCCCGCGTCGGCCGAAACGGTTGGAAAAACGAACAGCCAATGATAATTGGTGGAAACGATTACATGGAAAGTAATTTTCTTTTTTTAACGGTCGTTTTTTTAAACGACCTCCGGACGGACGACCGCGAACGCGGTATCCAGAGTTCTGTCCGCAGCGCGCGACCACGTCGCCGTCGTTCCATCACGGCGGCCACGCGACCACACGGCCACGTATGCGGAACATTCACGTGCCGCGCGTCGCGTTTTATATTTTAATCGGAAATGGAAAATTCAAGTGCCGCGCCGTTCGCGTGATTCGCGTCGCCTGCAGTGCTGCGATAACTCTTCGTTAGCTCCTAATGCCTACCTGAATTGCCAGGTCTGAATACTGATTCGTGCCTCTGCTATATAAAACGAACCTATTGACCAAATTTAATAGCACAAAGCTCCAGTGGCTCCGGATTTACCCCCTTTAACACACCCATAGGGTTAGTTTTCTTAATTTTTGTTCCGTAAAATCCTTCTCCTGACAATAACAAACACAAAAAAAAGAAAAAGAATTAGCTAAATCGGTCCAGCCGGTTCACGCGTGATGAGGATACCTGGTAAATAGGGATTAATTTTTTTATATTATTTTTACCGATTTAAACCCTTTAAAAACAAAATTTTGAAAATTGATATAGTATTATCAGGGCCGGATTAAGGAAAAATGCATTGGGTGGAGGAGCGGCAAGGAACCGTCCATTGCTGTAACTTGATGCTATGGAGTGATCAGGGTTAGTCGATTTGAAGGTACAACATCATTTACATTTTACTTATAATATAAATTATTATTTAATTATATACCTATTTATGAAACGAGAGGATATATTTTCTTAGATTATACAAATGTAAAAAATGTAATAATTCTTTTAATTTTCAGTTAGAGATAGGATATAATTTTTTGGCTATCTTGATGTTTTAGTGAGAAGAGTTAATCCACCCTGAGTTCACCACAGAATATAAAAAGTGTTAAGTGTGTAACTTATATAAAACCCTTGTTTCGCAGACTAAAACCAAACATATTTATAATCATGTAAGGGACAAGCAATAAGTAATCTATTTTATTTAAATGATTTTAAAACTAAAGGAAAATAGAATAACATTTGAATGGAATCAGATTTCATGTATATTAATACAATACAAATCATACATAAAAGAAAACAAAAATATTGCAATCTGTAATTATAAATTATAATTTACAACCAAGAGTATTAAAAAAATTAGTAATCACATACGTCTTTTTCAATTACTAGAAAAAAAAAATGAAAAGATGTACATTTAAATAAATTATCAAATATTACAAGAAAATGCCTAATAGTAAAAGTAAAAATAGTTTTAACTCATAATAGTTCAATAAACTATATTTTAATTCATAAAATGCAAGAGCAATTCAATGTATGTATTATGTCACTCATTACAAAATACAAAATGTATTAAAATTAGTTTAATAGTTTGTCATCTTACTATTTTTACATTTTTTATTAGTTATTCTTTAACTAATTAATTGAAAAATAAATTATAATTTATTTGCACATTCTTATTCTATTTAAAATATATGGTGCAATTTATGGTGTCATAAAAACATTTAAGCTAAAATGTGTTAAAAGACGTGAAGTAATAGTAACTACATATTATACTTTACTGAAGTGAAAATGGGCAAAATAGTATATATGTAGATAAGTAAAATGTTAAAATAGTATTTTATGTAATTTAAACAATAATTGATTCCTGAATAAAATCATAATAATATTTAAGCTGACCTTCATCATTCATTAACAATCCCTGTATACAATACACAAATTAATTCACCAAATCTGTTTTGGGATCTTCCAAACTTATTTTATTATTATTTTAAAACAATATAATTAATTTGACTAAAATTGTATTACAACTAAAGAAACATTATTATGTTATAAAACATGATAAATTATATACTAGCGAAAGCTCTTAAAAGTGTCTAAAGTAATTGTACAGGAAGTATATACGTAATCACAGATCAAGAAATAATTCTAATATCACAAATTATATGTAACTCATTTAAATCTAATTAAATTATTTTAACTAAACAATTTATTTTGAGCTATATATATTTATATATATTTGTATATCAATGTTAAATAATATTATTTGAAAATAATTGATGCTAATATATTAAATTAAGTACAGTAAATAAATTAACTCAAAAGTGATTCCCTCGAGATATTCAGGAGGAAATATTATACTTCTATAATAAAAAGATATAATAATATGATAAATCATTAAAAAATGCAATATAATAATTAAAGACAATTTTAAGATTATCTTTAATTTAGAAACATATTAGGAAAAATTAAAAATAATTTAACAAGAGATCAATTAGCTTAGAATCAATTAACTTGTAAATAAATAATAGCAGGAAGAGCAAAATAAATGATTATAATTAAATATATTATAGTTGTGCGATGCATTGTATTTGTATAAACAATAGTATTTAATAAAAATAAAATACATTTGTATTAATTATTTAGTTAGTTATTTAATTTATATGAATATTTATAAGAATAGTACCTAATTTATTATATTTTTCATGAACATTATAATTATTATTTTTAATAAAAAATTGTCAGTTGTGGGGCTAGCTTTTTATTATTATAGTTATGAATAACAATTATCAGTTACTTTGTTAAAAATTAATTTACTTAAGTAGGTATCCAACATTTTAAACTATTAATATTTTTTTTTACCTTAAAATCATACTGATAGGTAACTGACATAGGAACTAATAATTAAATTTATACGGTTATTTTCTTTAATAATATTTATTATTTGTAATATTTAAGAATTTAAGTATATTAATTATTGGCGTATTCAGCTTTATTAGAAATATTTAAAAATAATAAAGGCAAAGCAATGCTAATTTAATTCTTTGATTTTAATATTAGTTTACTAACACTCATAATGGGTATGAAATATAAATATAATATATTACTCTGCAGAAATTTAAGTTACCTTGGATGATAAGGAAAATAATTATTTCTTGAAAATGAAAGAAAAATTAAATTAAATTAAAAGAAAATGAATATATAGGAAATATATCAGGAATAAAATTAAAATATCATAAAATTTGACTAAATTTGCTGTGAATCACATAATAATCATATATACGCTCTTTACTGTACGTGTTAAATTGGTATTATGTATATAAATATATACAATATACATATTCATAATTATTTTATATATTTTCTGTTATTAACTGAAATATTATATTTATTTTATAACAATTAATATCCTAGAATCCAGATTAGAATTATATAAAATCAAGCTTAATTTTATTAATTGCAGTAAATAAAAGATATCTAAATGTGTAAAAACAACTATCCGAGTTTAAATATTTAAAAAAAATCCTGAACTAAAAAATGCCATCAGGCTTTTTTTTATATTTGTTGTGTAAGAAGTTTTATTTTAATAATATGGATTGATTTAGAGAAATTAAATTAGAATTTCTGATTTAAAAAACCAGACACTGGCATAAGAATAATAAAATATTAAAAATTATAAGTATTTAGAATTCAATCTCTTTTAAAATCATTAAAACTATTTTAATCCGAAATAATAAACATTATTTAATGATTATTAAAAGTATTGTAAAAAGATTGGGCGATACATTTTAATTTTGAAATTTGTGTCATTTAATATTTGAAAATATATCTAGGATTTTAGTTTGCATTACATATAAGCGTTTTCAAATATATTATTTGATAAAATTAAAGAATTAACTGTACAATTTAAATGTATAAGTTGGTTAAGAAAGTACAAATGTTATTTTTAATATGTATATGATTACACCGGGTAACTAGATATTTGTTAACAATAGCATTGCTTAAATTTTTCTTTAATCCCCAAAGGTTATTATTTAGACTAAAAATAGAACCACAAGTTATATAAACTCTTCTCAAAACTTTAGTCACTTCTTTAATTTCAAAAATTTTTTATTGCAAAACAATGTAAAATAAAATGTGTTGTTTATGCCAGCCTTTTATTATAATTTTTAGAACCATTGCCCTCAAACTTACACTCTGTTCGAAATAATTAAGTACCATTAAACCACAATACCTAACGGAAAAGTTACTGTTTCAATTATATATTATAACATTTTATTTACAAATTAATAATTCAAAGTGTAGCTGGTTGCATACATAAATAATCTTCAAACTATAATTACTGTGCAACTATTAAAAAAAAACAAGTATTACTTATACCAAAATTAACAATAGTTTATAGCAAGAATTTGTTAAATTATCTATGTTTATATTATTTTTGTTCGTGGTTTATAGGAATTTCATTTTAATTAATTATACCTTCACAATGATTTATAAGTAATAAAATAACCAAATAGGTAAATAATACCAAAATAGAATCAATAATTACACAATAAATTACTAACAATAATTTGCCTAATAACTAATGATATCAATTTCTATTCATTTTAACAATGAATACTTGTAATATAGTATTTACTTATTAATTATAAATACTTAATATTTTAGACATATGTGGTAGCTGTTGAGTAAACAGGACCTTCTTGGGAGCGATCTGTAATCTGTACCATAGTTACACCCGCTCCCTTTTTTTGCTAGGAAGATTTTGGAGCAGGAGCTGCTTCTGGCGGATCTGAAGGATGTGCTTTCATCCAGTTGTATAATGGCAATTCACAACAACAGAGCATTTTTATAAAACCAGGCACTTCAATGTACAGTGAAGGTGGAATAGGTATTAATGGTGAAGTGGACCGTTTATATAGCTGGTAATGAGCATTGCTAAAATATATAAATTGATTAATTATTATACATAGAGCAAAAATATACATTTTCAATTAATATACTTTCTAAATCGATGATCTGAAACACGTTCCAAGTGTGGTATACCAGAAAGAAAGAGTATAATAAATGTTGTAAAAATTGGCGATAAAACAACAATATACTCTGGGCCTTTTATTACATTCAATGACACAATAAAAACGCCCCACCAAAGTACTATTTCTCCAAAATAATTTGGGTGTCTAGACATGCTCCATAAACCTATAATGAAAACAAATTTAACATTAAATGATACAACAGAGTAATGTTTTTTCTCTTTATATGACTAAATAAAGCCAATAAAAAGTTAATTAGCTAATACAGCATTACATAGCTTAAGTATTTCATTCTTTACGAATAATGTTTTTTGCAAAAAATGATTTAAAAATAATTGTTTACTAATTTAATTACATTAAAATGTTATCAATTGTTGTATTGAATGAATGAAAAATTATATTTAAGTATATAATCTTTGTTTAAAATAAAAAGAAAGTTATAAACTAGTACAATACTTGTGCAACAAAATATTTATTATCAGACATCTTCTTAACATTTCTTTGTCATCAATAATTTTAAACAACCCATTATTATCAGAATATTATATACACACTCAGTATTCACTCAAACAAAAGCCAAATATTTTGTAAATAGGTAGATACATTTACACTTATTATGAATTTCTGATACATAATAAATTTCACTTTATACAAATAAAATTTAATTTACCATCATCACACCATTTTCCTTTATTTGTTTCTTCACTTCTAAACGCATATTTTTGTAAATCGGCAAAGGTTTCAATAATAAAACCAAAAATGAACACACAACAACCAACAGTATCCAAAGTTGTCATAGTTTTAGGAGCGCCAGCCTTAATGGAATTATGAGGTGCATTGATTACAATAATAGGTAAACTGACAATTAGCACCCATATTGCCTAGAGTAAATTAATACAAGAAAATAATAACACTAAATTAAGAATAATTCATAATTAAGTATAAAATATTTCTTACTTGAAATGTCCAAAATACAGCAAAACGAATCATATTGCTACGTCTGTCTGGGAATGTGGCATCTCTTCCAATTTTTACTATCCGGTAAAATAAATAAGAACTTAATCGGGCACCCCAAATGCATACGAATATTGTGACCATAAATTGTCGATTGTCATGAGTCTAAATAATAATAATAAAATATATTAAATAATATAAACAAAATTACCAGCCTTCAGTAATTTTGTATAATTAAAATAGAATATTCAATAAATTGATATATTTTTTTAAATTAAGAATTTCAAAATATACTTTCAAACCTCAATAATTATTTAGAATTAAAATTAAGTACAATTTAAATGATTATAATATTATTGTAGGTAAGAAAGATGAACTATTTTCTAAAATTAAGGAGTTTTAGATATGCAATATTACTAAATATTTTTAAGTTGCCTATATAATACGCCTCATGTAAAATATTTTGAAATTATAGCCTTTATAAATTTATAATGAAAAATGTTTTATAATGGAATTTACAATTTTATTTATTTACTTATTTTGTGATAAATATGTAGATCAATACATTATTTTATCCTAAATATTTGTATAATATTGTTAGAAATTGCCTCATATATAAGTTTAAAATAAATTAAAGCTCTAAAAATAATCATACTTAAGCAATAAAAAAAATTTACTTGAGACATTATACAAATAGGTAAAAGAATAAATTAATACACAACAATACAATTAAAATAAATATTTAATTTCTAATCAAATTAATGAATATAATATATGGTTGTTTCTATACTTGATAATTATTAAAATATTGTATTCTACTAAATACTTAAATTATACGATACTTTGGTACATTTTACCTGAGCTAATCCATATGTTAGCACAGCCACTAAAATGAAACTTATACCACCAGCGAAATCAGCGACTTTATCATATTGCAATGTAACAGCAATGGTGAAAAATAAAAGTTGCATAGCCACAACAATTATGGCACTAATGCCTAAATGATATTTATCCAATACTGCCACAGCCATTCTGGTGGCTCATTTACAATTGAGTAATGCTACATAATAATGTTTTTATATATCTGTAAAATTTTATGAAAAGATATCCTAAATTAAACAATGAAATGGTAGTTTCAATTTCAACTAATTGATTATAACGACTAAGGACTCTAAACAACCTAGATAGCTATATAATATACCTAAAATAGATGTGGACAAATACATACAAAATTGAGACGAATTATTAATTTTTAAAATCTAAAATCTTATAATATTACATTAAAATTTAATAAGCGCAGAATTAAATAAAACGATAAAAGAAGCAATTCATATAATTGTCGGGCGGCTATTACTAAATAAAATTAAGTATAAATGTGACTTGAGTATTATTTTCCACAAAAAATAACAATCAACTATTTTTACACTATTTTTAGTTTGAGTAAAGTTAATGAAATCAAATAATTATCAATCAATGATAAAGCAACTAAGAAAAATGAAATTGTAAAAGTATTTAATATAGAAATTTTACTAGAGTAATTATTTTTATCTGATTTATCAATCTTCAATAATAAAAATGTTTTAAAGGGTTTATAATCTCTAGCGAATGAAGTTGGAACTCGAGGACAGTATTTCTACTCCCTTAGACTAAAGAACCGTGTATGTGGGTCGACTACCTTCAGGGCCGTTCTAAGGATTAAGGAAGTCCAAGGCGAAAATGTTTAGTTAGGTCTTACAATAATTTCAAGTTACAAGTGTCATTTAAACGTGCACCGATTCTTTTTAGCTCATATTAGTTTAAAGATCAATGAACTCAAAAACAAAGATAGTGAGTTTTAATTAATAAAAATGTTCAAATCTGTTTCATTAAATACCTACATGGACATGAGAATTTAATAATTTCCTGATACATTCTTTGGAGCTTGTGACCAAGACCCTGTCCATCCCTACTCCTAGGACGGCCCCCGATTGCCTTGAATACTTACGGGTTATGAGTACCAGACCAGATATCGACATCCGATTTCGTCGTGATGCAACGACAACGACATGGGGTAATTTTTTAGTCCGAATAATAATACAGTACAATCGGCGATACGTGTGTTCGTACCATTTACAGACCAAAAGCGAGATCACAACCTGCGACCTTGGCAGTTCGATTTCTGAAAATCAAAGTATTGTTTTCCATTTCATTTTGAACGCGAATGTGGTACATATTGGTATCCCACTACTGAAGCGCTCGCATACATCGCATGCGCACTGTGAAGGGACTGCCGACTGAGAGACGAACAAGGCGAGATGAAAGAGGCGAGAGCAACAAATCTGCGTTTTGCGACGGTCTAACGAGCTGATAAGGCGTGGACCGTCGACTGAGCTGCTGGTGATAAGATGGATCGTCAAACCAATCGACAAGCTGGAACTGTCGCCACGGAAATGATATGATATTTTAATACCTACTTTTAACTATAAAAAGTAATTACGATTTTAATATTCGATTAATCGAAACGATTAAAACCTTTTTAATAAAATGAATATGGACGAGAACTTGTTCTTTTTTCAAAGGAACCTTTCGGTCATTGTGAAGTAATAATTATTCTATATCATAATGTTATGGGATGTTTTGTGACATGAAATGACTGACGAAAAAGAACTACAAGATGGATTAATGTTTGATCTCAGAGTATCGAAAGGGAAAATTGTATTTCAATTTAAAATATTAATATGTTGTTGAGGTATATTATTTTAATTGATAGTCGAGATCACCAATCGAACGTTTGAATCGCGAACTGTTGGCTGCACTGTTTTTTAAATTCGGTTGGACCACCTGTTTATCATCGGGTTTATCGTGTAGTTGACAGTATATATATATGTGTGTTTTCAATGTTTTCAAATCAGAAACATAACGTATTTTCGGTCTATTTCAATGTTTCTCGCATTCTCTGTGATTCGACTCTGTGGGCAATTCTAATCGCGTACATTATCCACCATTTACAATTGACATTGATTAGTTCGTCAGAATTATATTTTTACCATCGAATTTTTTATTACAGTTAAATTATAACATTATCGAGTTAAAATAATCAAACACTCTATTTACAATTTATTCGTTCGAAGTGAGTCAAAATATTATATCGCTCATAAATTATATGTGGTATTCAGGCATGATGTAAGCTTTGAACCATTACAGAACGTTGGTCAGTATCTTCACAGAAACGTTGTCGCATCACCCACGGCCAAGGTAAGAATAATATTGTTTTCTAATTAGTTAAATTTGCTGTAATTCCTTTGTTGGTGGTTATAATTTTCAGCATTTTATTTGCTTTTTTCGAAGTCGGTATTCCCCTTAAAAAAATTGCTTTTGCGTAAATTAAGTTGCTAATGCTTTGATAAGAGAATTCGATTTAAATGATCAAAGTTAAATCATTTAAAAAAATTAAAAATTCCTACATGAAAATGATCATTACTATATACTGCCAATTGGCTATATTTTATTGGCAACGATAAAATTATATTTATTTCTTTTTTGCTCATAATTAAAGAGGTTGATTTCCACTAACCGAGGAGTATTTTAATTACATTATTTTATATTATGATTACAAAAAACATTTTATATTTTATTAATATTATTGTCTATAACATTATTTTAGCATCAATCCAAAATGGTACTCAACCGTAGAAGTTTGGAAAATTTGAAAAAAATTGTTCCTAGTCGAGGAAGAATTGTGTCTCAAGAAGAACGAATGCGTGTATTTGTTCGTATTAAACCTTTACCAGATGAATATGATGCATCTAAACCGTAAGATTAATTATTACTTTTATTATTTTATTAGAGTTTAATAAATTATTACTATAGGTTGGATATTAATAAAATGAAAGTGTATTTATATTTTAAATAAGATTTTAAAAAGATATTCCTTGCCCCTCTAGTGTAATTTTTAAATTTAAAATAATATAAATAATTGGAATGAATGCAGTTTAGCTCTTACGAGATTTTGTTGAACTTTCTTTTCAAAATGTGTGTTTTATATGTTAGATTTGATAGAATTTAAAAATAAAGTTGGTTACATTTACCTTCGGAAGTAATGGTTCAAAAACTTAATTTTTTTCAATAACTGTTTTTAAGTTTAAAATAATAATTTTTGAGGATTTTTCTTTTCCAAAAGTGAGTATTTTTGCTCAATATTTTACCAAAATTAAAAATTATCCATTATATTTATTTTTCATGTTTTCAATTTTCAATTGAAATTCAAAATTGAATTTTTGAAACTTTTATATTATTGTATATGTAATTACTTATTACAAAAACACATTTTTGTTGAAATCAGAACTGATTTAAATATTTTGGTTTAAAAGGAATATGTTATAATAAATCTAATTATTAATTTATTACTATACTATTATATTATGTAGTATTATAGTGATTATAGAATAGACTATTATAAAATTTGATATGAAAGCTTGATGGTATTATTGAAATAATATGGTTATAAGTGTTATAACATTTTTACTTTTTAATTATTAATTTAATATTGCATCAGATAAAGCCTAAAATATCTACATCTATTTAATATGTAGATGTAACATTTATGAATTTTTGAAAATGGTTTTGAACAAAATAATACATTTCACCTTTGAAGATACAGTTTATTTAATGCTTTTTTCTCTAATTTTCATTAATCATTGGGAAAATAGTGGTTTAATAAATTAATTTGTTAAATAAATAATTGTATCAATAAGAAAAAAAAGATTCACAAAGGGGGAGCAGGTTAGAAATATAGTAAAGTTAAACATTATTTATAACATCATTAATAGTGTTTAAAATAAAGTTATAATATTTAAGTTTAAAATTTAATTTTTTTGATGTGAATTTATGTAATAGTCATACATAAGCATCATTGCATGATGCCAATGATATAGTATCTTTTATACAGACCCAAGTATAGTATGCATATGGGTAAACCATAATATTATTGTTCAAAATATTACACTAACCTCAATAGATGTAAATATTTTAGGTTGTATCAAATAGAATACTAAATTAATAATTAAAAAGTAAAAATATTTTAATTTATAACCATACTATTTTAATATACATAATATAATATATGGATTAAATATTTATCCATATACATTTTGGGTTTTCATTGCTTAATTATTATTATAACTTAAAACTTGTTATAATAAGGTAGGTATTATTAAAAAAAAAACTATTGTTTTAGCATTAGATTGCAAATTATGAAACTTAAATTATTAATTTCTCCCCTGCAATTATACCACTAATATTATTTTCCTATTATTTAATAATAAATAGCAATTTAAAAATAAAATATATTTGTTGTGTACTGCAATTTAATAATGAATATGCACTTAAATCTATAACATGTAAAATAACATTTTCACATTTTTATAGTATTTAGATAATAATTAATAAATTATTGTAATTTATTGGTTTAGGCAATAACATCTGATTTTTGTTATATTTATAGTTATTTTTTTTAATGACATTAAATAATTAGGTATCTTTTTTGATGAAAAAATTTCAATTTTTTTACAAACACATTATTTATGAAAATATATCAATTAATATAATCAATAAGTTACTATACATTTTTTTCTATCATACATAATTTACTATAACTTAAAAATATTTTTACACTTCCTAATATTTATGGCTACTTTGATGTTAATGAGTATTTTAGATTAGTTAACAAATTCTCAACAAAATTAATTAATTAACTTTAAAAGATACTAAAACTAAGGTTTAATATTTCCCATCTTCTTAACAATTTTATCAAGGTCTCCTATATCTTTAATGGATATTTGTCCTGATCCTCGAGGTAACGGCTTTGGTTGTGATGGATCTGGTTTCCATCCTATCATGTACAAAATTTGAAATGTGGCTGGAATACCTTTGACATCGCTGTCGTTATTCTGATTACCATAAAGTTGATCATATATAGCAGCTGCACAAAACATGGTATCCTTGTTGAGTCTCAAAGGTCGTTGTATTACAGCATTATTTTCTCCCATGCCTTTCAAGTCCCACATTAACTCAAACATAGATGGATATCGTATTATTAGTTCATCTGTATCCAATGTTAGCATTGAAAATCCTGCACTTTGCATTAGTGCTCCAACATCCCTAAGACGAACAAAAGGTGATATTCGTGGTGCTACACCTCCATCACGTTCGATGCCTGCTAATTGTAATGATGATCTTAATTCATACAAAGTATCGCCTGCAAACATTGCTCCCAAAAAGACTCCATCATTTTTTAAACAATTTTTAATTTGAAGAAAAGTTGATGGTAAATTATTTACCCAATGAAGATTTAAACAACTAATCAATAAATCAACACTATCATTTTCAAATGGTAATTTCTCTTCATCTACTACTATTTTACTAACCTTAACTCCAGGTTCAGGGTCCTGTGATTTATCTAGAATTTCTTGGCACACATCACACATTATTAATTCTTTTACATTATCAGTAGAAATATGTTTTGATACATGACCATACCCACATCCTAAATCAACAACTCGATTAAACTGACGTTTTATATCAAATAGTCGATCTGATAAACGATATCCAACTTCATCTTTAATGTAATCATAAACCGCACAATCTTCTGCTATTGCTGCACGCTGTTTCTGAATAACTTTGGCTTTTCGGTCAAATACAGTCATTGATGTAGGTTCATTTGCGTTTTTCAATGTGTTTAATTTTCTTATAGGTAACTTAATATTTTCATTAATAACTAATTTTCTTATAATATTCATTTTGTTTGGTATTAAAAAAACATAACCGAATGACAAATATAAACTATTGCTTACACAAATTAATTAGTAAAGATCAAATTTAAATTATTAATCACTAATAATAGATACAGATGATAAATATTTTATAACCATATACATTTAAACTTGGTTTATCTTACTCATATATAAGACCATGGTCTATGATAATAATAAGTACGTTAACTTGTTTCATTTATTTTAGATGATAATTTACAGTGTTACCAAAGTTAATAATATTAATTTATCGTTAAAGTGTAAAAAGATTTTTTATTTTGTAACGATTTACAGTAAGAACACAAAACCAAAAATTAAATTACATTTCTATGGTTTTGTATTTTTAGATATTTATGAAGTATGAAACTAAGAACTACTTGTATGTTATAATTATTATATATTCACGTATTTCTGTTTTACTTTATAATGTTTTTGTTATAGTAAATTAATATCTATGTATAAAATATAAATGTATAGTTAAAAATCGATTAAATTGTAAGTTGTTCTTTTAAAACGTTTACTATAAAGTAAGTTGAATATGGTATAACCCTAATTCAGTTAATTAAAATTAAATTAAATGTATATCAAACATGTATTTGATTTAACATTGTCTTGCATATCTATTGAGGTTGTAATACGTTTCTAAAAATATTTTAAGTTTATGTATTAAACTTATTTTTGTATTCTGAACGCGACAAAGAATCGATTGATAAAATATTTCTTTATAACTATATATATACACTTACTATATTATATGTATAAAAATTGGAAGTTTTATTTTTTGTTATAATTTTAATAAGTAAGTTCTAAATTTGTTTTTTATTTTTCAGTAAAACCGTAAAAATACGGAATGAGAATACTTTGATATTTGATCCAAAACTGGATGATACACCGTTTTTTTTCCATGGTGTTAAGCAAAACCCTAGAGACATTTCAAAAAAACAAAACAAATCAATTAAATATGATTTTCATCGAGTTTTTGGATCACAAAGCACCAATGAAGATATATATAATGAAAGCACTAAAGATTTACTTGATAAGCTTTTATGTGGATTCAACTGTTCTGGTATGTAATTAAATATTTGAAAGCATATATGTTATTATTGTGATTAATATTTAATACTGATTTTTCAAATTTAAAAATTATTTTTCCCCCATATTTTTTAACATGTGATACGCTATTATTATTATTACTGTCAGTGATTGATTTATATTATATTATTTTTATAAAATAGTATCATAGAGGGAGGTTATGGTATTTCTTTTTTTTGACAAATCTAAGGCAATTTTGATTTAAAAATATGTCGAATACCTGATTAAAGCGTAATATCATCTAGTTGAATTTTAAACAATGGTCTTTTCGGAATACTAATTATAGTATTTAACATATACTGAGAAAATATAACAATTTCAAATTAATGTAAATTTTAGAGCAATTATTTGATATTTAAATTTAACTACTTTAATTATTTGTCAGTAAATAAATATTCATATATATATATATATATTATAATTTGCTTTATGAATTAATTTACATTTTTGAAGATAACTATGTTTAATTATGTTTAATATTTCACTTTTATTATATTCTAGTTTTCGTTTATGGAGCCACAGGTGCTGGAAAAACATTTACTATGTTGGGTAATGAAAACAATTTTGGTATCACATATTTAACTATGAAAGACTTGTATACAAAAGTAAATGAACAACAGGATTCTAAAAAATTTGAAATTTATGTTTCTTACCTGGAGGTAATACATTAAACTATTGTATAATAATTAATTTAAATTAAATTAATTATTGTTTTGGTTTCAGGTATACAATGAAATGGTATTTGATTTATTAGTAAATGATAAAAAGCCTTTATTTTTACGTGAATGTGGAAATACAACATCTGTTGCTGGTATCACAATAAAAATGGTTAATAATGTAGATGAACTTATTGAAATGTTACGTAGAGGCAATGCTAATCGCACGCAACATCCTACTGATGCTAATGCCGAGTCATCTAGATCTCATGCTTTGTTTCAAGTATACATACAAATGACGTACAAACATTCAGACCAAGTAAAAATGGCTAAACTATCAATGGTTGATCTCGCTGGTTCAGAAAGGGCATCTTCAAATAAGGGAATGAGATTTAAAGAAGGATCTAACATTAACAAGTCGCTACTCGCTCTTGGTATATTTTTAATTTATTAATATTAAATTAATAACTACTATATTACTTACATTAAGTATTCAAAAAATGTAAAACCATAGAGTATACTTTTTATGCGATATGGTATATTGAGTATATTTTATTTGTGTATAATAACACTACATTGTTTCTAAGAATGGAAAACTGCATTAAGCATATTTAAAGTTTGCCATCTTTGATTTATTTTTGTTTATGTGTAGGTTTATTATAAGTGCTTATATTTTTATATTTGTTTGTTTCTATAAATTTATTAATATAAAACTTCATTGAAATCTTTTTTAGGAAATTGCATCAATAACTTATCAGATGGTTTAAGACATATACCTTATAGAGATTCTAAACTAACAAGATTATTAAAAGATTCTCTTGGTGGAAACTGCAAGACTCTGATGATATCATGTGTATCTCCTGCTTTTTCATCCTATGAAGACACTCATAATACTTTAAAATATGCATCTCGAGCTATGAAAATTAAATCCAATGTGAGTTATTTTATTTTTATATTTTGAATTTTCTCATTTTGTTAATTATTAATTTTGTTATTTCAGTTAAAAGAAAATGTTATGTCAATTAATCATCCTTCATCTCATTACACAAAAATCATAGCTGATTTAGAAGATGAAGTGAAAATTCTTAAAAAAAAATTTGAAGTCAAATCTGAAGGACCGATACCTCCTGATAATTTAAAAGATCTTAAGTTATCATTGGAGTCTTTATTCAATCACAAATTGAAAAAGCATAATGAAATACTTCGTTTGGAATCGGCTCAAAAAAAAACTGAATTAAGGATTTTTTTGAAAAAAAATTTACTTGAACGTTTTTCATTATCTAACACTCATCAAAGTGTTTTTTCAGTTGAAATGGTTTGTAGTTATAATAAATGAATACATATTAAATTAATATGACTAATTGTACATTTGTTTTTATAGAATAGTGAATTGAATCGAATACACACGGCTATTCAACAATTTGAAGGGCGAATCAATAGTATAAACACTCAATTGAATATATTGTGGGATGAAGCAATTGCAACAAACAATGAATTAGATTCATTTATAAGCACACTGGAAGCAAATAATGTAAAACAGTTTTTAGATGTCGATATTGTTCGCTTTAATTCTCAAGTATGTGTGCAGAAATTTGTATTTGTGTCAAATGACTAATAGAATTGTTTAAACTAACTTCCAGGTTAACATTGAAGAGCAGAATACCCTTCTTGAACATAGAAAGGAAATCGGTATGATATTAGACAGTAATCTTAGTTTAAGTCATGAACTTGTTACTATGCTTGCTGAAAAAACTTTTGAATATTATGCATTATTAGAAGCGCATAATAAAGGCACAGAAGAAATGAAAAAAAATCACACTGTGAGTAAATATATTAAATATCCAAGTATTAATTTATTAAATAACTTTATAACATTTTAAAATGTGGTTTAAGACTAGGATCCACTAGATCTGGACTCTATTTAATCGGATTTATGTTCTCTATGCATTTTTGAAATATTACTTGTATTTTGAAAACTTTATTTCCACTTATGTGTGTACCAATTGATGTTATTGTTTCTTACAGAATATAACCAAATCAGTTTTGGGTGGTTTAAAAGCAGTAAGCTGGGAATTCTCACCTGGAAATCATTGCAAAATTAAAAGAGATATATTTTTAAATTTAATTGAGCTTAACATTGATAATTTAAGAACTAGTTCAAAACCCGAAATTTCAAAACCAACAAATTTGTTAAACAGTATGGTAAGCAAGTAAAATATTTATTGATTTATAACGAAATAAATATAATTCAGATTATAAGGTTTTTATTTTAGAAGTATATTACTTTTAAAATAATTAATTAATATCACAATTTTTAGAGTCCATTACAAGATGTTGAAGACAAATTACAACAAATCACATTACAACCAGAAACTAAAAAAATGGATACTTCACCAGAGTCTATTGATGAAACTGTAGTTATTTCAACTCATGCAGCTAATTTAAATAACACCTTTTTGTTGAAACAAAATGTTGATGTAGAACCTGCTCTTAGTATTCCTTCAACCATATCTACACCTCATCGGAGTAAACCAACAATTGACATGCGCTGTTTTACTAAATCAATTACCAAGCCTACAATTCATAGAAAAAAGTTGGTAATGATCAATAACAATAAAGGACTCGGCAGTAGAAAAGTCAACCAAGAAAATATGCCACTTTTTATGGCTGCATCTAAGACATTAGCTGATCCAACTCTTGCCAAAGCTATTACTAAACCAAGAAACATTACTAATAATATATTAACAGCTAAATCTGGTAAGTTCAATTGATTATGTTATACAGAAATTAATATGGTTAATTCTGGATGTTGGTTGATTTCTGTTTTATGTTGGTTGTGTTTTTACATTATTCTTTTAATTTTTCATCTAATGAAATAATTTTTAAATGTTGAGTGCAACTTATAATACAGTAATTTTGTATTTAATGATTTTAAAACAATAAAAAAAAAAATAAATAAATCTGCTGTAATTAATACAAACTGAATTTTTTTAATATTTTTATTAGAAATAAATATAATCAATGCAATTGTTTTTGTTTTTAGCAAATTATTATTATTGATTGACTATATCATATTAAATTTATAAGGTTTCAGTTCATTGCGTTTTATGACATTGATTCACATTCCATACATAGTTTTACGAAACAATATATCTCATTAATTAATTTCTGATATAAATGGTTATTCAAAACCCATATATTCATTTTTTAATTTTTTATTTTATTTGGGCTTACTAATATTAGTTTATTCATGTCCAATTTGAATTTTTATTCAAACAAAACAATCATTATCAGTGATAAATTATTTTCCTAGTTAAACTATTTAAATTATTGAAATACTTTATATTCATGTTAAGTAAATCATTATCAAACACATTAATTGGAGTTTTTATAGATATACTCTTAATAGCAACACAAGCCACTGAATCATTTCTTATTAATTATAGCGATAATGTTGTTCAACATAGTTTCACATTTAAACAATTTATACTTACAACAATATAAATAAAAATAAAAAATAATGAAATAAAATTAAATGAAATGTCAGAATACAAATGAAAAGTATTTTTACTTAGAGGAATAAAAGTTTAGTGAAACAGATTGTTTATAGACATTTATTGACTCATAATTAAGATATTGCACTTTGATTATTTATTATTATTTTAAATTTTTGCACATTTTTATTTTAATACTCCAGACAAAACCTTTTTATTTTTATTTATATATTAGAAATATTTAATAATTTTTAATAAAATATAAATTTTATATTTCATAATACTTTGTTATTATTACGTGAGTATTAACCACTAGATATTATTTATTTTATTTTTATACTACTTGATAAGAACTACATAGTACAATTTCTAGTTTCTATTTAACTGTAAATTTAAAACAATTCTTCAGCAATTTGTTAATAATAACATTATTCATATGAAAAATATTTAAAATTTATAATATTAATTTTCTATGAAATAAAATCTCAATTACTTGATTGAAGGTTTAAAATTATTTAAAATTTTTAAAAATCTCTTAATATGAATTTATTCAAATCCTATCAAATAACATAAATATATTTTACAATTAATATTTGATGAATAAACTGCAGTTTAAATAATTGTTTAATTAAAATTAAAATTGTTTGGGTAAATAAATGTTTTTTAGTGCGACTCCAATAATTGATTGGAGGACTTGAGGTCCAATAATTATGAAAATGATAGTGTTTTCACATTGATCTAGTCTCCTTATTAAATGTTTTCTTGGATTCACCATCATGTATTTTTTTGATTTTACAGTTAACACGAGAATAACCACACAAGGTACAAATAAACCATTTAGTGTTAAAACTCAAAAAACACCAATGACCCTGAGGTATTTAACTAAATTTTAATGCTTATTCTTCTTTAGCTCTGTCTTTTCATTATTTTTATAATAATATTCAACCACATGTTATGATCTTTTGGCACTTAACATTGTTGAAGTTCTTGAACAATCATTGCTATAGATAACTAAACTAATTTTTACCCTGTGTAATTTTGGCAGTATAAATAATATATATATTTTTAAGTACATACAATTTTACCCTCAATCTCCAACGACCACCTTATGTTCGTATCTTTCGATGAAAAGTAATTTTTAATCGCTTAAGAACAGTTGGTTTGTTATTTTGTTTTCAATGTTTGTTTATTATTAATTATTCAAGTACATTTTTGATTTTATTAAAAATATTCATATAAAATAATTCAGATTTATTGTTTTCTTTGTATAAACACCACCTTGTACTGTACGAAGCTGCTGCAACAAATATCTATAGTATTTGTGAACATGTAAAAGTTGTTGCCTAAAAAATGTTAATTTTCCATATCACAGCAAGATGCCTTGGATAATTAAAAAAAATTTAAAACAAAATTAATCTTATTTTCTTGCATGTAATGTGTATTTTTTAATTTTCACTTATGCTTGTCTTTTATTAACTTAATCATATTGAAATACATCCATGTCCATTCATAATTAATAATTTAGAAATATTTTATTTTTTAGGCAACGAAATTGGTTATAACAAGTCAATGAAGTAACCCTCAAAGGCGTTTAATTTTACATTTATAGTTAATAGTAATTTGATAATTAACATTATTTTTATTTCTAATTTTTTTTAATTTTAATTTTTATTAATTGTGAGAAGTAATGATTTTTTTATATTTATGATACTTTTTTAATAATCACTACATAAGTTCATTTTCATATGAAATTATTTTTGTAACATTTGTGTATATTTGGCATGCATAGTAGAATTATAAAACTAAAATGTGTTACTAAACTGAAATATAATATTTATTTTTAATTCTAATACAATTTATATTTTGTTCTGATTTACTCAAATGTATTATATTTTTTTATTTAAATTTTAAAATAATTTTGTTTTCTGCCTTAACACATTACTATAGCGCGGACATGATCAATTCCATTCTTCCATTCTTCCTTATAAATATCAAAGAAATTAATATATAATTTTCAGAGCTTTTCTGATCGATTTATATTATATAATAACAAAATATTATATGAGTATTATTAACCTTTAAACATGTTTATTTTTATTTTTTATATTTTATATTTTTTTTTTAAAAAATATTAGTAAATGATTTGAATATGACAATTATTATTATTTCATATTAATCTTATTTTTTTAGAAGCGAAAATTCTGCATAATAGTATGTCAAATAACTATTGTTTACAGTAGAATTTCAATTACACATTACTCCATTGTGGTCAAAAATAAATAAAAATCGTAAATTGTATGTATATCTTATTATCTAACATTAGTACATTGAACTAGTACTGCACTGTATTTGTATACTCCAATTTGTAACTCTACTTTTGTATGTGTAAATGTTTATTATCTATTTGCAAATGTTTCAGTTTAAATTTCTCAAACCAGCATTGTAATTCTATTTCTGTCAATCACCATAGTGCAAGTCTCTATGAGACGAAGGTTAATTGTTTATTGTTTGAGTTGTATGACTATTGGACACTGCACTTTCTGGACGATATTTTGATTGTTTGATTAATCTCTTAAGTTTTTAAGTCGATGGAAAAAGTTACGAAGAAAAACCTCAAGCTTGATAATAATGTTTTTTATGAAGACTTCATCTTTGTAGAATTGACATTGCTATGTATTAGAGAACGTGTTAAGTTTCAAGTTGAATTAGTTTTGAAAACTGCTATTGAAAAAATCCATGTAAGTAAACATATTTGACTAATAGTACATTATAGATTATAAATACTAGTATTTATAATCAATGATTATAGTTACAGAAAGTGTTGGTTATCTAATGTTTAATTTTAATTAGTCGGTTTACAAAGCTCAACACAGCGATGCTTTTTATTTATTATTTTCCTTACAGAAATTATTGAAAAATCCAGTTCCATTCGAACTTCAAAATCCACACGAATCCTGAATCCTTAGGATTAATAAACAAATTATACGATACACAATTAAACACAATAGGAAAAGAGTGCAACAGTCCGTACGTTGGGAAACACTTGGGCAATGCGATAGTTAGGAAAATGTAACTTTTAGGAATTGTTAGAATTTTTCAAATGAAACAAATAAATGTGAAAACATAACGGTAAGATCGTCGTCGTCGTCGTCGTATGTTTTATTTACAGACGATTTTGAATATTTTTATTTTAATTCTTTAATAGAAGAAACGTTTTGTGTGTTCGTTTCTATAGTTTAATCGTGTCTGGTATAAATGTTTATGATTGAAATATACGTAAGTGTTTTGGCAATAAAACAGATTCGAATAGTAAAGAAATTTGACATCGACAAGTCGATTATAGTTTTGAATAGAATTTTAAATAAAACCGGCTGATCGCTTTCCGCCGCCAAAACGACGCGTTTGTTCGATGGCAAAACTGTTCTGTCCCCGTCGCCGTTATCGCGCTTGATGATAAAACGCGGTTACCAAATAATGATGATAATATTGATAATGTAACGCAATTACTTGTATGGAAAATATTATAATATATAGTACAATATCGCTATGTTTTTATTTCCCAACCAGTTACGATGGAACAACATTATCGTAATCGCACATCACAAAAGTGTACCGTATCCGCGGATATAAACAACGAAGAACAACTATAAACCAGGCGCCCGCCGTGACGATATCGTTATTAAACCATTTTAATTCAATAAAAACAACAACAATAATAATAATAATAATAACACTTAATTAGTTTCACAAGTGGTCGGTGATTTTTATATTACTGCGATACTTTACCGTGCCTGTACCTTTACCGTGCTACCTATATAGTGATAAATATCTATAGTCATAATAATAATATTATAATGTATTTTTTCGGTCCAAATAATGGAAACGCATTACGAGAGTGATTAACGACCCCGGGTGTGTGCAATGTCGTTTTCTCGCGTGAGGCCGTTTTACTTACGATATTGTTACTATTGTTAGGTAATCTTTAAACGTTCAGAGCTGGTGTTTCGTTGTCGCTGCTGACCGAGAGCCGTCCGCCACACGCTAATCGAGTTGTTATATAGTTGACGCGTAAGTAATCTCTCCACTTTTTTTTTTTTTATCCATTCCGTCGATTGTAATAATAACAGAGATACGTACGTACGTACATCCCGTCGTGTTTTTCGTGACGAAATTTCCGTTACGCGTTTTATCATCGTTTTTCTATGAAGTCGATTTCCATTGCCATCGAAAGCTGCATTGACGTTGACTCGCCGGTGGTCTGAAATATCATTCAAGAATTAATCGCCCATTAGTCCTACATGTTTCTAACATGGTATATTTTTAACGTCACCTCTGCTTTAATATAATATACTCATGTCTATATTAATATCCTCAAACTTTTTACTGTGCGATCGTAACTGTTGTGATTGTAGTACAATATGAATTCCTATGTTTGATTATAGCGTTTCGATTCCAAAGAAAATGTTCAAGTTCAATTCTTCCAACAAACACAATAGTGCACATAATCAAACCGATAAGGATCTGAAGGAAGAAGGTAATCGGCTATTCAGTTACAAACAGTATGAAAAGGCCATAGAATGTTATAACAAAGCAATTGTGAGTACATTTTCAGTCAATCAATAACAGGTAATAGTAACAACGATAATAATAATAATAATAATAAAACATGTTACAGATTAAAAACCCAGTCGTTCCCATATATTTTACCAATCGAGCTTTGTGTTTCTTGAAGTTGAAACAATGGGACAAAGCGTGTACGGATTGTCGACGCGCTCTGGAAATGGACTTTAATTTCATAAAAGGTTGTTTTTTCCTGGGAATAGCGCTCATCGAGTTGGGAAATCATGACGAAGCCATAAAACAGTTGCAGAGAGGTTAGCAAAATCTTTTAAAACATATCAAAATATGTATAGTCATAACTCTAGTTGTATTTTGAAATTGTTCTGTTACTAGCTCACAATTTGACAAAAGAAAAAAAAGTCAACTATGGTGATGATATAACGAGTCAACTCAGAAGAGCTCGTAGGTTAAAATGGGAAAAACAAGAAGAAGTTAGACAAAATCAAGAAATAGAACTTTTGGTAATTAAAAACCTTCTATAATTTTCTATATTATTACATAACGTAGTGTTTATTGTATTATATGCAATATGCTCACCAAAGTTGAAATTTAATTGTAATATTTTTTTTAAAAAGTCATATCTGACAAAACTTATGAAAGATGATATGACTCGTAACATTGAGAACATTCCACTGCCATTGGATAATAATGAAGCTGAGTTAGAAGAATATGAGGATAGTGTTATGGTAATTAAAAATCAAAATGTAAGTTAGATTTTTATAATATACTAAATAATCAATCTTATTGAGTTTTATCAATTGATTTTTAGGAGAAATATGTAACAGAACTTCATACCATATTTGCTAAAAATGATGACAGACGAAAAGTAAAAAATAAATTATTATTAATGTTATTGATTTTATTTTTATATTTTTAGATTCTGAGTGAAACGAGAAAGTATTGATTTTACCATGTGTCTTTTATAAAGTTTTTTTTTCCATCTGTGGATACGATTTTAACTAGGATATTTTGTCTAATTATCAATTTTAGATATGGTTTCTGGTAAGACATTTTGTCTATTTTTGTCTTTTAAGTTTTTTGAGTTTCCCAAGAATATTCTTTATATTTGCAAAAACTGATGAAAAATTTCAAAACTTGAAACTTAAAGCTTATTGTTTTTTTTTTAACATGATCAAATTTTTTCACTATAATTCAAAAAGTAATAATTGTAGAGACCCGAAATGTTAACAAAACACTTATATTACCATCCTTTAGAGTTGGTACATTTTTTTATGCTGTTTATAGACCTTTAGCATTTTTGAGCTTTGTTAGTATTTTTTGTTTTGTAAAATTCAGATTAACTTTTATTCCTAAAATAGCAGGAAGTTTAAAAAAAAAGTTCCCCATACATCGTTTTACTGTTTAAGAAAATAAATGTTGTTTGTAATTTCCCTAACATTCTTATAAATATTTGAATTAAATTTTGAAAACACTCAAGAAATTTATAAAACTTTGATAATCTTCTGTAATTTAAAATTTATAAAAATTCCAATTTTATACTTTAGACTTGAATTACATGCATTACAAGATTCTAAATTAGTTACTTTTTGTATTGAACAAATAACAAATTTAGTAGAAAATTATAAACCATTTTATAAGCGTAGAAAATTTAATTTTGATGAAATCAGGAGGCATCTATGAATTTTGATTAAATAATGTTAATAATTTTGTTATTTTTTTAAAGTAATAAGCCTCATGACTTCAAACATTTGTATGTAGTCTATGAACATTTGACTAACTTACGCTACCGAAAGGAATATAGGAATGCAGGCTAATTCACCTGTCCTCTTTCACTCAGAATTATTTTTCCCAACAGCAATAGTACACAGGTTTTAAATTCAAATGACCAATTTACCAGTATAAATTACTCATTTCCTATATCTCATCCAAGTCTTATATCTCACCCTTTTTTTAAAATGTTTTCATTAGAAACGGGAAGTGCCTGACTATTTATGCGGTAATATAAGTTATGATATTTTGCGTGATCCTGTCATCACTCCAAGCGGTATAACATATGATCGAAAGGACTTAGAAGAACATTTAATGGTAAATATTTTATAAACTATGTTTTGTCTAATGTCTATGTAAATTAATGTATATTAACTTTTGACAACTTGTGTTGTTATTATTTAAATTATATTTTATAGTATGATTATTTTGATGTAAAAATTTTTGATGGCTGAAAAAAAAAGAAGCAATTTAATACAATGTTGTGTAAAATATTCTTTATTTAGATAATTTTCACAAAAAACATTTTAGCTTGTTACATAGACAATTATTATGATAACCTAATTTTATTGCGATAAATCGTATAAAACTAAATGACTTGTGTCATTCTGATTTTTACACTAGTGTAAACATAAGATTGTAATAAATTGTTAGTATTGATTTTTCATTGTATAATATTACAATTGTTCAAATATTTAATTGATTGAATGACAGTATTTTCTTTTTTTTCTTTAGAAAGTTGGACATTTTGATCCTGTGTCACGTCAGCATTTGACCTCCGATCAACTTATACCAAACTTGGCTTTAAAAGAAGCTGTTGAAGCGTTTGTTATAGAAAACGAATGGGTTACCTATTATTGCACTTTATAAACCTAGACTAAATGGTAACAATTGAGTTTTAACTACTTCTAAAGTTCTTGACACTGTCTTTCCTCTCAATGTTCTTCAGTAATACTCTATTAAAGTACATATTTTAAAATGTACCATTTGTGACAATTTTAATTCCCATTAAATTTCAAATTGTAAAATAAGCAAAAATGCTTTACAATTTTATTTTGAATGGATTTATAAATATTTAAAAATTACACTCTTCTCTTTTGTTGTATGAAATATAAATAATTAGTGAATTTTTAATCACAGTTGTATTCGTATTTAATTATTTGATTAAATATTTGCTATGCGCGTAATTACTTAAGTAAAAAAAAAAAAAATGGAAGTTAGAAAATTATTCTTGGATTTAGTTTTTTTTGTTCTTATTAATATAATTTAAGGTATTATATTTTTCTCTAGTTTATCTTGTTATAAATTAAATATTTTATGATTTGTTTTAGTGTTATTGATGGATCTGCATGTTTATTTTATATTATTTAAATTAAATTAAACCTATTCCAATTTGATTAATATTTTGACTTCAAGTAATATAATATTATGTAATCAAAAACAAAACATAAATTACTCATCAAATATTAGGTTATTTATAAATGTATATATTGTGAAGTTATACATTTGTATTTCTTTAAATTGAAAAATTACTTGAAAATTAACATCGGAGTATTATTCACAAATGGTACCATTTAAATTTTTTATTTTCAAATAAATCAATTTAATGGTCAAATAATTTACATTAAATAATAAATTTACACTTGATTAAAATTTGATAAATCAGTGAATGTTATGCTCAATATTTTTGTATTGCGTTTGAATATGTTGAATTATAAAACTTTGGTGTTTAAATAAATTCTCAAAAATATAGAATTAAACAATTTAAAATCGCAAATTGTTTAATATTCTTTTTTGTCCGTGTCAGATTGATTGTATTTTTACACTTTAAGTCAGTATTTTTAATATTTAAAAATATGTTATATTATATAATCTGTTAGGCTGTTTACTATTTTAATAGTCGGTCAATCTATTTTATTATTATTTTATTTTTATACATTTTAAAATGTAAATTGCATATTGATTTTTATTTGTTTAATCATTAAGTGAATGATTTAGATTAAAATAAGTGTTAAACGTAAGGTATCTTTGTGTGCAACAGACCCATGTGTTAATGTATTGTTGACAGTGATGGTTGCGAGACATTGGACACGAGCGTGTTTATTTTCCTAGAGGCCTATACTTCTTACTTGTACTTGTACTCTCTAGTTGAAAATGTGATCATTATATAATACCATTATATCTTTGTATAATTATATCGACTTCTTGTGTAATATGCAATATTATTTATTTGGTGCATATTGTCGATTGGTTTAATCATAGTATTGATAAAAAATATTGTGATATTATGAAAAGAGTTTAATTCTGTTATGAGCTTGAACTAATTGACTACGATATAATTTATACTTACTTGTAGTTGCATATTATATGTTTTGTTGTTTTATGTTTTTTTTCTTTCTTATTTTACCTATTGACAAACAGGCATTTAACATTTATAACACACACACATATTATATAATCTGTACCTTTATTTATCATAACTGCTGATTTCCCATCAGCTATGAATAAGGTTTTTACATGCTTGGCTTGTTTTTTTTTTACATATTTTGTCTCTATTTCATATGCTCTTGTCATTTAGTTTCCTAATTAGTAATTACAATTTATCGTTTTGTATCACTGAAAAGCAAATTGAATTGTAAAACTTTGTTCTAGATTTCAGTCGACCCAAAGACCATGAACTTGTTTTGAAGAAATAAAACATTTTCTATGACATCTTATGAGAATTTTTAACATGTCGATATGATACAAATTAGTGAACAAAGTAATATGAATTAAAATCTTGTTAATTGTTATTTCCTGATAAATTTATGTTATGTTTATATACATATATATATGTCTGATACATTTGTGGTTTTGTCATTAGTAATAGATGACCTATCTGTCTGTTCAGATGAAATTTATTGTATGCAAGAACTTGACAGATATTATGGCTATGGTGCCAAAAATATCGAAATCGATGTACTGTCAAAAAAAAGAAACTCTTATTAAAATTGAGATAGGTAAATATTATTCTTAAAAATATTATATATATGGCTGATTATTATTTCAACCAGTGCTATCAAAATATAACTTTTAACGCAATATTGTTTAGTAATAATTATGAAACCATATATTTCATAACAATAGTTACACTTGGCAAGAAGAATGTTATATTTTGTTGTACCAAATTAAATGCACTATTTTTAAACAACTATTAAATCATAACTAGCATTTGTCTAGGAACTTGGCTAGTCCATCATATAAGGTATATGTGACATAGGTTATAGGTATAAATGACATAGGACTATCAAACTTTAATAGTAATGTGTTCCAAGTCTTTGTCTGACCAATGTTTTTTTTTAAGTACGCAAAACTTCACAAAGTATATATATTTTTACTTCTCGTTAACAATATTTGTCATATAATTTACACGTGTGTATATATAAATATAGGTATATAATATAATATTTATAAATAGTAAATAGTATATATATTTGGAAAACGTTTACATCTGTAGCGACGAAAACGAATAATATATAATAAATAATTGCTTTTAACGATATTATAGTTATTATAGTATAGGTAGGTAATAAAACAACGTATTAATCGGCCGCCGTTGTACATGACGTATTATAGATATATACTCCTAAAGCTTAAACATTTATATAATATTTTAACACAATTAGAAAATATAACAATATTCCATGTATGACTAATGCGTAAAGTACGTTTTATTCATCCATAACAATATAATAAATACGAATAATTATTATAATTTACATTATATAATAATAATATGATTGGGCAGTTTTATTTCGTGTGATGTACGATTAGAATGCGATATTTTAGCCGAATTGTACACATCAATCCGATTGGAGGCACAGGCATGCTTATGTATACTTATATATAGGCGCAACTAAGGAGCTGGGAAAAATCCTTAAATTTACAAATTACAGTCTCCCCGCTAATTTTTCTGTTGATTTCTTTTCATTACAACAATTATATTAAATATGGAATTTCGACCAATCTTAAATTTTTTTACAGTGAAAAGTTTGGGTGAGTATTTTAATTTAAAAGGTAACTGCAATTTTGATGTATAACAATTTGATATGATAATATAGGCATGTATGGCAAAAAAAAAAACGATGCAATATCCATTTTGAAATCAGTTTTTATTATGCAGGTAATTATACGTTTAATTAATTTTTTCTCAAAGTTTTTTTAGTAAAACATTGTGAAAAGTATATTATAATATATTGTTAATAATTCGTTGTGTAGTAAGCACGTAGGTAACTTTTTTCCTTTTTTTTTTTTGCTCAGTTATTGAGTAATCGCAGTATATTACAGTATGTGATCAATTACATTATAAATATAATATTTCTGTTTTTAAACCAATTATTTATAATAATTATCAATACGAAATGAAATTTATTTTACGTTTTACTCGTATATACTTAATTTGTAATTATCATAGTTTTTTTTTACATTGCTCTTAGCGACTTGGCCAGTAAATTCATAGACATACGCCACTCTATATAGAACCTTAAGAGCACAGGACTATTGCGAAAAATATTAACGTTTCTTATAATATTAAAAATTTGAAATTTCTTTCGAATCGTCCAATCGTTGTTTTTCTACCTCCGAAAAATAAAGTCGTCACGAACGCGTGTGAATACCATGGGGAGGCTCAAGAAGTGTTGGTAAATTATAGAACTTAATATTTTCAACGATTTAATAGTCGGTAGAAAACGAAAAAAAAAAAAATCGTTTTCAAAACGTCCGAAACAACCGCGTGATTCTGCGATACCCGGTCCGGCGCGACCAGCCCTAACCTAGGTATGGGTAAAATGGACACGGTCACGAGACGACGGCGTTACTGAAACCGCGGTCATCTTACCGACGCGTCGTACCCGGAACGACGCGACGTTGGCGACAGTGTCTCGTCGTCGCAGTCGTTCGTGGAAGTGTGAGTGGTTTCCCAATGCAAGTCCGTCGCGAGCCGGTCGTTTTTGTTTAAAAATAAAACACTTGCCGGCGTGAACGTTTTCAACAATCTATCGGACTTTACGATGGAAACGAAATCGTACGCGCGCAGTACCTATCCAACTGTACGCGTCCACAGTAGTGATGGAGATCAAACGACAATTTATCGGTCGACGAAGAAAAAATGGCGGCGGCAGAAATCCCGTGAGTACAACGCTATATATCTGCAGTTTGTCGCGTGAATCTCTCGCGTCGTCCGGGGTGTTGTTTGCGCGACGCGAGCAAATTTAATCTATAAATCTATTATTAATTATTATTTTTAACAATATTAAAATAATCGAATAATCGATTATTCGATTATTCGGTTATTTTCGGTTATTAATCGATAATTCGATCAATAAATAAATATTCGATTAATCGATTATTCGATCAATAAATAAATATTCGATTATTCGATTATAATCGAATATTATTTAAATAATCGATTATTACGGGGAAAAAATAATCGCACAGCCCTAACTCGAACAAAAATATAGGTAAAATATTACTAGACCGTAATGTAAAATTGTATGATAAATATTGATAAATTCTAATATAAAAATACTTTGTTTTTTATATTCGTTTAAAAGCATATAATATTCTATGCGTTAGGTAATGATTATCATGACAAAAGAAAATTAAGACGATTGAAAACAATTGTTGCCCCTCAAAAGGTGCCTCTCTATAGGCTCTAGCAGTCTAGCCTACTCAGCCTGACGTTTAATTCGCTTTTCCCCCGAGCCCTTTTAGTTACGCCCATGACACCGGGAAATACCAGTAGTATAATATGCAAGACTGGGCAAGTTAATGGTATTTTTTTCTTACTCAGTTAAGCCAAGTCGATTGTATTTTTTCCAATAAAATCAAAAGTCAAAGTTAATATTAATCTTTTAAACAGCAATAACGTTTAAAATTTAGTAGACTAATAAATATTAACTTGACTTCAGTTAGTTTCATTTTTAAATATTTCCTTGAATATTATATATATATTTATGAAATACAGATGTTATAGATTCGATAGATTTGTACAACCCAAAAATACCTTACCCGTAAAAAATATTGTTATGGGTAGTCTTATAACTTATGAAAAATATAAACACACTTCGGTAACGGTTAAAATTCAAAATTAACTTCATTAGGACTGTTGGAACAATCGAAAAAATATTTCGTTAAATTTAAATTAACGTTGGAAAAATATGTTTTATACAAATTTCAAACTAGTGCGTAAGTTATAGTAAATTAAAATTGACTTCATTTTTTAACTCAACTTAAACTTATTTACTCGTTGATGCCCAGACTTGTATATATTATGTGTGTTTCGATATAAAATATTTTTTTATATATAAAATGGTATGTGATATTTTTGTTAGTAATGGTACGTTTATTTTATACATAGTTAAAATATTATTTTGTATATATGTAAATAACATAAATTTATAATTTATTAATTATAATCTATCTAATGTTATCGCTCAATTACCTTATCTATACTGCACGAGAATCGTTTTAAAATTATAATTGCTTATATTTGTCTAATCCGTAAGTGTACCGCTTGTGCGTATAGACGTATAAATTATTCTATTAAAATATCATTATTTCTAACCTAGTCATAACCTATGTAGACATTTATAATGACACGTATCTACTATTACAGTGAAACTTCCATTTGCAAATGTTTTTAATAGTTATATTCTCTTAATTGTAGGATACTTCGTGGTATTTTTTTTATTCGGCTAATTAAAAACTAAATATTTTGAAGGAAAAACCGTTATTCAGCTCTTTACGATTACCATCTGCCAACAACACATACAACTAAATTACCTATATGATTACAAGTTACAACTTTGTTCATTTATAGAAGTTTCACTGTACCGACGTATCGTCGTTCTATATACACCATGACTAAGGCTCGAAATTAGTTGCATATTTTGTAACGCTTTGTTTCTTATTTCTATTTAATTTAATACTATGCAAATTAGAAATTCGTCTTATATAAATTGTGTGTTTAAAATAGAATTTTTTTAAATGCAATTTTTATTACAAATCTGCAGTCAATTTTAGTCTTATTTTAGTGCAATTAAGTCCGAGCCTTACACATAATATACATAACGCTTATCTTATAATACTATTTATTAGGTTACTTATCGTTAGTTACCTATAACAGTAGGATTAGGATTTTGAAGAAAATGTTCTGTTCTTGAAATCATATTAGAAAAATAATTTTTGTTTCGAAATTCGTTTCTTCTCAATTTGATTCTATAGTTAATCAATTTTAAGGCTTTTATGCCTAAAATTGTGCTCTTTTCGAAAACTTTTATAATTTTTTTTATATTTTATATTTTCTTAAAATCCAATCCCTAATTATTATAAGTAAGAAAAAAGTATTACTTTTTGAACGAAACCTGTTAAAACGACAATAAATATTACATATGTTGTATGTGTGTATGTAAGAATATTATTCGTCACAGCCAAATTCGTCTGAATTTTTAGTAATATACTATCTATGGCGCGCAAATCTACTTAGTCTGAAGGTTCACCGCGCTTAGCACCAACTCCTGCGGTGGCTGCTGTTGATCGGTGCAGCTGGAGATGCCGCCGCCGGGCGTGGAAGACGTGGTGTTGTTCAGCTCCTCAAAAGATTTAACCATCATTTTGGTAGCCACGTTCAACGAGTCCTCGAACGTCAACGTTGATCTAAGATTAAAGAGATTCTTGTTCGAGCTCACCTCGTCCTTCGTGTACAGGTGGTCGTCCTGTTCGATTAGGTGTTCCATGCTGCTGTCCAGGCTGGCTTCTGGCGTAGCTTTCGGCATTCTCTTCACCTGCGAAATTCAGTCGTTAAAATTTCAATTCCATGTAATATTACAGAAGGTTTTTTTGAGGTCCAAAAATAGTAATGCAATAGCATTTGCAAGATTTTGTGTGTTTGTTTTTTAGTTTTAAACGAAAAACAAACATAATTTAGGCATACATATTTAGTTTTAATTTAAATAATTAGTTTTAATATATTTTTAATTTTTAGGTATAATTCGTACAAGTCATTAATATAGTATACTATATTAATATTACCTAGCATTCTATTACGTCTAACTCGGGCAGTCTTGGCAGAGGTGATATTTGACTTATTTGATACACTCCATATCTGTTCTTTTTCAAATATTTAATATGTATATTATATATTGATATACACTATATATTATTTATAGGCATTCTACCTTTATTAACAATAGTTAAAAGACTAATTATTTTGTTTTGGCAAGCAGACCACATTTGGTCAACCCAATGTATAATTGTACACGTGTTTGGTGTATTACTATTATAGTGTCTTACCGATTATAGGTCAACGTGTTATAATATAGGTGCAGGTGAAGGTATACGAAGCCCATTTAGTTTTTAAATTAGCCACTTCCCCTACGCGCGATTATTTTTTAAATTATAGTTTGACAACATACGAAATTGAAAGAAATCGTGTAAAGTTTACTACTGGGGGAAAAAAATAAAAAAATAATAATATTAGCACATTCTATAATATAATAAACTTATAACGGAGAGTTGTTAGTGTTGTCAACACCCACAAAAAGCTACTCTGTATAAAAATATAATATTTGTATAACGTTATAAGGGAAATAGGACATGTTTTCAATGTGATGTGGAAATAAGACGTTCATTTAGGGCAACGAAAATCGTGTATTTACAATAAAATAACACATCGGCCCGAATTGTTAATAATAATATACTATTATATAGCGACGGGCTGTCGTCAAAACTTTATTAAAAAATAAATTGTGTTCGTTTGCAGTTTAACGCGTTTTGACTAAATAAAATATTTTACTCGAGCGCGTCGCCGGTGCTCTATTTACCGGCAAGCACACAATATACATTATTTAATTATGTATTAATAAAAACAATATAGGAGGAGAACGAATAGTTATTACGACTGCGATAGTTTATTTGGCGACCGAATATGGGTTGTTCAAATAGCACCGTGTATTGTGTTTAAACGTTTTTTTTTTTTGTGACGTTTTAAATTTTTTGAAGATGCACCGTGATGACCGTACGGGACTTTGTGGCCTATATATTTTTCGACTACAGCGTATAAGTAGACCGTTTTAAATATAACGATTTGTACCCTCGTTACTACGTTACTTACTTTTTACGCGCTCATTATTTCGCAGTCGTTTTTAAGTGAATTCTTATTGGGTGTCCAATTTATTTTCTCAAAAAAAAAAAAAAAACAAGGGGTAGATACTGTAATATTTTACTTGGAAGTAACTTCCAAGACGTTGAAGTATTCGGAAAACTACCTATTCTGAGAACTACAGTGTTCACCAAGGTCAAAAACTTTTAAAACACATTTATTTTGAATATAATATCTAATATTTAAACTCTTTAGTTTCAGTATTCAATTCTATTTCAATATCTGGACATACTTGCAAGAAAACTAAAAGGTGATGAATGATGATTAATGAGAGATCTAAACTATTAAAAACAAAATCGAAATTTATTTCAAACTATTGTTGGATACATATTCTTTTTTCAAGTAAGTCAATGTGATGTAAATATTATTTTCTTTTTCATACTTTTTTTTTTTGTAAAAAATAACCATTTACAAATTATAAAACAATTGTCTTTTAAATTTAAAAATCACCGATTTTCTATATTTTAAAGTTTTTAATAAAAAATAGGCATTATTATGATTATCGATGGACTCAAAACTACTATTAGAGATCATGGAAACCCTTACTTAAAAAATGGCCTGCTGCTATTTCGTTTATTGTATACTTTTTCCTAGACATGACGAACCGCGTGTAAATCAATTTTGTGTCGACGTGGTTTGAATCGCCCCCATATTCGACTCCCTTGGGTTCAAATAAGGGTATACAGACACTATGATGCAACAATAAGCCTCGAAGTTGATAAATTTAGCGGTAGCGTTACCGACAAAGCGGATCGCAGGGGAGTCGAGTGAAATATTCTCGGAGACAGTATACCCTCTCGTGCATACCTAACGGGTTTCGAAAAATTCACACGTGGCTTACTTTTTCAGATTTTGAATTAATAATATCGTTTATTAACTCATCTCTTTCGGTTCAACACTTTCTTTCTGAATATCAATATTGTTCGCGCAATGGAAATGTATTTATATATTAGCAGTTGATAATATTAATCGGTTTTAAATTGTTTGTGTTAAAGGTGATGCACTTAATTACAAGTCACTCGGACATTAATTAATATAATATAAACAACATATCATTATAAACCAATGCCATGGCCTTATATATTTTGCCCGTCTCATGATTTAGACTAAATAAATTGTTGAATCGGTTACATTTTAAGACAATACTCGCGATAAAAGTAGTGTAGGTGGTGCACATAATCAACACAAACAAATATATTAGGTTCCTATTGTAAATGTATTATGTATGAAATGTACGTATTATTACGAGTACATTTCCGTAACGGTATGTACAATTTATGGAATATAATAACTATTACGGGTGTGTTCTGTTTACTGTTTATAATAGATGATGAGATAATATCGAAATTCGTAATCTGAAAACGCCATAAAATCGCACCGTGCAGTGAAAATAACGGCAAAGTATATAATATTATTGTATAAAAAGTACACTATCAAATCGGATATCGGCACGATATAATATTATACAGATCCTCCCTGTGTGTGTGTGTGTGAAGAGGCAGCCGAACTGCAAAAGGTATAGCTTTAATTGATCTGAACACTGATTTGTCAAAAAAAAATAGACGTTCAAAGTTTTACAATCATATTTAAGACGTCGGCGGTCATATTAAAATAATCCTTATTCAGATTCGATTAGTAAGTACAATATTTATACTCGTACGTTTTTGTATTATTCATATTAATGTATTGTGGTAGTAATTGTATTGCACGTCCATTAAAATAGTTAACGAAAACTATGCGCTATAATTGTATACCATAATAATAGCAACGCGACATCTCTAAGACGTCCAGAGCATCGTTGTGTTTAAGAAACACAATTATTTATTCGAATCGTGAAATTTTCAAGAATGCGCACGCGTCATAATATCATTACTGTGACGCGTCAGCTCTAGCATTTATTACGTGTGTTTTATTTACCTGTGCTGCTTAACACAATTGTCGTTGGTTTTTTAATCATTTTCGTTTCACCATCATAACGGGAGAGCTACCGACTATTAAAATACTCGTTTTGCTCGACACAATATCAAATTTTACACTTCCCCGCATACATTATTATGATATAAGGTTAATGTGCACGGCTACGTCGATAAAAACATATTATACAATATCGTGCGATCATATTTTTAGTGTCGGCCAAGCGATATTTCACGTCCTATACTCGACTGCAGTATCCAAACAATGGGAACGAATAATGGCAATATAATATCGTCTATCAGCTTTCAGAACGCATTAAGAATATAAATACGCGTTTCGTTCGTGTAGGTGTAGTGTATACAAAATCGATCTTCACTTCGTTCGTCGACGAACGATATTACATTCATAATATTATTGCCGCTGTGTTCGACTTCCATTATTCTCGGGGAAGGCCACGGCAAACACGCCGTTCTGATGGGCGACAATCGAAAACGTGCTATCACAATAATGAAGGTACATCGGAAGGGGCAGATCGATTTAGAAAAGTTTTAGGTGGCAAAACAAATCGTTTGAACTGTTTGAAGTTTTTTCCAGTTTGAAGGCTCGAATTTTATCTGTCCCGGACATGAATATGCAGAATTTTTTTTGTTTTTTTTAAAGTAAATTAGCACGTCCGTCGATGACTTTTGCATTATTTTCGAAACGTCTTGAACGATGATTTTTCTTAGTTGAAAACGTGCTTCAATACATTTTTACATATTTTGTCTATCAGAAAAAAAATTGTTAACAGGTTCAAATTATATAATACCGGTTTAAATCAATTCATAATTCATACAATTAAATACATTTCATTATAATAAAATCATTTTACATAAAATGTACTATTTAAATAGATCTAAACGTGGTCTCTATTATCTATTCAGTGTTTTTCATAATTTTCTCTCCCTTATTGAACTCAAGACTTAAACTTCTTTTTGATTAATTAATCGAGATATTGTTCATATTAATATAGTTTATATTTTGATATTCTTATTTTCAGATATTTTTTCTCAATTTGGATATCTTCATGGGTATATTTTCACAGATATCTACTAAAGATCCGGATATTTTTACCAAGATTCATATTTCTGTTGGCTTCAAGGTGAAGTGTTCATATCAAACATTCGTGGAACGCTAATCTCACAAGGTATTTATAACTTCTGTTTTAGTTGGGATTATGACGCTATCGTTATTTAATGAAACTGGAGGGCATTTGTCAGGTATAATTGAGAATGTCGTAAAAATAATGTAGTTTCATTAATCGTAACCTAATGGTGATGGGTATGGGATGTCGGACCAGTATTATTAGAAGTTATCGATTGATATGGCGGCGTTTACGAAAAGCTAATAGCTCACGCGTATCATTACGATTTTCTTTTTGTTTTTTTCTCTCTGTTAGTTGCGTCTATTGCATGAAATCGGCAAATTATAATTTCTTTTTACAGAACTATATACTCGTATACCTATGTATAAATATTGTATAATAATTTAATATAATATGTGACGATGGACGTTTTATATCAAAAAAAAAAAACGATAATTTTCACGACGGAGAACTATTATATTAACCGCGGTATAGTTTTCTACAGTAGTGGTCGTCAAGGTTCTAACAAGTTTCTAAAGGTTCTGGGTCGGATATCGAGCCCTTGTCCCACCGCAATACTTTATAAATATACTCTCTATCTCTATGTAGCTTTGATTACACGCGTTGTATATGCGCAGGAGAAAATAACTCGGTCGCGTGAAATTAAAATCGGTGTAATTGGCGTAATTTACGGAGACACGTGTTTACTCAGGTGCAATTGCATGTGCGCTACCCGTTTGCGGCCCACACACTGCAGCTGCAGACTTTAGTGTTTGGAATACACCTCTACATTTTGTTAAAGACGGTTTTAATCTTAATACACGACTGTAAATCGTTAACTTTAGATCGCGTAGGTGTCTGTAGGTCAGTGAATCTCAATCTTGGGTCGCTGAAACCTTAAACATATTTTTCATGATTTTTATCAAAATATATAATATATATTATTATTATTTATTTAGATATGTTCAATTTAGTTGCGAATTATATGATAAATATGTTCTGAATACTACCCGTGTTTATCGTAATTGTCTGTGAGTTGTGATAAATTGTATCAGCAGAAAGCTCATAAAAAAGAAGAAAAACAATATAGCTCTGACGTTTGAGGATCAACGGCGGCGGTCGGTACCTACCTAGTCGGCGTTGTTGTAATAATTGGAAATTAGTCGATCGTGAATAGAATTTTAAATCGGCGCGAAGACGTTCTTAGTCGTTTTACTACCGTTTACTTTTAGTCTCATCGCGTTTTTCTTTCCAATTGTCTCACGGTTTAATGGCATTATACGTATATTTTACGACGTACCTAGACGTTAATTAACGATACGCTTAATATATAAGTATAAAATATACCAGGGCCGCGTGCATAGGACGACGGCTGAAATTAAAACGAAACAAGTTTAGTGCGTACGCGAGACGATTTTTTCTCTCTCTCTGTTTTTTTTTTTTTAAATTAAACACTATACTATTATACGATGTTCTTCTCTCGTTGTACGCGATCTGACGCGATAGCGATTTCCATCCGATATAAATTGCTCGCGTTATTGTAGACACTAAATCGTAATTCTCGCCGTGTTATTAGCCGTCGACGACGCGGGAATCGATCGTATTACATCGCGGTTTCCGTTAAACAAACGAAAGACGAAACACTCGCTAACGAATGGGTTTCTCGTCGTTGCCGCGTTGTACTGTACAATATTTTATTTTAAAAATCGAAGGCGTGAACAGCAAAGAGTAAAAACCGGCGGCGTCACAATTCGCGTTTAATACACTTCCGCGTTGAGTACATTTTTCTTATTGACGTTTCGGATTTTATGAAAGTCTAACACGGACGCGGAAGTCTCGGGAAATTGGTATTTCTATTGTGCTTCCGATTCGGAAACGCGCATAAAAGTAAATATAAATTAGATAAAAGAACGATTTGTTTATATACGTGCTCGCGAGTATACGCGCGTGTATATAGGAGTGGTGCGAGTAAGCCATACGAATCATACGATAAATTAAATTTATATTTGAGGGGTATTTTGCTCCTCTATTCTCGATTACAAACATACTGGTATTTCTAATGTGTTACATGGCGATATACAGTGTTGTATGTGCGATACGGGTCGTTTAATCTTTAGCGTTTGCTTTTCTCGTTCCTAACAGGATGAGTATACCCCTACTTTAGAGTGGTGAAGCATAAGGTATGTTCGTGATTAATACAATTTTTAGCCGTACACATTCAATTTTAGTAATCGGACCATCATTTGTCAACGCGGTAGAGTCGAAGTAGAGTAAAAGTACACTAGAATATATGGATGTTTAATATTTTTTACGATTTTTTTCGCATTTATCGTGTTATAGTTGATAATGAGTAATTGGTAATATACTCGTACCTATACGTACAGTAGAACCTCGATTATCCGAACCTCCGTTATACGAACCCTCTATTATCCGAACTATAATTAGCGTATCCGAACGTTCTGTTATCCGAATTCGTCAAATTAAAATTGATAATTATGTCAAAAAATTATAATAAATAAAATAAATGTAATGTTTATTTAATTATGTATTTATTTATTTCTAATAATGTAATGTATTTCTGATAATGTAATGTAATAATGTAATTCTAATAGAATATTAATAATAATAATAAATACTTTTATTTTATATTTCCAATATCCGAACTTTTGCGTATCCGAACTAGGTGCGGTCCCAATTAGTTCGGATAATCGAGGTTCTACTGTATATCATTTCTCTCGTCAAAAGACGTTTAGGAATGTCTGTATTGTATGGTTTTATCGACGCATAATAATCGATAAGGAAAGTATAAGTAATAAATACGCATTTCTCCTGGAAACGAACGCGGGGCGGGCGGGACGGAAACGCTACGACGACGACGACGACGACTCACCTGTTGACCGCCCGCGCAGCAGACGACTTGTTGCGGCGGCTGCTGGTGGTCGGCCGCCATGGACACGCGCTTGAGCGCCGGTTTCAGCACCGTCATCGGCACGGCCTCGCCGACCACCAGCGGTTCGGTGGCGTTCTGTCCGGCGGCGTTGACGTGCGCGTGGTTCCGGAACGGCATGTACTTGTAGAACTCGGCCATTTTCTCGGCCGCGGCCGCCGCGCCGCCCTTGTGCCGGCGCCGCTTGAAACAGAACGCGGGCGGACAGAAGCACAACATTATGCGCACCGCGCAACAGCACACGCCGATGGCGATCATGCCGGGCCCGATGAACCGCAGCTGCACCGTCTTGAAGCCCTTCTCGCCGGTGCCCACGAACGCGATGATCAGGCCCAGCGCCACCGAGCACAGGCCCACGTACAGCAGCGTGTTGGCCGCCGCGCCCTGTTGCAGCTCGTACAGCCTCCGGTCCGCGCCGTCCGCGCCGTCGCCGCCGCCGCCGCCGAACGACAGAGCGTCGTGGATCTGCGCACAGTTCGTTAATAATAATTAATCTAATTATCAATCTATTATAATATTATATCTATTATATTATATATAAAAGAACAGGTCTTTTTTGTGTTCCCGTTTTGTGACGACGCTATCAAACATTTTTTCCAAGTTTTTTTTTCACAGAGTTGTTCCAAATACCTGGTAGTGTCGCCACGCGGCCCGATTTTCAAAATTCCACCCCTAGGGGGGGGGGGGTAAAAAGGGTGAAACTAGAAAAATTCACTTTGAGTATGAAATTTGGTCAGCAGTTTCGTTTTATATAGTGGAGACCCCTTGGGAAAGGATTTTCCGAAATTCGACCGCAGTTAAAAGGGGTAAAAGGGGTAAAAAGTGTATAACTCGCACACGGGCGAAGCCGGGTTATTCAGCTAGTAATTATATTATAAACAAATAGAAAATAGAAATAATCAAAGTAATTATATTAATGTTTAATGGTTAATACTCGTAAATAATAACAACACATTATTAAATATATGAAATTATTTTAATTAAATATATTTAAACAGTAATAAAATAAAATAAAGGTATTGCCTTGATGATGATTTTTAATCGAAACCGGTCGTGATTTTTTTGCACTCTTTTACATATAATACACCAAACATATATGTTTATCAGAACACAGCAGAAATAAAATAATTATTTAAAAAAAACTTTTTAAATGTCAATAATATTATAGTTCTGAAGTCATTGGATGGGTCAGATTTTTATTGCACGGTAATAGTTCTATCTTATCAGAGTTATCGATTGAAACAGATTGAACCGTGTATAAATCAAGAATATGCGATTAGTTAAAATTGAAAAAATAGAGTGGACTTATGTAATATCATATACGATTAGGGGTTGTTTTTTTTTTTTTTTAGCGGAAAAAAGGTAATATCGCTACGTTTAACTATTGATTATACAATATATGTACTGTTATATAATTTTATATTGTATTACATAACCGACGCGACGGTTATAAACCATCGTTACTCGGCGTGTTTTGTGCGTTTTTAATTTTTTTTATCAAGTTTTAGTGAAAAATCGAATTGGCCGGACCGTTAGAAACGTAATGTTATTTTTTTTTCGCACACTGTAAAAATACCATAAACGTTACGCGCCGTAGTAATGAAATCGTTATTACTGTAATTTGCTTTAGTTTTATTGTTATTGTAGAATGCATAAAGAGCCGAAGCCGGGCGTGTAATTCAATAAATATCTATCTATTTAATATTAATAAAGGTATGTGTAATGAATATTCGAACGAAAGAAATAATAACGTCTACACAGGTATTGCATTTTATTCGTCCGTGTTGAACTGACATTTCTCTTTAGATTCCACTGTATATGTATTTTAAAAATCCGAATAATTCCCATAATATAGTCTAATTCCCTATACGAATAAGTGAACGCATATTTTTTAATTCTAATAATTTGCAGTTCTAATTTTAGCATGTTTAATTAAGGAAACAAAATGCACATGCCCGTTAAGAGAACGGTAAGGCCCTTATTGTTTGTAATATTTGATATTTCTATAGGTTACCAGTGCAGGGCGTTGCGAGTTATAATATAATATGACTTTACAACTCGCAATAAGGGTGATATTTTTATGCTCGCTTCCTCCCCTTTTTTTTAATGAAAAATTTGATTTTATTTTTCAAACGCACCCGGTTTTCGTTGTCTCTTATATTTTTTAGAAAACTATTTTGTGTACAAATTATCCAGTAATTTTTTTTTTTTTTTTTTGAATTTTTCCATGTAACTCGATCGAAATTCGAACCGGTAAACTTTTGGAATTACTTACGATGTAAAAAGTTACACATAGCATAGGTACTAAATTCAAATTCGAAATTGCATAATAAACAGGAGTAAAATAATAATTTGAATATTGATTACTTTTCTGTTGCCTCGGGATCACGGAAATATAACATTATAATGCGTGACGTGGTACGAATACGTACGGATAAAAAACCATTATAATTATTTCATACTTTGGCAGGGTCAGTTACCGATATTTTTGAAACTCAGTTGAGTCTGTTGGTTTTTTTTTTTCAAATTTAGTTAATGCTAAAAGGACAAGCCTGAATTAGAACATCATGCGATTCGGTTGACTTTAATTTAATTTAAATGAGTTGAATTTTTAAAAACCACTTTTATTTTTTTTTAAATTTATCTCAAAACAACCGAAATAATAGTTTATCACTCGTATTTTTACTTTTAGTACATTTTAAGAACTAAATTCATAGTCTCACATTGAACGAATAAAAATATATTTCGATATAGCAACAAAAACTCAAAATTAATTAGTATTGGGACAGTTGGATAAATGTTATATCACTCAAATGAAACGAAACAAATAAAATAAGTTAACATTTTAGAATTTAAACTAGTGCGTGAAGTTAAAAAGTTAAAATCAACTAAAACTTATTAACTCGTTAATGTCTATTTGTGTCATTTATCTCTACTGTCTATTTTCCAAAATCATAAAAGTACCTTTACAAACGATAAAAAAATATAAAACTACGGTAAAATGTCTGACCTTTTACCCTATATGTAATTATTATATTTTAAGAGTTGTGAAATTAATTTGTTCACGTTTAATTATTATTTGTATTTCTGTAAAATCAAACGATTATTTATTTCTTTATCCCTTTTTGTTCTTTATAGATTAAAACCCTATAACAGACTTGTTTTTACGTGCGGTTTTTTGCAAAACAGCCTGCAGGGTAGTCTAGAAAAGGTTTTGAGTTATTAAAATCTTCGATTTGTCAAGTAGTTTTTTTTTAAATTCGCATCGTGCAAATATGCAATGGAAGTTTGATTGATAAAAAAAAAATATTAGATTTATGGATGTCTAGCCGTCCCGACCAAACTGAAAGATAAACATTAATTTTCATTGACAGAGGCAGCTGGTAATTCAGCCAGTATATGTCGGTACACGTATATATCTTAATCTACGTTGTTTGGGTTCAACGTTTGGCCGCGCGATATTATTAGCTATAATACGTTAATTGTTATTTATTTATCGTCGTGTAATATCTGATTTGCGCCTAGCGTCGGGGGGATGCGAGTCGCTCGTTGTATTTATTAGTGTGGTTTGATTTACTTTTTCTTTCAGGACGCGATTATATGAATCGCATTCGAAATCGACGGGAAAAGAAACAACAGTCGACCCCAATAATTGCAAGACCATACGTATTGTACGTGTCACGTGATTATTTAATGTACCCTGTTGTATCGTGAAGTGATTTCGTTACAGCCTACACAGTCGTGGATCAGGTGACTTACTTTTATGGCCAAAACTATATGTATTTAATAAAATACAATTTAATTATGTTGCAGTATTCTAATAACAGAATGGTGTTGGTTCAACGCGTGGTACACGAGGTTTAGTGATTCACAATCAAGTCGATCTGCGTTGGATATAATACGGAAGTGTTGCAAGGTAATTAAATGTGACGAATTAAAAATATTATTTTAAGCGTATTTGAAGAAACTCAGTATTGTAAATAGGTACATAAATCGTACAATTTTGTTTTAAATAACACCGACCGTGATTGAAAATTTCATTCGCACGGTACTGGCGTTCTTGTAAATTATATAAATATAATGAAAAATCCGCCCGAGAAATTACGTTCTCCATTTTTTACCCCTTTTAACTTCCCTTAGGGGTTGAATTTTGAAAAATAAGTTAATAGATTTTTCATTGTTTAATTTACCGAGTATGTATACTAAATTTAAAAAAAAATAACGTTCTACGTTTTTAAACACCCTTTACCCATCTTAAGGGTTGAATTGTGGAATATGAGGTACTCGTTATTGTAAATTATATAAATATAATGAAAAATCCACCCGAGAAATTACGTTCTCCATTTTTAACCCCTTTTAACTTCCCTTAGGGGTTGAATTTTGAAAAATAAGTTAATAGATTTTTCATTGTTTAATTTACCGAGTATGTATACTAAATTTAAAAAAAAATAACGTTCTACGTTTTTAAACACCTTTTACCCATCTTAAGGGTTGAATTGTGGAATATGAAGTATGTTTCAAAAAATCCGACCGAGAAATAACGTTTTCCATTTTTACCCCTTTTAACCCCTTTAGGGGTTGAATTTCACAAAATCCGTACTTTGGGGCACATCTCCTACCTATATACTACCCACCCGCCAAATTTCAGCTTCATAGGTCAAGCAGTTTTCGCGTGTAAAAGAAAATACCACTCTCGCATGTCTAGTTTAATTAATATCATATTTATTATCTAACATATTATTGAATTAATTAAAAAAAAAACCCGAAAACGATCGTGTAGATTACATAATATTAGAAAAAATTCCTATAATTTGAATAATCATTGCATCACTGCGCACGCTATTGTTTCGCGTTCGATAACGGACGGCCAATCGGAACGCTTCTTTCGTTTTAATTGGCTGTCGCGCGATCGGTCGACACTTTCCTTTGTTCGTCCCGTTTGGTATAAATAAGGATTTTCGTGGCGCGCGCGATCAGTTTCTCGCCGTCGCTCGTACCTACCTATCGGGACGCTCCCGAAGGTAAAGTGTTTTTTTTTTCTTCAACGATTTCTTAATATATTACAATAATTTTATTTTGAGTTATTAAATTTAAATTAAATTATTTTAATACGTATTAAGCAGTGGCGTTTTTGGAATTTTATTTTAACGGGTAATTGTTTTAAAAGACAAAATAAATATTCTCGTCCTATCAGGAATTTAAACCATCTAAACATTTTCTTTTCCTTCTAAACATTTATTTTACAATATTATAAAATCTGGAAAAATTATTTCCGACGAGCCGACAGTCTATTCTCGCGACACGAATAATTGTTACTCTGCTGTCGTAGGCGTGCGTAGACTCTAAAAGCGATTAACACCCATAAGTTGTTTTGAGCCCTCTGTAATGAAGTTTAAACATTTTTTATTCATAGAACCGGATTAAACAAAGATTAGTTTGCGCGCGAGGTATAAATTAAACACTTTTCTAATGACGTGAAAATAATTTTACTCTCTCTGTCTCTAACCAAAAACGCATGACGTGTAATTCTTTAATGAACAAAAACGATTTACTCAAATCATAATATATTATTATTTGTTAAACCCAACAAATTAACGTTAACAAGTACATCGTATAAAGACACCCGTTTGAAGTCCTAATTTAATTCATTATTTCTATTGTTCGATAATCTATCTAATATTTTGATAACATTCGTTATAAAATAGTAAAATTAAATTTGAAACCAACCGTTTTTTTTTTCATTACAATATTCTATAAATAAATAGAATAGGGGTCCTTCGAGCTCTTAAAAATACACTTTTGGCGAGATTTGTGCGTTTATATTGTTTTGCATTTTTATAAATTATTTATTTTTCTACCGAGTTTGAATTATTTATGATCCTATTCGGTCCGTGCACAGTTTATCTATAAATGAGTAACGAAAATTGTAGGATATATGTAAAATATAGTAGTAAAAAAAAATCACTAACCAATTATTATAATTAAAAAAATTAAATACGATATATTATTATATAATAAATAACGTGTCGATTATTTACGAGCGAAATTATATGAACATAAATTCGACCGATAATTTTAATCGTTTTACGACAATAAAACATAAAAAAATTTTCTTCTCCCTCGTCATATAGCCTATGAAAATACGCCACTGGTATACGTCGCGGTTTCGTCGGAAGAATTCGTGTTCGCGAAAATCGTCGTCGATTTGTTTTCAATCACAAGAAGCTTTGGATATCTGGTGTTTTCGATCATCTTGCTACCAACGGAGACATCGTGTGGACATTTTGCTCCGTTACAATTCAATAAGGTCAGTGATAATAGTATATTATTTTTACGATATTATATTTCGTACGTATTCTCGGCATCGACACAAAAACACTTGATTTATATTAGTCGTTTTCGGATTCAATACGCGATCTCTTAAAATATACATAGGTAGTTAGCGATGTACAAAATGTAAAAACTAATAGACTTTACTCGGAATTGAAAAATAGACCATAACCATACGAGTTTGGGTGATAGTTTTAGGCGTTACTGTAGGGTTGTGATGAATGGATATTTTTTGAATTCGAATAATTCGATAGTAATACGTGTAATAATAATCTGTTCGGTATAATATAATTCGGTTTGTTCACTCTGTAGTATAACAATTACGTAATAAATAATAATACTGTAAAGTGTAAGAAAAATAATTATTCCAAAAGAATAATATGTTTGATTTCAAACGAGTGCGGTCACAAACGCGGTGATCGAAGCGAACGAGCTGATAGGTTAGGTTAGGCATGTATTTCTTATCTCATATTATTTTTAAAAATGTCCAAACGGTGAATTTCACGTCGAATCGAGCCGTGGTGATTTAGACATGAATGAGGGGTATATCCGAGTCTAATGTACATTCTATATCAGGTTCTCATATTAGGTTTCAGGGCCTCGATCGCGATTTTCTTAATTGATATACAACGTACAATGCTGGGCAGCATTGAATACATTTATTCATCGTCATGGCTCCGACGACGGGTGGGTCACGCGCCTAATGTATTTTTAGTAAAATCTCGGTACTGCACAATTGACCCGGTGTGCACTCGTATAATGTTATGTACAACGCGTGACGTAAAATAAATTAGTGTCCGCTGTCGCGCATAAATAGCATGTGATATGTGCTCGCGAACGTTATTGTGTGTGTATAAAACCGACGACGGACGGAGACGCCTACACTACCCATCTCCGTGACCTATATATTTATTTATTATGCGAGTAGGTATAAAATGCAAACGGCCGCAGCGCTTGTTATCACTGTCGTACACTGCGGTGTGTTTTTCGACTTTTTCGGTTAAACTTTTTCAAAGAGCCGGACGGCGGCGGCGCGGCGCACAGGGAGGATACCAAAAACTAACTGCCGGCCGAAAAATTATTATATTCTCTGTCGGTCGGCCGACGACGACGTCAAACCGACATAATAATAATATGATACATTTTAAAGTACAAACATTTGTGTTTCGGAACATTTTAATTAACTCTGACGGCGGTATGCCCAAAAACGATAATATCGCGCGCGCTTCGCGTTATAGATTATAAGTGTTATGAGTTCGGATTCTATATAATATAGTATTAGCTACTCGACACAATGCACGATGGCTTAAAAAATTGCACCGTAATAATGTGTTTTGAAAAAACTAATCGTCATTCAATATAATATTATAATAATATGTTTGATTGTAAAAAAAAAAGTCATTTTTGTTAAATTTCGAGTACCGCGGTTAAATTTAAAATTTTCAAGTTCTGCTTCTTGCGATAAAAATCTAAATCTGAAACGTATGATTCTATAGACGTACTTGTAACTGAGTTGTAACATTACATTTTAAAAATTGCATCGCATGATAAATATTTTGCTATATTATAGATCGGTACTTTGATAGGTACGTATACTTACGACTTTTCTATTGTTGAGAAATTCGTGTTGGTTTTGGCTAAAATACTCAAGTCGAAAAATGGTTAATTATGATAAACTAAAAAATCTAAAATATGCCATTTCTAAACTCGAAAGTATAATATGCGAACATGTACATAATATCGTATTTTAATTTTTCACATCACGAAACGAATTTGCATCTTACTCGGCTATTATTGCGTCGATTCTACAAAAATATGCAAATGTTTTTTTTTAAATCCGAGCCCCGTTTATAATATGTTTTTATGTAATACTGGGATACAAATGTTTAAGTCGGTTTATAATATAAAAATGTGTAAATGAATATTAAAAATATATAATAATAATAACGTGCTATATTATATTTTTGGGAAATGTTAAAATATGCATACGAACAGGCGAAATAACTTTTTAGGCTCAGATTCAAATCTAAAACTCGCCTTGCTACTTTCGAATCTAGTTATTAAAAATAATATGTCTAAAAGCTCATATGAATCCGGGCCATATTTTACAGTTAATAATATTTCGTATAATATTCTCATCCCAAACTCTGCCCCACGAAATTCTAGGAAATTTTTTTTAAAGCTTTTCAATTAAAAAGAAACAAAATTAAATACTTATAACAAAAAGTCCTTGAATTTGTTTGATTTAATTATATAAAATAATGATTTAAAATATATATTATAAATGAATCAATCAATAAACATTGTATTGGGTTTATAAGTCACATTATTACACACGTCATTAAATTACATACGTTTAAACTACCCAAAGATTAAACACAAGTCTCTTTTTTTTCGAGTTCAGCCTCCCCACGAAAAAATCTAAACACATCCGTATTATTTTGTATTTGTCAAAAAAAACAATATTTTTGAGCATTTCGAGGTTTTTATAGAGTGTACGTATTTCACGCTAAAGTTCAATTTTTCATTATTCTCAATCGAAACTAAATTAGTGTACTTATTCGAGGAAGTATTTTCTTTATGGGGCACGAGGTATTTTATTTTATTTTTTTACGCCGATTTTACTACGCAAAACAACGTGTTCAATTAAAAACTATAAAAACGATATGAAATGTAATCGGACAAATAACGGTTTAATGTATTTCGATTGAAATCATTACGTTTGATAACCCGACGAAAACAATAAAACCGATACCGCGAACGGTAATAAAAAAAACAATCTGTGCATTTTAAGGGTGCATTATTTAGAACTTTTAGTGCGCGAGTGCACTAATTTTTTTTTTTTTTACTGCTTTTCCTCGAGTTTTCCAAAGCTTTACGTTCTCAGCCTGACTAATTATTGCGCAGGTTAACTTTAACATTCCTTTTTCTCTTTTCATCACCCCTTTGTACGTATTTTGCGGCGTACCTATTCGAGATTTTCCCTCGGGTCCTGGGGAGGGGCAGTTGATTTGTAAACAAAGAATGTCCTCGATCTGCTCGATTGCTTCAAAAATCGTCTATAAATAATACAAACCGTTTTCAACGAATAAAAAAAACGTATAGGAAAATAAATTCGTTTTCATATACGGTTCTCTGTAATACATAACGTGTGTTTCTCCGATTGTTCTGTTTTAACACGGACGGTGTATTGCCACACGATAATATTGACGACGTCAACGAAATCGTATTGAAACGTAAACATTTGGAATTGACGAAAACGAATACTGAGCGTCTTTTTAGATTGTAATGAGTTATTTTTTTATACGTATATTCGTATAATGCACTATTTGTGTGTATCAAAAAATATTCAACCACGTCGTTATGTGATGTCGTGAGATAATAGTAACTTTTTTTTACGTTTTGTTGTTCCCCCCTCCCCCCACTCCCGTTCTAAACGAAATCTACACGACGCTTAACGACTCGTTGAATAATTATTTTGAATCGTTTTGATATCGTTTTATATCGAGTTTTAAACGACCCCCGCGATGTATTATTATAATTATTTATCTGCCGTATAATCATTGCCGCGTGGTCCGCGATAACAATAATAATACGTCGTATAGCATAATAACATAAATATATACGAGGTGTGCGTTTAAGAACTCTGTAGCTTTTCGAAAGTTAAATAAGCATAGTACTTTGGACAAAAAAAAAAAAAAAATCGTTTTATCGCGTGCGCCCTTATTATAGAAAAACGCGTATACATTAAATGCACTGCCAATATTTGAATGCGTATTATAATATTATGATGCAAATATGTGTTTAAAAATACGCGTTCGCGTTTCATAGTAACAATTATTATTTATTCAAAGTTTCTCATAGTTTTGCACACGTTGTATTACTATAAGTCGTGCCAAGTTTTTCAATTTGTTAGAGTCATATTATTATCTACCTATATACGCCGTATTTGGCGCCACGACTGCGCTAATTTTCTTCTTCGTGTAAATAACAATTCCCTCTAGGAAAATTGAACGTTTATAACGTAGGAGGTATATTATAGTATATTTATTTGTAAACAATGTTAATTGTTATTCGATTAATTCTACTACGCGTTCATTTATTTTTATTCGAATGAAAAAAAAAACAATTCAAAAAATAATCATGAGAAATTAATTTTTTTCCGGTAAATTTAAAAACATTTACTTAATACTATTTCCATCGTTTGTCCGCAAACAAATAAACGTAAAAATTCTCATCCCACGCTCCATTTTATAGTTGTATTAGTCACTAGTGTTGGTTAATTTTTATTATAATTATCATTAAAACAAGACATAAAAAAAAAAAAAAATCAATATTTTAGTATAGGTTTTTATCAACCTATTATTTTGTAATATTATTAAATAATCGGAAAATTTAGAAAAGAAACTTTCATTTACAAATAAATAGTTATAAACACCTCTTCTTTTGGTAAACTAAGTACACAAAAAAAAATGATCGGTTTGGGCCCATAATAATCTCGGCGTTATATTATTACAATTTGTTTTTTATTTTTTTCTATACACTCACTCGGTTATTTCGATTATTCGGCATTCGTGTAGTACAATATAAGTTGGTGATTTGTGAAAGTCGAGTTGAAAAAATAAAAAACTGCACACACACAACGATTTCGCGCCGAGTAAACAACATTTCTCTCGTAAAAAATATCGACGCGTATACATTTTCATTAACTAGATGGGACGTTGTATATTATGTAAATTATATAACTTATAATTTATTTAGTGCTTACTCGTACGTTAATTCGCGCGCAATATCGAATGCATCGCGTTGTTATACGACAATAGAACCATCACGCGCTGTCTTATATAAGTAGGTTCGACGACGGTTTCAAACATAAATATTTAAAAAAAAAACGACGTAGGAAAAACATTTTTTTTTTTTTTTTCGCGTCTTATATTCCTAATTCGATTACGGCGCCGTAACACTTTTCAACGTTTCGAAAATAATTCAACGATCGTCGTTCGATAATCGAATTAAATCGAGTGCGCTCGCGTATAATTTATCGCCATATATATATACGTATATATAACGACGAATTTCCGTTATCCATTTAACACTGACGGTGTGCGCGTCAGACGGCTGTTTTTTTTTCGAGTAACGTGTAAAAAACTGGTTTTATAAGGATAAAACCTTTGTAAAAACGTTCGTTTTATTAGCGTAAGATAAAAAATTGAAACCGCGGACGCGTAATATGATTTGTTTTTCATACTTATGGCAAAGGAAAGCCAAAACAATATCCAACACGACTCGAGACGTTTTAACGAATCGCATTTGGCTCATATCATTTTACGCGATAACAATTATTATTATTACCATAATACGCCGTCGTTTAAATATCGTAGTTTACTTCTCTGCATTTTTCCACCGCGACGACGACTCGAATAATGTTTGCGAGTTTCGCGTGTTCGAGTAAAATAAAAATTACCATAGGACCGCGAAACCCGTGTTATCGTCGGGCGTTTGTCAATATTTGGCGAGCGTTTACGTATCCGTTTGCGAAGTCTACGAATCGCCCTTTTGCCCCTAGGAGTAGGCCTACCTGCAAGTAGTTGTCGTCTACTCGGACAAATCGAAATCGGTATCTCAAACGATGTGGTACCTTAGGGTACCTTGTGGTACCTTCACGTTCGACGTGAACCGACTCTGAAACAGTTCGTAAAAACGTTCGGTTTGGAGTCGTGTTATTGTTTAAAAGTGGACGGATTTCACGAACGCTACGCGTAGAGTCTCGCCAATATTTCGTTTGTTTTTTATCGAAACGGTGTTGTTGTTGTTTTTTTTTTTCAATCGTCCATTTTAAAAATAATTAACTGACACAAACTAAAAAAAAAAATAAAGAAAAATAGTCGTGACCAGATCGCTTTTAGTGGGTTTAAATTTTTAATAATATCGTTAATACATAATTTTATCATTACGTTATTTAGTGTTGAAATATCCAATGAAACTGTGCAAAACAAATTAACGACTTCATAATAATTAGTAATAATTACGTTAGAGATAAACTTTTTTCTACACATTTAGGTATAAAGTATATTATAATATTATGTCAGTTTGAGTTTTTCCGTCACACCGTTTCGGCACGTTTCGGATCGATTTTATCATTTTCCGCGCGGCGACCGTCGTCGATTATTAATATTTATCATATCGGTTTGTTTATCTCGTGTTTATCTCGTCTATTTCGATTGATATACGCGTCGGTCTCGGTTGCTCACTGTATAAATAGTGTGACTCGGGCGTCGGCGCACACCTGTTGAAGCTCGAGGATTGAAAATGAGCAATCGCGCTATGATGAACAAAAAAAAAAATACGATAAAACACTATTTTCACTCGATTTTCAGTCGCACAATCACAATTATTTGTGATTTTTTAAAGCTTTATACGCAATTATATACGATATGCTAATTTGTTAGGGTGTTCGATAAGTCGCAGGGCATATTTTAACGTAATTATAAAAGAATTTTCAATAATTAATATAAAATTATACAATCGATATATTATTATGTAATCAAACAGGATTATTAAAATAATAATAATTATAATACGAATAACGCGACGCAGATTTTACAAATCTGGTGCCTTCGCTTTTGTACATTGTGTTTCTCTTCAGTTTATTATACATAAAAATAATATAATACGATACTTTTGAACGAAAATCCTTGTTCCTCGTACGCCCATTCGCGTTTCTAATTTTAACGCGAATATCTGTTTGTAATTAAATAATCAAGAAACTAGTAGTTACCTACTAGTGTACCTTTTTTGAAAAAAAGAAGAATTATCGCGATCCCAATAGCCGGGCGTTATTTTTGAAATATTTAATCACTCCGCGCCGTCGGATCCCCGTTTCCCGTCAATTGTTATCAGTTCCTTTTGCTCGTAAAATCGTTATGAAATCGTGTCAGTATAATTTGTCATAACTCGCTGAACGCAGATAGGTATGACCGGTGACTATACTTCGAGACGTTTTCGTCCTTATATACGTATATAGTATATAAATGAACAATGTCAGAACTTCGGAAAATAATAAGGAAAAAAAAAATAATGGCCTCATTAGTCCGTGGACTTTATATTATTATATAATATTAGCCGCGCGAAGTTTTTCAATTTATCGGAGTTACAGTGTTATACTCTGTGCCGCCGCCTCGTACTCGTTCGGTGTCCCGCGTGTAAATAGAATAAACGTACCCCTCTTGTAAACGGAACATTTTTAATACAACGTAGGATAGGCAAATATTGCCCGTACGAAAAGTTATTCTATTATGGGGAATATCATTACATACCTACTGTTATGCCATCGTTATATTTCGTATTCGATCGACTGTGAAAAAAGTCCAACAAGTAATGGCGAGAAGTTGATTTTTTCTAATCAATTTAATAAAAACACGCTTTACGTGTTTTCATTATTCCCCTGGCGTTGTTCTTCTAACTGTGAATTCGCGGGGAAACGCATTGTTTTTAACTCGTCGCGAGTCAAAAAGTGATTTGGGAGAGAGTTCGAATTCGCAACCAATTCGAACGGGCGGCGCGCGATTATATCTTATTTCCTAATCTGCGATTTATCGTATGCGATAAAAATGAAATTCTGTTCGTTGGGAGGCATCACACTCCAGGACGGCTGGGCCGATTTGGGTGATTAAAAAAAATAGTTAAATACTTTTTATTATAAAAAACTTTGATATTATACTATCATGTACATCCAAATAACCGAAAATATCGAATAATTGGGAATTTCCAAAACACTTGTTGTATTCTATGAATAATTAATACAATTATTAACGATTCGCGCGATAATTCATTGAAAATTCCCCTTTTTCGGTATTCTCTGTGTTTTCGGTTTTATCGATCGTTCGATATTTTTCGTTTTATTTACCGATTTTCGCGTTGTTTTTGCTAAAATGGTTGTCAAACGTTATCCAGAAAAGGTTTGGATAAATTTAAATCCTCGATCTGACCTATTGTTTTTTTTTTCAATTTAAGAATTTATGAAAATATATAACGGAAGTTTAATCGGTAAAATATATTCGATTTATAGGCGTTGCCTAGCAATCTAACCTAACAGAAAGATAAACATCCATTTTCACGGGCGAAGCCGGGCAATTCAGCCAGGTATAGTTGATAAATAATATATTTATTTTGAAGTATTTCACACCGGCCGTGTACAACCGTCTAAAAGTATAACACTAATGACATTTGCTCTCTGGGATTCAAAATATCGTTTTAAAATAATATTTGCGACTTTCATTTTTTTTTCTAGTACATTTTTCGAGATTTATCATTGTGAAAGCGTATCTTTGAAGTTATTAATGCATTTTATAAGGCCTTTAAAAAAAAAAAAAAATAATTTCGATGCGTTTTTAATGCTCTATCCGTCTCTATTCACAGCTCTTATTATTACGTTATAATTGTTAGACTTCTCCCCCCCCCCCCTGGACATCGTGACGAGTCGAAAAGTTAAATTACTCAATGAGTTATATTTTTATTGTAACTCGTGAGCTAACAAGTAGAATTGTTTTTTTTTTTTTAAATTGTTGCGAGAATTATTGTTTGTTTTATTCGAGGCGTTTAACGAGAATGGAAACACAAAAAAATAAATTAAGTAAAATTCCAATAAGAGTTTTTTTGGGTCTTGAAAAAATGAAAAAAGAAGCGCGCGACTATTATATCGGGCGTATCTTATAACCAACGCGCGATGCCCACCGGAGAATACGGTACGTGAGGTGGATTGCATAGTGGCGTTTTTGTTTGTTCTCTCGCGCTCGGATGGATGGATAATGGTTGTAAGTATACAATATTATCCTTTTACTCTATACAGGGCGATTTTTTATCGAACAATTCCTCATTGTTTCGAAAAGTACCTATCGGAATTATTGTTCTTTTTAAACATTTTCAAAATTCATTATACGCGATAATACTGTTTGACTTATACGAGTATGTAAAAGAAACGTTATCGACTTTGTGCAATAGTGCATTTTTCAACGTATGACATTGTTATTATGTTCGAATGTATATAATATTGTTGGGCCCCCTGGGGATTTGAGGTTCCAGCCTCACAGATCTGAAACTGCCTAGGTACGTTGCTCATTGTGTAAACGACACAGACGTGTGGTTTTCATAATAATAATATTATTATAATAAAATACAATAATTATTACAATAATACATTAATCGAGTTTTATTACGAGCAATACAATGTTAATGCCGGCGAATCTGTAAAGGTTAAGTCTCGGGCCGGGACGGGTCGACCTCCTAATCCCCTCGACTCTGCGGCCTTGGCGCGTTCGGGGGTGACTTTATTAATTTTTCACCGTTCAAAGAGTACACTCGTAGGTTTGACAACATGGCGAGCTCGAAAAAAAATACGCTCCTCGTCTCCGGCATATTAATGATATCGGGGCTATACTACGGTCATTTCTCGAAATTAAAAATTCCGATCTCCATCCGCGATTAATATACGAGTACAACACGCGCATTCCTCAGCTGAATTGCATCCGGCGACGTGTTTAGAGATCAGTTTATTGATCGACTGTGGGTTTTATTTGAATATACGTGTATATCTCGTCGTCATTATAGTTTATCACTCCTGTCGCTCGTCGTTGGCCCTTGACGCGTCAGCGGCTGGTCGTTACGATATAAGTCTGTTTTCGTAAAGCAGCGTTTCTTTGGAGGGGGGGAGGCGTGTTTTCGAAAATTATCTGATGGCTTTTAAAATAAATAGTAAACCGATTAACATCCAAAGTCGTAATGATCATACACAACCGTTAGATGATTAATTTTAACTCGATTTTATTTTTTAGTTTTCCGACATCTCGAAATAAATAATAAAAAAAAAAAACGTTTTGTATTTAAAAATTTACGATTTACCTAGAATCGAGTAAAATATATTATAGTTTATTCTACGAGGTATATGAAATTAATCGAATATTTAGTATTTAACTTTTAACGTTTGCATTCGATTTTATTTATAAAAATAGTGATTGTTTGTTGAATTTGTCTTACTACTCGACTTTGTACTCCCTTTTTGGTTTTTCGCCCAGAGTTGTACATTATTATTATTATCATTATCATTATAACATTGCGGTGCGTATGAACACGGGTTTCTTGCGTGCGCGTTGTGGTCGTTCTAATTACCGGCGAGGGGGATGTGAAATGGCGTGACTCGACGTCGAATCGACTAACGCGTACTCGCTACTCGTACGAGCGTTCACGAAGCTATCGATTCGGACGGGGGGGGGGGGGATCGCCTGCAACGGCACTGTGTACGAGACGCACACACGCGTGACACAGTAGGCAACAATAACAATAATTAGGATTTCGGGAGTCGCATGTTTTTTTACCTATAACGTGATATCGACACCCCATCGCGGCTCGACGGTAACGACCTCTTGAAAAATAATTAAAATTATGGACTAATAAATAATACAGTATGCTACGTATGCGGGGGCGATTGGTTTTTGTTTTTTTTGTTGCGAAGAACACTAGGTTTTTCGAAAGTGTCGACATTTTTTTTTTACCGAATTTTTAATACCTCACGATACACGGTGCGATTTGATCGTGTGTTCTTTGCTTAATCGTAATAGATTTGGTTCATAAATACCAGTCGGTACGATCAATAATTGCACTATCCCGGTGCACGCGCGAGCAACGAACTACGTATAATTATTACACCAATACTCGGCGTCTCTGTAAAAGTTGTTTCTAGGAAATAGCATTATAATGCGAGTGTTTATAATAATATTCTATTGTAAAACGAATGATGTTGGTAGACACTGTGAAATTTAAGTAAACATTGGATCGCGTAATGTTTATAGGTTTTAATAACTATTTAGGTTACTATACAAGAGCAACTCGGTATTTTAACATTACTTATGTCACAACAAATTATTTATTCGATTTGATTTTTACGAAATTCTAATATTTTTCGATAATATTAATTTAAAGATCCGACGTGGTTTGAAAGTACTAGCTAGAATCATCACACTTGATGTTAGTTTTCTGATGTAGATTTGTCATTTATTGTTTCGAAATTGATTTATTTTTTACATTTGGTGTGCCTCAAATGTGTGAGGCCCAATAAAATATCGCACGGGGCTCCTATCATATTATATATAATCGCACATAATATTTAAACATTTTCCCGTTTTATTTTCAGGTGTTACGGTTGCACGTTTTATTTTCAGTGATTCAAAGAAGAAGAAAAGAAAAACGATTTGTTTAGAAAAATATTAAATCTTCAATCGAATTGCCGTCGGTCGTTTGCAATTGAAAACGCGAAGAAAATATTGGCGGTTCGATCTGACGGCTATTATTATCAAGTAAGATCAAACGTTATTTTTTTCATTCGGTATACAATCGTAGGAAAAATATTTTCGCCATTCGTTTTTTAACCGTTTTTTAGTTTAATATGGAAAATTTCTACTAGATTACCTGCACCACGACCGCGTTTCGATCCATGACTTATTATCTCAACGATATATTATAGGTTTTATGGGAGAACATTAAAAAAAATATTTTTTTTTTAAATATTACCGGAGTACCTTGTAAAGTATACGACCACTCGAGTGGTTCCAATTAAAATTACGCACGACTGTTGTTGAAAATCATTAGAAAAATAAAAAAAAAACGTTTTCAGTGCGCTTTTCGAGTGCATTGATTAAAATTTTGAAGGGCATAAAGGTGTATATTTTATTTTATTTTCAAGTCATTTTCTAGGATATTTCAGCGCGTCGCTTTCCCGGTGTCCCAACTTGTCTAGATAAGTAAGATTATCTTATCGAACCGGCCGTACTACCGATAATACGGACAGTTTTATTTTTCAGTCTGTCGTTGAATGAAGATGACCGGCATGACCGACCGGTTCGGTTTCGCACACGTTCGACACGATTTTTATTTCGCGTTCTTCGAATTTTTTCTCCAGCTCGTCTCGACCATTTCGACTCCCGAGCTCTCTGTCATCGACGATGACAACGGTAGATTATTATAATTGTCGCGCTCGGCACGACGAAAATTGTCGTCTGGCATTAAATTATGATAATTTCACGGCGACCAGCAGCGCGTGCCTTACTGTTTATTAAATTCGTCGTCGGTATTCAAACAACAACAGGTCGTGGCCTATCGTAGACGTATCGTATATTATTAAAATATAAAGTACCTACTGCGCGTGTCGTCGGCGTATAATCGAAACCAAACTGTTCGGTCGATTGATCAGGTTGGGTTGCGCGCAAACAATAATTAATACCTACTCGTATACGAACGATTGGAATTAGGCACTGTTTTTTTTGCCTCGCGTTATCGATTTCGATCGAACGGTTTCATTTTCCGGGGTACGGCGCGGCGTTGGAGTTTTTTTTCCAGAATGTTATAGGACGGGACGCGGTGACCTGCACTCGCATGTTTTTAGTTATGTTAAATATCGTCAAATATTCAAATGAAAGTAAAATTCAATGATAACTGAATAATCGAATGCGCAAATACCTTTTTAAAAGTAATACGTACATTTCATAAATTTTTTTAAATGTGCTAAATTTCACTAAATCGGTGTGAATTGAATGCACGAGTTGCCCTCCGTATTACATTTTTTTCAATATTATAAATATTTACTTTAGTTAATGATAATAATAATGATAATACTATTGCTTGCCTTGTTTTTCTTCGTCCATTTCTTGTGCGGGTCGGCCGGCAGGTGTATGAGTATGGAACCGCCGGGCGCCGTGCCATCGCTGTCTGGAGACGGTCCGCCGCCGACTGGTCCTGGCCAGGCCACCGACGCTGCTGTTTTATTCTGAAACCCGTATAATATTTCGTGTGTTTTTTTTCAACAAATGAAATCACGTATATTAGACAATGCTCGACACGCGGGGTGCGAACTACTACGAGTAGGAGACGTGATAAACATATTATTGAGCTAGAAATATTTTATCGTCCGTCGAATCTGTAATAAACTATTGTGACTAGAAACCCCGAGACTAGCTAAATATTTTACGACGCGAAAAATATTAAAAGAGCATTTTTTTTTTCCTACCAGATTATACGAATGAAACAGAAATCACAACAAGTCATACACAACATAAGTCCATAGATGTTGACGGACAGACTATAAGAAAATCCAGCACTGGAATTTGAATCGTTTATACTCTACACTGAACAGTATTCAGTGTGACCGGTGGAAGGTTTTTCGGTGAGGTGAGTTTGGCAGATTTTTCGCTAGATAGAACCTCGATACACACGTATTTTTTTGTCGACCTATACTTACGTTTTTCTTCAAAATTGATCAAACTGAATTCGAATTCGAAGGATAATATTAATTTTTTATACAGTCTTTAATGTTTTATTTATTATTTACTGTTCCCACACTGATAATACTCGTATATTAGAACAATTAAGGTTCAAAGCGTTTTCTTTTAACCCCCCGAAATCAATAGTGAAAACTATTTTCCTAAAACAATGGGTTCAGATTTTATTTCGGTTTTAATTAAGGATTCCGGTTTCTCGACTATTGAAATGATGAGAGATTCGGCGAGTTTGCGGTTTCCAAATTTTCTAAAGGTCTCGGTTCTTTTCCGTACGATTCCAGTCCCTGTTTAAAAATTGTATAATATTTACATAAAATTCATCATAACGACATTCCTTCCTACGACGAGAACGTTCCTCGTAGCGGTAGGTATATTGTGTTCTATTTAGTTATTTTAATCGAATGCAAAATGTTGATAAAAAACATGTTTGTCCGACTTTCTCGGGAAAATGCAATTAAATTTCGTAATACTCCGGATTTTCCGGATATAGAAGTTTCTCTCAATACCTGACGGAATAATTATGATCGGACCTATTAAAATTAGATCCCAGAAGTCTCGAAGAAAAAACAATGATCAAGTATAGAAAAACTTTCCCGGCGGTTTTTTTTTTTCGCGATATTAATTAACCAAACAAAAAAGTTTGGCCTATTTTCATTAAAACGATGACGACACTGTGATAATATTATTTTTAGTTTTTTCAAATAGTCAAACAACATTATATTTAACCATTGATCGTACGTAATAAAACAATAAGTTTTTGTTTGATAGCAGAAAATTATTACCATGTTATGACAGGTATCATTATTTTCCTTCCTAATTTTATTTTTACGGTTTTACATTATTTTTCATGAATATTTAACCCCGCTAGTAATGACTCGTTTTACATTTTATTTACCCGTTACTAATGAGGAACTTTAAACGATTTTGACGAAGAAAAAATAATCGATTAATTTTTTTTTTCACATTACTCGTACTGCTGCTGTAGGTCAAGATTTTATCAAATGTCGGGAGGGCTTAGGTTTTTATATCATGTCATATAACATGATATTTTTCTATCGAAATAAAATGCGGTCAACACATTACAACGATAACGCCGTCTTTGCCCCCCCCCCCCCCCCGAAATCAAAGGACGGAATCAAAAATGAACACGCGAGAGACTCTCGCGAGTAAGGGATAATTATTTTCAAACGCTTCTTTCAACGCCCAGGTGTTGATATTTCTATTTCGAAGCGTTTTGTTTAGGCTGACACGTAACGTCGCGAGAGTTCAATATAAGTGAATAATGAAAATAAAAAAAAAAAAAAAACGACCGTAAATTCATGTTTCTTCCCCTGTCCCCGAACACAACAGAAGCATTTTATGTGACATTCGTGATTCAAACAAAGAACTACTATGGTAATTTCGAGATAAGGACACCGGTATTGCTCCGGGGTATGCTCCTTTATAAATTAGGTACTTTTAAAACTATACATAATAATATACACTCTACTCCGAGGACACGGTAAACAGTTAGAACATAACTCACAAAGTGAATCGGTGTCAGATTCGGTAATTTATTTTACGGCGCGATTAGGCGGAGGCAATTTATTCATTTACAAACGAAACGTTTTACGCGCGCGTCGAATGAAAACCCGTTCTTCAATCGATAACGCCGTTTTCGCGCGCGGTCCACATTCGATTATATAGATTTTACCCACAGCGAATATCGATCGATTAAATATTTTACCCGAATGTGATAATCAATCGTGTCTTTCATCGTTATTTTCCAGGAGCAGTGACACCGGCCAATAGGATTTTCAAAAAGTGGCGAGCAAAAAAACGTACGTCTACATAATAATATGTGATGTTAAAAAATCGACCGTGTTTTTTTTTATCAATTTATATTGTAAGTTACTTTACACCTTGAAGATATCACACGGACAGGTATAGTTAAACATACGTATTAATTAATGTACAATTTTGCGAGATATCAATATTAAATTTTGATTTGTTTTATATTACAGGTACACATTGGTGCTATATAATAATGAAATACTTATATTATGATGTCGGAGAAAAAGAAAAAAAAAAAACGAAGGAGAGAGGACGAAAAGCGTAATTTACTTTTTGAGGAAAATGGATATAGCCGCGGGCACGTGCTCTTGCTTATAAACACGGCTCTCTGATATCGGTAAAATATTCTATAGACTTAACGCGTAAAATGGAGATTAAATGTTTTTGATAAATATTATGTGTACAGTATATTATGTGACGCGGTCTTGAGAGAATCGAATTCAGAAGATTGCTACTTATAACGATTTTTTTACCCATCGCCGGCGACCGGGAAATATCAAACAATCATTTATACCGACGGACGACGTGTTTTTTTTCTCCGAAGCAACGTTTGTGCAGTCGCGGACGACAACAACGCGCGGTAAGATAATATTATTTACATTTTATTTTCAAAAATAAGAGCAGACGACGACGGTCAGGGTTCTTAAATGCGAAAATCCGTTTTATTATCGTTTTCACGTTTTATTATTTATTTTTGAATTCATCCCATTGTATGTGGTATAATATACATGCGTCGGACACGCGTCCGAATTTCGATCAGGGGAAAAATAGTTATTATTCCCACGATCGTTTTTTTACGTATAATAACAGAGGTCAAGCGGACCAAGGGACGAATTCCTAGATAAAAAAAATAAAAAATGTCCACTCTATTGTTTTAACTATTGTAGTACGGCTAACCGTATTTAAAAACGTTTGATCTCTGTTCCGTTCGTTTAAACCGGTCTTTATTTTTTAACGTCGAGTTGTATTTTGATTGAATTTCAAGTTTGAACGAAAAAGCTCTTATTATTGCTTATTCAAATCCCCCGAAAAAAAATCAGTAAAAAAAGTAAATTGTATTATAACTTTAGGAGGTATACCCTACCTTAAATAAAGAAAAAAAATAAATCCTAGAGCCACTACTGTAATGTAGTGTATTTATATTGTGTATGCTCGCTTAATTCGCGGATCACGTTTTTTTTAAAACGATTCGTTTAAACGCGAAATTAAAACGAAAACCCCCGGACCCCCGGTGGATTGGCCCGTATTAAAAAGCTTAAGCGCGCCGTCCGGCCGGGATGCCCGGACCGAGGAATTACGATACTGCAGTTTGCGACGCGAAATCAAGGGAGTACCTAAGCCCAAAAGGAAAGTCTGTGTCGTCGATAAAATCCATCACCCACCGGCCGTCGTCGTCTGCAGAGTGTATTATAATAAATTTAATATACGGAACTTTTTTTTCGAACGGAAAAAAAAGGTTTTTTTTTTGTAAAACCGAGCGTCACCTCGTCTGTTCTCTATCGCTTCGCTCCCGGGGATGGGATACTCGTACGCGCAAAATCTATACGTAGACGTTCATCGAGACGGACGGACGTGTTTTTTTCGGACGAATCGAATAATATCTCGTAGACGGCGTATTTTCTAAACCCGCGTTGTGTATCGTCGTCGGTGTCGACTTGTCGCGGACGTGAAAACACACCGACAAACACCGCAAACCCCACCCCGAGTGCGGTCGTTTCAAACTTTTGTGCGTGTTCGCGATATTCATAATATACTCGTATTTTAGCGGCGCCTGACAATAACAGTCGTTCGATTCGTGTGCTGGACTACTCTCGTGGAATTTCACCCTATCCGGAGAATCGAACGATAGAATAAAAAACAGACAAACGAAAAAAAAACCACGTGCTCTACTACGTACGTGTACGTACGTATATACCGAGACTGCGAACGGGGACGTGTTGCGTGTACAGAGTTTTCGTATGAAAGCCGCAGTCTGTTCGTGTTGTTTATATCGTTGCGGCGCGGCGGCGTCCCGGAACTGCCGAGCGTGTACTCGGAAAATTATTTATTTTTTTCTAGACGCAGGGATTACGCGACGTGGCGTACGAGCTCGGATTAGGGGCGACCACACCGGGCCACAAGAGTCGAGATTATTATTTTTATTTTTTTTTTTTCGGTTTACTTTGCGTCGTTTACGTTCATAACGTGTGTTCTATTCGACACCTCTAAAACTCCACGTTTTTCACGCGCCCCTAAACACTGCGAAAATAATATAATTGACAATATTATTATAATATAATATCAATACGTAAATTATAACAATATACTTACCGATAACCCTTATAAGATTATCATACAAATTTTTCGACCCTTAGCGATTCCTAAAAACAGTGTTCCTTCCCATTGTCCCCCTCCTCTAGACAACCTCCTCATGTAATACTCGCGTATAAATTCTAAGCCCAATGTACATAAAATCGCGTGTATTAATTATTTTTTTCACATTGTTTGAATTGATTAATAATAAAAGATACGCGTTGAAAATTACAAGTCATAGAGGGGGGAAAAAAATGTATATTACAATAATTCAACGCGCGATTGTATACCGGTTGAATGTTTCATGTTTGCCCCGGCGAATAATTATAATAATAATAATAATCGATAACGATATAATAATATTGTTATGTTTGTACAGATCGTGCAAATTTGTTTTCACTTAATACGGGATACCGAGGAGATTAAAACGTTCCGAAGCTCTAATAAATTGCTACGTTTCAACAGTCGGTCTCCTGTGCGTGCACGTCCAAGCGACGACGAAAACGGAATTTTCGCATGGATTTCGTTTGGAAACGTCGCGGAACAGAAACGCGTAGTATTTCGTTCGAAACGCGAAAAGATCTGTCAAAAAGATAGAGATCCTCGGAATATTCTTTTATATATTCCGTGTAATTTTTTTTCTCCCTTTTTCGGTTTCCGCTATAAAAAGTGCGGTTTATCTATATTTTCCGCACGGGTCCCTTCAGAGTCGTAACCGTAAGTCTCGGCGATCCTGTGACGTCTCCTGCCTCGCGGGGGGTTCTGGGTAGTACGAACCGTAAGCAATACGCGGCGATTTACCGTTTGCTCTAGTTGTTATGCGCGCGCACGTGGCGCAATTGCACTCGGCGGACTGAGAATTATTTGTTTTTTTTTTTTTATATTTCGGTTTCAGAAAGTCAACAATTTCGATTTGGATTTCGCTACGATCCTGATAAAAGAAAAACGGGTCCGTTTCAAATTCTAATAGAGAGCCTAATTTCATCACGCTGAAATTACCATCTCGCGTTGAATATATTCCAAAGATTGTCGTCTATCGGTTGGAAAAAAAGAAATCGCCAAAAGCTTTGAACCACTCCATAGTTATCATGAGGTAAGATCGTTGTTTATTATTTGGGCTTGGATGTTGTTGGATTAAAAAATACCAAAAATTTCACTTAAAGTAAGAACAACAAAGATATAAAGATACATGTAAATTATTAATCGCCCCCCTTCCCTCCCTCGGAACTAAGATGGCTTTTTTTTCTATATCAAGTGTTAAATAATATGATTTTCGGATCGACACCGTCGTAATATCTAAAATGTCGTTATCGCGAAACGAATACGATTAAAAATTAATTGTAAACATTTTCTTTTTGTTTCTCGACTCGAGAAATTCCGCGAATTGAAATTTTAAACACGGATTTCTAAAAACGACCAGTTAAATGATCGAACCTCAATTTTGTTCCCCCTTCCCCCCGGCGAATAACTAAACCCGTGCCCGACGCACAACACAATGTTGCGTACGTTTCCCAGTACTCAATACGTACCCACGTGGTCGGTGGGAACTCCGGGAACGGCGCGATGTTCCTGGTGGCCACATGGCTGGGCAACTGGAATCTATCCCTACGGATCTTCTTCACGCGGATCTTCTGCCTCTCTCGTATGTAAAGTGCGGCTTGCATACCGGAGCTGGCCATCACTGGTGCTCATGGTCCGGAAACGCTCGCCGCGCCGCCCCGTACGACATTTTTCGGCGGGCCGCCGCCGCCGCCGCCGGTTTTTTCGCAAACCCTTTTGCGCTAGTCGTTTCCGTTCTTTCGAATCGTTATTTTCCCAGAGAAGACGTCATTTCCATCGGCGGCGGCGGCGACGAGCGTACGAAGCGGACGCGGCGGTGACGACGACGACGAAATTTACGACGTTTCTCGTAACGCGTCACGCGATCGTCACTATCGCACTTTCTCTCTCTCTCTCTTTCTCTCTCTCTCTTTCGGCCTGTCTCGGCGGCGCGGCTGACGACGGAAACGACTACCGCCGCGAGGTACGACCACCACACCTGTATAGTAATAGCAGTAACAATAGTAGAACACACAATGTATTCGCGAGTTACGTTTGTTGTTTCGTCGACACGCGAAAAACGCGCCGACGACGACGCCAGTGTTTTTGCCCGCGAGGCGGTGACGCGCGTGCGCTCCGCAAAAGTCTCCGCTGTTCGCGCCGCGCCGCGGTTCCGATCGCGACGGTTCGTAATATCGTCGCGCAGTACTCTTATAGCAAATCGTCAGAGGCGTATTTACAATTTAGGTACTCATAGACACTTACAGTGGCGATTAACCCCGGGGGGGGGGGGGATATTTAATCATTGAACGCTATTGAATCGGTTAAATTTCTTTTTAAACTAGAATTTCGTCGAGAAGTTTTGTTCTAGATAAAAAGACGCGAGTCGGTCGGACGTTGTACGTGGGTTTGGATTGATGAAAGGTTCGGATAAATGACGTGAACAATTCGCCGATCTCGTAATGTCTCTATAAATTACACCTCACTTGTTTATCCTACTTTTCAATTCTTAATATAAAAACTTTTCGCTTTTAGATTAAACCTAACAAAAAAAAAAAAAAACCAATCAAGTACATGTGTACTATACATTCGATACCATATAGAGATCAGAGGATATTTACATATTTCTAACATTAATTATTAGTGATGCACATTGATATCGGTATCGAACCATTTTACCGATATCGATGTGACTAATTTATTGAAAGTACATCGATAATCGATAATCGATTCATTCTATTTTCTATTTTCTATTTATTTAAGTTTTGACAGTAAATCAATATCAAAGGACGATAAATATTATACGATAAGCAATACTAAAACGATAAAGCCCTCATAATGAACATATTACATCGCAATACAATTTCAGTCTCGTTATTTCCGTCGATCGTTTATGTCAATTTTAGGCTTTAAAGTGGATACCAATGGTATAATTTTAAATAAAAAACAAGTCCATTGTCGCGCGTATCGTTATATCGTATATTGATATCGATATCGTTTGTTATACGTCGTGATACGATATCGATATATGTGATTCGATATCGATAATTGAAAACATATATCGTTGTGCAACACTATTAATTATATTTTTGCGTTAATATATATTATAAAACTGTTACTAGAATATGCTTTTACAGGAACACCCATTTATTTATCAAATACATAAATAATAAAGGACGTGTAACTTCGAGTTTTTAATCTAAATACGGCGCGATTGATTCGCTAGATTTTTACCATGAACAAACTATTTCAAACGCATCCGAAAATAAAAATCAAATCCACGCCTGTAAGCTCGTTTACACTTTTTTTTTCCGGTCATGTTAGGTTATTATTATCAGTATTGTGTTTTATGTGTATTTTCGTTTGTTTTTCACATCGTAAATACGTATGCATAACACGTCGACGCTATCTTTTTAGTCGTATAATAAACAATAACGGGATGCGCGGCCTCGTAAAGTTTGAGCACTGCTGATAGAGAAGAGAAAGAGCGTGTGCGAAGGGCTAGAGAGAAAGAAATAGATAAATTAGGTGCCCCGGCGAAATCAAAAGGTTAATATTTCGATGTCACAGCGTATACCGCACAATTGAAGGTCTCTCGTGGAATGAACGCCGCTCGCGCGCACACACACACACAAAAGATACACGCCGTAGTCGATATATTATACGCGAATACAACGGCGACGGACGAGTGATCGAATTCGACCACGCGATTTTTTCATTTTTTTTTTTTCTCTCTCTAGTTCCAAAAGTAATTAACCCTTCGGTTAATTGACCGTTCGGCGCTTATGCAATAATAATATACGTATATGTGCGTGGGACCGAGGACGCGATTTTTTTCCACTCCGCAACGCGCGCGCGCGGTCGACTTACTGTCAACTGTTTTTTAATTAATTATTTTGTCTCTGCGTGCGCTTGGTGCACAACACACGCATAATATACCGGGAGCGATCTTTCCGAAGACCACCCCGCGCGCTCGGAAAAATAGAAAAAGAGCTACAACGGGCCGGAGATCGGAGTCGGATGAAATCCAAGTGACGACGGGCGGCGGCGCGGCGGTTGATATCGGCGAAACGGTCCTATTAAATTTCAAACCAAACGCGCAGGTATCGTCGCGTCGGGGAGACGATAAATTTCGGCCGGGTTTTCGTAATCTATCCGTCGGTTTTTCGCGACGAGAGATATTATCGTTCTAATATTATTTGTTTATGAAATATACCATAACGATCGCGTTTTTGTGCCCGAAACAAAAGCGACGCAGTAATATTATTTATATATACGCGCCCCGTCACATACGGCTAATTCCTTCGGAGTTAACCGCGTGGTATCGTCGTCGTCGTCGTCGTCATACGATAATAATAACGTAATAACGCGTGTTGGCGACGACGAACGAGCTCGAGACTGCAGATTTCGCGTGGCTTTCTAATGACAGTCTTTCAAAAATTGCTAGACAGGTCTCCGACAGGATAATCCGGAACGCTTACACACGAGTCTAGCGAATATTATTATATTATACGCGTATTTATATAATACAGGGTGGCGTCCCACCGCGGAGAACCGACGAACGCGCAACGACGCTGTAGAGTTCTAGTTTTACGTTTTAAGTTTTAAACTACTCAAACCCACCACCCTCCCCGTAAAAAAATAGTCGTTTCACTTTAGTAAACGTTTTTCAAACGGATTGTCATCATCAATGATCGTTTAGATTTTAGGTATACTTATCATATTGATATCAAAAATAAATAAATAAATTAATTAATATAAAACCCAACCAAAATTAACGACACGTGGTTGATGAGCATTTCTTTTTTTTTAAACGATAAAATTGCCACGTTGGATGAAAAATAATTCACGATTTTTTTTTAATTTTTAGTTTTCTAACTGCGGCTGGATAATGCCGAGGATGATTTGGAATGTTTTGGAGTGAAAAATTACACAAAAAGTCGGTATTGCAGCACCAGAGACAAACAACAACGACAAGAAAGATCAGTGTGATGCGGCCCGACGACGCTGCATTTAGGTCCAACACGGGAAAAAATAAAACGAAATTTTTACTATGCTTATATAATCGCATAGCAAAGGACTATAACACTCGAAAACGTCGGAACACATCAACGATTGCATCGCGGATCAGTTTCTCCGTGACGGGACACCCGGTATGTTATAATAATATTTCGCTTTATTATTATTATCCATATTATAGACGCGTTGTGTTAGCAGATAATATTATAATGCGTATTTGATGACGTGCAGACGGTCCGCGCGTTTGAGGTTTTCACGAAAAGACCGTTTGTTATACTATTATCATTATCATCACTCGGGCATTATTATATATTATATTGTGCGGATTCGCATGGAATCATAGATGAAAACATAGACGTTTCTTCCGTAGGTATATGTACTCGCTCCGTTATGATATAGTCGAATTGGAAAAATATAACAGTAAGAGGGCGTGGTTCAAAATGTAGAAAAAATAAAAACGTTCTCAGCGTTTATCCTTCCCCGAAACGCGAGTGGTATACCCCCCGACCTCGACGATAAAAACACCAAGTTGAATACCTTCTACGACATAATTTTCCATGTATTTAACATAATTTATCATATTTTGCGGCACGGTGGCGTCGCTGTAATACCATTTATTCGATAGATTTCACTTAATTATATATTACGTTTCAAACTACGTACAGTGGTATAATGTATCTGATTTTGTAAAAAATATTAAATCGTCTGCGCAACAAAATGGCCCACTTTGATTTTCCCCGCTGTGCCGCAAAGAGTCCGGAGATTTTTTCACATAATAGTTCACTCATGAATGTCGTCTAAAAAAGTCAAATATTGCGTTGGATTTGTGTCGTGCACTGCGTTAAACGCTAATTTTTTTTTCCTTCTTTTAAGGTGCAATAAATTGTTAGACGATCAAAACGTAATAAGTTGAAAATCGAAAACGACGAACCGTTCTACGCGTTACACACTAACTTGTACGAATTACTACTATAAAAAGGATACGCCACGATTTCGGGAAAAAATAGTCGCGAGTACTCGGTATTCCCCCTCATCCCCGCGTCTTCCCGATTCAAACACTGACTGTTAGGAACGCTAAAGGAAAGACGCGTCTTCTTACACCACCGCGTATGCGAACGAACTGCTGAAAAACAACCCGTACCCCGTCGCGATCTCGAAATCGAATTCGAAGTGTGAACATATCGTCTCTGGTTTGTCGGCACTGTTATTATACACCGCGAGTACGCGAAAGGAAAACTCGATCGATACCCACCGAAATTATTATTATTATTCTAAACACTCGCGCACTGTTAGTAGAGAAACACGAGGATTAGGTGTCGTTCGTCGCATAACGCGCGTCGTTTTATAGCCAAGGTTGGGCGAATGTACCTGATTTCTTAAAAAAATCCAATAAAATACCCCAACGGCCTTTACGTTTTTTAAATTCAAAACAATATTATCAATAGAAACATTATTTTTCTGTTCGTTTTCAAAGTCACAATCCAATCAAAATCAAAATAAATATCCAAAAATATCTTAACACTATATTATGTTCGTATACGCGGAGGGGACGGATTCCAAAAGCGTGTTGATAATAGAGAAAAACAAAAAACCACCGACTATGGCCTGTAAGAAAAAACTGTATTTAAACTCTAGAAACCGAACGAGAACGAACAATACTGAGAAAGCTTAATGAAATAATAAATTAATTAATATATTGACTATGGCAGGTACATTAACGAATTTTGATAATAATTTTTCGTATTTGACAAATCGACCACTTTTAACGGTTTTTTTTTTTTTATTTTTAACAGAAAAGTTTCCGTCGGTCAACAGCATGAAAATCGGAAAAAAAAACACGAACCGGTCAATTTTCGAATGGACGTGCGCGGCTGGCTGGCCATCGTTTCGACCGTTTTTCCTCACGTCGATCATATTTGTTCGTGAAATTGAAAATCCAAAGGCGATGAGGGCCCGGCAAAAGCCCCTTCTTTCAGGCGGCCGCTCGATGAATCAACAAACGTTTTACACGGTACGTATAGTTTACGTACACGTCGTAAAGTTACGTCGACGTCATGTCAGCGTCGGTATTTTACGGCGGGCGATAATAATAATAATAATAATAATACCTAATAATAATAATCAAATAATGTATTCGTTATGCGTTCGAACACAAAGCGAAAACTGCAAAAACAAGATTTGCATCCGTTAAAAATAATTTTGTTTCGTATAACAAAAAAAAAAAAAAAACCGTTTCGAAACACGTCGTATAATGGAACGGAAATTTGAATTTTTACGCTTTAGAGGTAGAATAAAAAATAAAATAACGTTCTCGTATACATAACATAATAATATATATTATATACAAGTGTGTGTGTGTGTGTGTGTACACGAAATTCGCTCCGAAGCGCTTGGTGGTGGTCGACACCTCTACTTTTGCGTCGCGTCTGGGCGAGAAAAACATACCGCAGCCTCGACGCGGTGTATATGTTCTCGGGTTAACCGATAAACGCATCGACGACATTGCAGACTATTGCTGCGTTTCGATCGCGAGCGGAAGGATAGGGCGAGCGAAAGTAAAAAACAATTGTCACGCCCGTTTCGATGCCGAAAAAACGTCCCGACGCGACGGCGAGAAGAATAGACGGGAAACGCTGCAGACGATTAATGTACAATCTCGAATCGAGGGGAAGAACCTCGCGGCCCTGGGGTTAGGTTTCTTTTGATTTTTCACTGTATGATATTATTTATATTATTGCATTTTTTATTTGGAAATAGCTCGATGAGAAGTGATCAATTGACTCGGTTTCCCTGCAACTGGTGCACACGGATCACGGTGAAATTTGATCGCCGATAAAATTGATCGCGGGCGACACGCACGGTTTTTGACGACTGTTCAGCAATCAAAGATGAAAATGCTACTGGCTCTGCCACGGTAAAAGTACAAAATTTCACGATTTTAAAAGTAAATTTCTTTGAATAATGCTATAAAAATCGAATCGTCTTTTGATTTGCTCGATCGAATTCGGCAGTTCCCGTTTCGGTCCGAACTTTTATTAAATAACGCTTTTTTCGAACGTTTTTTCCGTACACTACTATTATTTCTACGGCAGACGTTCTGTTGAATCGTATCGATTCGATCGCATTAAACGAATAGTTTACTAGCGCAGTAGCCGGTGAGTTGTTCAAAGTTTTTAGGAGCGATAAGATACGAGTACAATTATTTTCTTTAAACGACTTTTATCATCCGTTCTTTCCGTCACCGAGTGAACTCTGAAGGAGAAACGATTTATCATTTTTTATCAGTGTCGATATCACTTGAATATTCTTTTTAATTATCATAGATTTTGTCGAAAATCTGCATTCCATACATTTCGCCGTTTTTTTCGTTGTTTTTGGCCTGCATTTTTAAAACTGTTTGGAAATTTGAAAAATGACCTCTTCTAAAGTACCAACTAGATGAAATTTTTTCGGGTACTTATCGCGTACGCATAAAATAAAAATTTAAATGCCTAAACTTAAAAAATAACTCGAATTACAACACAAACTTTCGATCTCCGAGGGGGGAACATTCGACCTCGGAAACTACCCTCTCGAAGGCGACCGCGGTTTCCTCGACTAATCGTCTTCGATATCGAACGATCCATGTCGCCGGGCAACGCTATATACAGGGTGTCCCGCGGCAGATTTGTAAACGAAATAAACGTGTACTTTGTAAGTGGTAAATAATATCACGCGTTGCTCGTCAAATCGGATCATAGGAAATACGAATTTTACTTTTTAAACATTATACCGCCTGTATAATATCGAGTTTTCCGTCACAGCGCACACGCGCCCGCTGTATCTATCGACAGCTAAATAATGCGAGCGACCCTTTTCAACAGTGATTGGGAAAATAGCGTTCACACCTCGCGCGATATATTCTTTTAATTCCGATTTATCTTTCGGGTTCGTAATGTACACGTTAGACTAGAAATATGCCCACAGAAAAAACGTCCACGGGGGTGAGATCCGTCCACGCGATGTCACCGTCATAACGACGGACAAAATCGTAGGACACGTTGGCTTTAAATCGCGCTGCCTTTAAATCGCAATGCCTAAAAATTCCATGCTGAACCCCTCCTCCCCCTCATGTTTACTCGCGCAAAAGCCTTACCGATATTTGAGTTTAAAATGAAATTAAAAAAATCCGCCTCGGGACACCCTGTATACGAGTATATAATAAACCGCGTCCGGTCGGTCGGCCGTCGTTTTTATTATGGCACTTTGGGAAAGAGGTGTTTTGAAATTCGTGCGGTCCGCCGCGGCCCGAGTAGTTTTCGGTTTATGGACCGGACCGACCTTAAGTACGAGTGCATTATCGCGGCGGGCGGGGCAGAGGGTTTTCCGCCTCGCCATTCGCAGTCACGGAAGCGGTAAATACGACGATGATAATAATCGTAATTATTATTCGACGAGCCGAGCCGGGGGTCCGCGCGGACGTCAGGCAAATGCTGCGGGACGATCAATTAATAATAATTCCGCGGACGATCGAAACGAACGACGGTAAAAAAACGACGACGACGAGGACGAACGCGCGCAGGGCCTCGTCGCGTCTTTTATCCTTTCCAATTATTATTACTATTATTATTAGTCTAATCGAAGCGGCGCGGGGCGGTCGCCCGGTGTTGTCGCAGTGTTTTAAAATCGTTGTCGTATTAAATTTTTTTATGAACATCAATAATAATAGTAAAAAAAAAAAAAAACCATAAAAAATCGTAAAAGTTAAAAAAAAATTCGTTAAAACAAAAAACCGTGTTATCGTTTATATATTTTTCAATTTCTAGCGCCATTCGTAAAGCGTTTATTCTGGCATGTTTTCGATCGAGTAATAAAAAAAAAAAAAGGAAAAACTCTCGCGGGGTCTGCTCTTACCACGACGGCGAGTCCTGTATAACGCGCCGCTTTCAAGTGTGTTTTATTAATGCGAGTGCCGGGAAAAGTCGAAACGGCTTTTTCGAGGGCGCGAATTCAATCGTTTGTCTACGTGTTTCTAACGCGCGAGTATCGATAGATATTATAATGTAGCTCCCTTTGTACTTTACTGTTAAAACAGACGGCGTTTGGTACTCACGTCGGTGTTTTTCGACCGACGGGCGCGACCCGATATTCGGGACGCGAACGATTTCTAATGGGTCGCCGACGAAAAATTAACGCAACGTTTTAAAAACTTAACCTTCTCTTTTTCTTTTTTTTTCAGGCGTCCGAGGTATATCCGCCGCGAGTCGTGGTCGATAAAACAAACCGAACGCGACTTCGTTTGTGCTCGTCGGCCGTTTTTCTCGTCAAACACGTCGTGTGCAATAAATTGTATTTCCGCGAAAGAAATTGCCTTCGTTACCGTACATTACCATATCCATCTTAGGTCAGTCAAAGCTTGGTTATTAGGAAGAGATACATTTTTACGAGCGTTCGGACAATCGATTTTTAAACGAAATCGGTTATTCACACGCGAAAAACAACGATCTTTTTATTCAAACGTAATTTAGGTTTTTTTTTTCTGTTTTGTTTTCAGCGTTTCAGAAACAGTCTATATAATATTATACATCGCCGCGAGAGTGACGGGGAGGTCGCGGAGTATTAAGTAGAATCGAGGATGCCGACGACTGTGAAGGAGGGAAGCACAGGCTTGCGGCTCTTTTAACGTCGAAAAAAAAAGAAAAGAAGGAAACTTTTGGTATGGATGCACACGCATTTATGTATCGCTGGCACATGTTTCTAGGCAAATGATAAATCGACTCGCGAGGTCCTCGCAAACCGCGTTCATTTTTCATCGCAACAATTCCGGGACTTTTCGTAGTCTTATAGAATTTGAAAAACCGTTTTGAAATCTTTAACGTTACGTTCGAACATTCTTCGCGCCGCCGGTCTTACAATTTTTGGAATTTTTTTTTAATTCGCAATCTATTTGTTCCTATTTTGATTCGATTTGTTGATGCCGATTGGCTTCTTATTTTTTTTTTTTTTATTCATTTTTATTCAGATCATTATCCGTTTAGAAATCATTTCAATTACTAATTTTATCCCAGACCTAATAAACAATTAAATACTATGATCGGTTTTGGTTACGCTACGAATATTGGTCACAAATTTAAATTTCATATCATACTGGTAAAAAAATAATAATATTGAGTTGGTTTAAACATTTACATATTAAAATCTTTCGACTATGATATTCAATTGTCTTTTATTGTTACAAAATATGAGATTTCATTAATAATTCTCGTTACTTAAGAAAACAATAATATGCAATTCGATTTCAGTGCATTTATTTATGAATTTAAATTAGATTGGAATAAATTAGATTAAATTAGAGAAACGATTTGAGCTATTTTTTTTTGATAACCGATGAATCTAAACCATTGAAACCTGGGCGACGGTAGTTTTCGACATTTTAATTTGTTTTTGTTTTTTGTTTTTAATTAAAAGAAATACATTTACATTCTAAACAAAAGTGTAATGAATAAGCCTGATGATTACGGCGCATTTTTTCTTTTAGTTTTCATTACAATTAACATGTTTTACAAGAAGGCTCCATGAAACGACACTTAACCAACGGTCAAAATGGGCCACTATTTTTCCGATTCTTTTCGTGAGCTTTTACCACCCCCCGAGAACTCGAATAAGTAATCGTTTTCATCATTTTCAGTTTTGATAAAACGACGTTGAGGAATTTAAAAAAAAAAAAAATCTTTAGATTATGTGTTTCACGTTTTGAGAAAATATATTCTGATGTTAGACGCCAAAAGCCAGTGTCTACCTCTAAACGTCACTTTAAATAATATTAACGCGCGTTATTTCATCAAACGTGTATTTCACGGGGAAAAAAATGTAACTATAAAAACCGTTTTAATCAAGTCATTAGTTCTTTTTTTTAATATTTTTATATTGTATACAATAGTAAATGTAGACATTGTCCGGATTTATATATCGCCATCTACGCTTATTTCTATTCATTTCGAACACTTCGCCTAATGAGTTGTGGACATTTTCCCGTCCGATATTTCTTCATATAAGATATATTTTTATCTCGTCAAATACACTTCTTCGCCGTGTACAATAGGCTCGGCTGGCCGAATTTTTCATCGTCTGAACACTTTTGTGTTCATCATTGTAAATACACGTATTTCTTTTTGCGGTGCACGAACGAAGTCGTCGGGAAATGTTTGAAATAAATAAATAAATAAATAATAAACGGACATTTTCCGCCCTCGCTTTAACGTCAACGAATAGGTTAATTATTTGTGAAATATTTATCTCTTTTTCTCTCTCTTTCTTTCTGCGTTCAACACTCCAATACTACAACCCCACCACTCAGTCGACTCGGACTCGTCGAGTTTTTCAAACAATTTTTACCGAGAAAAATAACTTTCTGCTTCTTCTGCCACCACTGTTACGGGTGTCATAATAAATGTGACGATACATATTATGCGCTTAAGTGACTCTAACCACGATCAGTTTTACCGAAACGCACGAACAGCGCCGCCGCTTTAGTAAACGATAAACGAGAACTGAACGAGGGGAGTGGACGAGTGTAAGTTTTCCCACGAGATATAGCAGGTAAAAAGCGTTCGTGGGTATGCATACATAAGTTCCTACACGAACAAAATTACACCGATGTGAAATTTGTTTCCCCTCTTAATTTAGTCTGATCTAATTTAAACAACATGTCCACGTATATAATACAACGCCTCGTAGGCCGCGTATTATACGTCCAATACGTATGATATTGAACACGTTACGGTCCAAGTGGAGAAACGGTCATTGTAAACGGCGATTTGGAGTATGACGAGGTGACCAGTCATTAGAAATTGTACAATACTTGAATTTTTTGATGGTGAAAATCTAAGGTTTTAACGTTGTACGGTTAACGTCGAATACAATGACTAATCTATGTGGGGGAAAAAAAAACATTTACGCCGTTCGAATATTCCGTGCATTGTAAATAATTCACCGGACAGTGTTGACGCTGACCAATTTTTCCACTCGGACCGTAACATATTATATTATACTATATACACATAATATTTGTTATTACGGCACGTTTCTATTTATTTATTTTTTTTTTTAAATTTTGTGCCCGGCACAATATAGAGAAATATGGTCGATCACCCCGTGGTTCGGATAGTTGAGGGGGCCCTATAGTATATGGGATTTCGTTGATCCCGCCAGACCTTTTTTTTTCATTTTTTTTTTTATTAGGGTACAAGGTTAGTATATCCGTCAGTATCGATTCCGTCGGTACAGGTTAGGTTTAAAACAACATAATATCGATTCCCGCCAGCATACGGCCAGGCAATCTCAACATCAAAAGTAGTATAATTCGCACGATGATGAAAGGAACGAGTTTCAGTTACGGCGGCGGAGGAATCGATAAGTATTTATTTTTTTTAAAAAACCACCTGAACTGACGCGAATCGACAACACGTTGGCGGGTCAACGGGTTTCCTATAGCGCTGCCTACCTAGGTGCTACACGTAGTACTGTACTACATCTAGTTCAAAAAGCTCCACATCCAACAGAAACATCCACATATTACACGGGGAAACAACGATTTAGAAAACGAACAAAAGAGTCTAATAAAGAGTTTATGCGATGGTCAAACTGTTAACGATATAATCAATGAAAATCATACAACACAAGCAATCGTATAGTGTAATAAAGACCTCGACGACAATGTGTGTATCGATCAAAAGTCAATGTAAGTAAATACTTAATTATTAATAATGTAAAAATCGTTCGTAATCAACTAATCATAATAAATATTGTTAGCGAATTCAATCATATACTTTCAAACGCAAATTAACTATAAAGTAAACCGTACAATCGAATTGATAATACTCAGGGACTCCCGTGTACGAGCTCAGCTCGTATCAGGTGTAATAATTTTAATTTATGAATACACAATATATGTATATTACGAATCATGGCCGTATCGTTAACCCTTCGTTAGGCGCGTGGTAAATTGTTACAAGTTTAGGCGCGTGGTCTACACTTGTAGACCGTTTTAATTTCTGATTATTTTAGTTAATTTTTGATATTTTTGTTTATTTTAAGAATGTAAAATATTCATACACACGTAAGGAACCATATTAATACTGAAATATTCAAAATAATCCATAAATATTTGAAAAAAAATACAATTATCCGTCAGTGGTGAAATTTTGATTATTTTTTTCATAGCATTTTTATTTTTAGGACTACTTGCTCGATTATCTTCTGATTGGTCTGAAATTATAAATATCTTGAATTGACATGTTTACGAATGACCCAAAACAAATTAAAAATGTATATTTATATTTTCTTGGGAGTTATCTTCGAATGAAAATGGGTATAAATTACCATATAAATTACCTACCATATGCACATTAAAAATTGATTAAAAATCTATAAACACATACAATGATTTCATATATATAAATATGTTTTCATATTTTTACTTACTGTTTATAATTCGTTTAAATTCAATTAATTAAAAACATAGATAGTTAAAATGAAAATAATTTTGAAAATTTACAAAAAAAAAAATAGGAACACGGTTAGTCGCGGTTAGTCGCGTGGTCTACAATTGTAGTAGACCAGTAGTAATATTTTTGATTTGTTCAATCACACAACGCTCATCAACAGTCACGGTGGTACTGATTACAAAGTAATAAACATAAACAACAGCTACCCAAAAGTACAAGACACTTTAAGTTGTTTTTAAAGACTTAAATTGATAATATTTATTGCTGGTCTACAACCTGTAGACCACGCGCCTAACGAAGGGTTAATTCAATTTCATATGTAACTAATACAATAATAATATACATTTTTCTTTGACGGTGGTACTTCAACTACATTGTACGTATAAAATACTGTTATAATTAAATAATTAAATTAGCTTTAGGTATTTACTATCAATAACAAAATATTATTAAATATATTAAATTATTTCAATACAAACTATTAAATAATAATATATTCAAAGAACAATAAAATAAGTCCTTTATTATGTATTATTGTTTAAATATATTTAATAGTTTGTGTATTGAAATAATTTAATATATTTAATAATATTCTGTTATTATTTACGAGTATTATAACCATTAAATATTAATACGATAATTTGTTTTATATTTTTAGTCAGTAGCACGTTTTCTCTATTAAAACGTCTTTTACGAAAACATTTTCGACGAGATTTTATATCCACCCTCCCGTTAACGGCCATTCGTCCGATTACAGACGGGCGCAAAATCGAGGAATCGCGAGAGGGACGGGACGGGACGGGACGCGCGCGCGCGCTCGCTCGCATCGTTACCTCGACCGGATCGAAGGGCCCCGGCAACCGGACCTGGCCGAACGGCGACATGGGCGTGGACGGCGTCAGCGACGACGAGGCGCGCAGGTGGTGTTCGACGGACGCGGGCGCGTACTGCTGCTGGTGCTGCTGGAACCGGCGCTGGAACTGTTGGTGGATCAGCGCGTCCGCGTCCGCCGTGTTCCGGTGCTTGGGCTTGTGCCGCCTGCTGGCCAGCGACGCGCCGCCGGCCGCCGCGTACATGTCGTCTGCCGCTGCCGCCGCCGCCGCCCAAGCAAACCACCCGGCGCGGCGACAAGAACGTCACCGCCGTCGTCGTCGTCGTCGTCGTCCTCGGCCTCGTCGTCGTCCTCGTCCTCGCCGTCGCCGTCGCCGCCGTCCTTTCCCGCCTCGGCGGAGACTCCGTCACGCTCCTGGAACAACGAGAAACGCACACGTCAGAAAAAACGGGGAAAAAACCAAACACTCGGGGCAAAAAAGTAATATATATTCCCTATACTACCTCCCCTTTACGGTCCGCTAATATCATTGCGAAATCATTAATTGCGCACCGAATATCGTATCCGTTAATAGATTATCGTAATCGGTTATTTTCGATAATTTAACGTGGACGTTATCGTGTACGTTATCCTTACTTTTGCAGTATTTTATTTAAAATTTATTTAAATTTTTTTTTTTAAATTCAACCTAAGACGTTCCATATCATGTTTTTCAAACCTGAAAAGTTTTCTACAAGATTCGTCACTTAGTTCTTCAAAATTAAAATTACCATACAATGTTGATCCTACAGTAATTGCACTACGGAAAAATAATAGCTCATTAAATAAAATCTGCTCGATATCATCAGTACTTATCTCATCTAAGCATATTAAATGTAATATTTCTTCCATATCGAATAATTATAAGAAATAAGAATAGAAAATATAATGTAATTATTATTTATTATTCTTATTCATCACAAATAATTTAAATTTGATAACAGTTTTTATCATATTATGTTAAAATAAATCTCACCGGTTATGCAAAAACTGAAGTTTTATCTATTACGATAAAAATATTGAACGTTTGATTTAACCGAACGTTATTATTACCGTATTATTAACCGGCGTTGTGCAAAAACTCCCTATCACTATCGAAACAGTAAAACCCGTAGGCGTATTACGTGTTGGTATAGAGGCTAACCGAGTTGGCCGAGTGTAGAAAATCGTCGACATCCTCTCTCGTTATTATCACCGTTCGTAACAGTAAATAACACGGTATTTATTTTTAAGGTTTTTAAGATCGTACGCAAAGAGTACGTGGAGGTCAGACGAACGATGAAATCGCGTAAACGGAACTCCTCGTTGAGAACATGAGAGAGATTCGTGGGCTACCTATACGGAAAGTTTCGAATGAAGTAGCAGCGGTAGATAACAAGTTGTTTAAGGACGAGACGTGTAGTGCGCGGATCATCTTCACGCGATGTCACGAGAAGGCAAAAAAATAAAATAAAAAAGAAGTAGACCGTCTGAGGAGAGCAGTCGTCGTGTTGTAATACGTAGGGCAGGAGACCGAGTCGAGCAGATACGTCGAGGTAGAGAAGGATGTGATACTCGGCGAGGTGGACGGGGAACGAGCGGCGGCGTAAGGACGAAAAAAGACACGGTCTCGAGTCGGGGAAAAGTGAAGTGATTTTGTGGTCGCGGTAAAAACTCTCTCAAGAGTAGATAAGCCGGCGGCACATCTCTATGTTGCGAATAAGACGAGCGAGTGGGCTGTCATTTGTGAGCCGCGGCGTTACGACCTGCCGTTGGTCTCGGCTGCACCGCGATATTATGGTGGTCATAATAATATCTCACTATGCATATACAGCGCGATCGCGATTTCGGGCAAAACTGAATATTTCCGTCGTATCGAAACGCGGTTTTTTGTTTTTTCGGGGTAAGAGGAACTGAATTATATTATATTTTCGACATTATCAAAACTCTCGCGCGCAGTGTATACATATATAAATTTAAAAAAAGACCAGATTCTAACTGATCGGAATTTTACCAGCCCATCGTTGAGAAAAATGAATGATTACCGTAAAAACGCTTATTTTGATAAAAGGTCATCCGGCCACATGTTCAGAGTTTCCTGAAATCGTGATCACGCTGTACAATATATATATATATAGAAGTACTCACATCAAACGTCGTTGGTAAAAGAATAGTAAAAAATTAATCTTCGTTTTAATAAAAAAAAAAGAATCCGTCCCAATACTTTATATTTTTTACAAAAGCCATCTCTACTGTACGTATACGTACACCTCTACTACGTGTATGTGTGTATACGTGCGACATGCGTTTTTTTACGTGCATTTCTTTCGATGACGAATAAAACTCGCGCGTAGTAATGTCACGTTATATTACGTGAGATCCCTGCCCTTTGTGTGCGCGGATAAAACCGAGTGACACGACGCCGGAGCACGACTCTTGGAGAGGACGCGATGCGTTTTTTTCCTTCTCCGTCCGTCCATTGTAAGCATGACTAATACGTCGTATATTATTATACCTAGCGATATTAACGGACGATAAAAAAACATCTGAAAATGGTCCCTCAGAAAATGCTCTAATGTCGTCAACGAATAAAAACATTAAATAAACTACACAAATAAGCAAGGGGGGGGGGATTTTCAATTTTCATTACATTCTCTCGAGATAATGAAATTTTTTGAAAGATTTTTTTCTGCTATTTATAGAGACGTATGCAATTTCAAGTTTTCCGAGTCGATAAGATCATTTTAGTATAGGATAAAAATTCATGAAAATTTAACACAAAGTTTCTCTCATTGTACTTTACTTGTATGGAAAAATCTTGAAAATCTGTAGTCACAACTTTTATTTTACGAGCATTTGAAATTTAAATATTGTCAAAACTCGAGAAAATCACGATAATCCGCAAACTTTTTATACGGTTAAACATTCATAAACATTTCAATATTAATACTCGAGGCTTGAAAATGTAGTAAAAGATTAAAGAGAAGTTGCTCTTTCTAGTAAAAAAGGAAAAAAAAAATTTACTGAAAAGGCGTGAAAAAATTTCAAAAGCGCTAGAAATTTAAATTTAATGCAATTTTTGCTATTGACGTGCACTTGAAATTTATGACTTTTCTCGGTTTCTATACGTAAAATGTCGATAAAATAATTTCGGTTCGTCGAAAAATCTTGAAAACTCAAATACAAAGTTCTATTGTTGACGCTTATCACGAGAATTCGGTTACCGTACCTAGGAGTTGGTGTTTTTTCTCTCTAGAGTTGGAGTTTTTTCCGAGTTAGATCGGCTATAAATTTGTTTCGTATTCTGTAAAATTAACACGAGAAATTTTTACTACGCGACTTTTTGTATTTTTACTTTTGAAATTACTTCCGTGGAGAATTATTTTCTTTATCGTAACATTTTTTTGTTTTAAAAAAACGTGTTATACGCGTTTTCGACGTCGATTTTAACTCGGATATAATATATTAAATGAGAAAAAAAAAATGTAATCATTCAATGCGACTGCGATATCACAGGTGAAAAGAATCGTTTCATTAGAAAACATAAAAGTTTTAATACATTTTTACATTATTTTCTAGACAAACGTCCACGAGCTGTCGTCATTTCGTTGTTCTTATTATTACATTTTTTGCGATTTCTTTTCTGTTTTTTTTTGTTTTTGGTCATATATTTAAAAACAAATCTCAACTCGCCGAAACGTACCAACACGTAACAGTCGTATTACTTGCTGCTAATATTACCACGCGAATACGAGAAAGTATAATGTCAACGCAGTCCGCTGAAAACGAAATAAAACACAAAACGTGTACACGCGTCTTAAATGAAAGTAATATCTCAATGAAATTAATTAAAGTAAATCAGAGGAGTGTCTCGAAAATGATTTCTGTGCTTTTTTCTTTTTTTTTTTTTAGGATTTTCAGTGTTTTTCTCGGGAAGAATTTTATAGTGTTTTGAATTGAGCTATAACCAAGTAATTCTTCCATTTTTCTTCTTCTATTTTTCGCTGAGATTCCGTCTTCCTTATTATAAATCGTACAATACGTGTAAAACGAGAACGAAATTAACCGTCGTCGTTGAACATTTTCGGCTAAGGGATAAATAAAAAGCACCGGACAAATGCATCGAGATTGCAATCTATATTGTTTCTAACTAGTTTAGATTTCTGACTAGTGCGTTTTAATATTATTCATTGTATAGTTGGTATAATGAATCGTTTGAATTTTTTTTTTCACGCGCAATAAAAATATTATGTCACGTCCGAATCGAATCGAATTGATATTCAAAAATTATCGACCGTGAATTGTTTATAAACCCGTCAGACATTGGACAATTTTAATAGGTCGCTCAAAGTTTGAAACAAAACAAAAAATAACAACAAAAAAAATAAAAAATACAGTAATAATTAATTATGACTTACGGTAAAAAAAGAAAAAAGTCGCGCCCGTCTAATTAATAACGTTATTTGTTTTTTACGAACCAAACTTTTTATGTCAAAACAATATATCGATCGATACGACACGCAATATTCTTATTCCGTGAATTTATAATATATACAGGCTGCACGTCGGTGCTCATCTGAGAACGGTAATAATATTTATTGTACTTTTCGTCATCTTAATTATTATTATTATTTTTTTTTTCTTTAATAAGCACTAAAATTCCGAGTTTCGTTCGTCGTGATTTATTTTGATTTTTTTTTTTGATTTTTCTTTGAAATCCTGCCGGCCAATGTAAAATTTTTTTTTTTTTTAAAAACGATTTGAAAATGTTTATCAACGATGGGTCGTTAAGTTTTTCATTTTCTAAGTTTGTGAACGTTTTTTCCTAAAAGTTTAATACGAATGGTAAATGGTAATTATTATGATAACTTTGATTATGATGACTTTGATACGAGCAAGAAAAATATGAACATTTTTTACAAACATTAAAAACTAATGACGAAAGTTTATTAAAAGTTTTTATAAATAAAAACACCTACGTTTTCTTGAAAATTATATTTACAAAACGAATACGAATATCGATTTAATAAAAATAAAAAAAAAAAACAAACTTTTTAAATTTCAAGTTTACGATTTAAATGTGTTTGTAAATAGTATATAATAACGACGACTAAAGAAAAAAAATAATATTATTTCACTCGGGTTTTTCAAATAAAAATCTTTAGAGGCCGCGTAAAACATCGAGAACAAAAATGTTTCGGTTCGCCGACTTACCAAATCATAACCCCCTCGGGTCCTTCTCCATATTATTATTATGTTTGTATATTATATTTTATCGTTTATGTACAAGTTATAAAGTACACGTTTTCTTAAAAATCGAATCGAATCTATGTATTACTTTCAAAGCGAACGAGACTTAAACTAATGCTATTACGATATAATATATAGAACCTTATTGAAAACAAAAAAAAAAAAAAAAACGAAATAAAACCGTCCGTGCCGTTCGAACATTCTATCGATTGCGTCGGATTTCAACGGGGGGGCAGTACCTTCAATACGTTAATATCAAACGGACATTAAATTATAACGCATAATAATAACATATTTATACGCACTCGCTCGCGGTGTTCTCGCGTACCTGTTCGTCGCGAGAAAAAAAAACTTTTCACAAACTTTTATTAAGAAATCGAAGTGTCACGTTCGACAAATACGCGCGCGTGTGTAGGGTATAATACAAGGCAATTCAAAATCGATGTATCCACAAGCGTACGTATTATATTTATAATACTTTGTCGAAATCAAACCTTTCGCGCAGTATATATAACACACCGCGCGTGTTACGTACGTACGTTCGTTTCGAAATAATTACGAGACCGAGTTTAAACGTGCGTTTGTGCGCGAGTGTTATGTATTTCGTTACGATTGTATAACGCCCCAACACGTATTATTCTTATACGCGTTAATACGTATTCAAAAGTCGTATTAGTGTGCGCGTGTGGGGATGCTATTTTTGCATATTTTTAATCGATCCTTTTTTCCTACCCAGCCGCCGAGATTATTTTCAGAGCTGTGAAGAATACTCGAAGAAAAATATTTGAATAATCCTACTTCGAATATTATACTCATATTTTGAAATATTTTAAAAATACTCTACTCGAATACTAATTAGAAAAACGTATTATTTGAACGATTGAAATTATTTCCATCGAGACATGTTACAGCCGATCGTAAATATTCCTGGGACATATTTACCACCTTGCCTGCCAAAAGTGTGTGTTTCGATAGCTATAACGTTTATTTCGGCGTTTTATGACCTTTTTTTTTGTGATCTTAGATCGTTTTTATTAACTACCTACCTATTTGACATTAATCGAGAAAATTTCTTCACGACCCAATTATTTATCAATATTTTACTAACTTTATTATCATCATAATAATATGCATAATATGTTCTTTTTCATTTCCAATCTTTGTCGTCTACTCATCGCAATTTGACATTCGCTCTCACACACCATTTATATTCAATTCAATGCCACACTAATAATAATAATTGTTAATTCTAAAAATGAATAAAATATAATTTATAAGGTATTTTTTTTTTATCTTTTTAGGTTATAAATGAATTTTCAACGACATTTTCATTGACTCTGCAAGACTCCCGAAGTATATACGTAATGCGTGTCGAAAAGTTACGACTCGTGTTTTTGAATTTCGATCAATTTTATTTTATTTGGACGTGTATGACAATGCGTTTAAAACGATATACGTAATGTGTAACGAGAAACGGCACTATTATAGTGTTATCGTCGCCGCGCGTTTGCCGTCGTCGTCGACGTTATCGATATTGAAGAGCGTATAAATATTTAGATCTTTAGATCGCCGACGATAATATTCTACACGATAACGGACGAGTTGAAAGTTTTTCATAAACAATGCTCGTGAGCTCGAAGTCAGTCATGCGAACACACGTCGGCAACAACATTGAAATGGACATTCGAAAGTTTTTCAAAAGACCACGGGTAGAAGTTTCGTCCTTTTTCGTAACCTCCTCCACCCCCCCCCCCCCGCTCACAACATAAAGGACGCGGGCCTGCTTTGGTATAGTACGCTCGTCTAAGTACGATCGTTTCGGGTCGGACGTTTTACGACGATCGGTCGGAACCGCTCGAAGAGGAGCTAATGAATTTTTCAACGACGACGACGACGACGACGGGGTAGGGTTAATAAGAATTTATTTTTATCTTTTCGTAAACATATAAAATCACTCACTTGTACGTCGCGACGTACGACATAACGTGTCGGGTCGGCCAAATATCGGTCGCGGTTGTCGTCGAGACGAGGACGCGAGAGCGAGCGCGCGCGCGTGCGTGGCCCTCTACCCAAAAACAAACGCTCGCGCCGCGCGACGATAGTAACGAGTACGACGACGGCGACGTGCACATTTCGCGTTCAAATTCTTTTTTCATCACGACGATTGTTATTGAACGCAGACGACGCGAACGAGAAAAAATAAGCGATTTTCGGCGGCGAAAAGGACGCGCGTTTACGCGAAACACTGGCGTCGAGACCATAATAATATTATGAAACACTATACTACGGGGTTTCGATTGTCCGAAGACGACCGCGCAGGCGCAACCGAAGCGAGAGTTCTCGGGGCTTTGTAATCGTTGGATCGTTGTGGCCACGACCGATGTCTCACGTAATCAGTTTTCTGACGACAAACCGATTTCAAGCCTACACGAAAAGTACGTATATTTTTAAGTGTTCGACGTCACAGGACGATAATATGTCACATCGAAGAACGCGTTGCGCGTGAATGCTGCAAACAATTGGAGAATCGTGTCATCGCTCGAAACCTGTCGCACGACGATAGTTTTCTCGATGCCGAAGAACAATCGTTCTTAATAACTCGAATAACATCGATATCGTGGAAAATAACGTTCAAACATTCTTTTTTTTCACGACTTCCTCATCGAACAATATTTTATTTTATAGCCTTTTGATAATGTCTAGTTGTAATTACTATATAATATGACGTACGTTCTATTTTATTTCTACCAGTTGGAACGAAGTAAGAACAACAGTCGTTAAACAAATCATTCGATTTCATAATGACTTCACAGACAAACAGAATCCGATATTTCGATACCCGAAAAAACCTACGAAAATGTTCTTGAAAAAATTAATCCATTTATTATTGTAAAATAACAAAAATATCTTTGAAATCGTTTGACTATTTTTGACGAGATTTACGTACAAAGTGTACAGATTGTCGATACAGATTGCGAATGAAAAAATAAATTACATAAAATATTAAAAATTAACAATACAACTGCGAATACGTTGTAAAATCGTGAAAAATTCATTTTTTCGCCACAAGAAGGCGAAATGAAAATAATTTCTGTAGATCCTTATTTTTTTTTTGAAAACGCGTATTTTCAATCAAGACTCAAAACGAACGTGCCGAATTCATCGAAATCTCGGCCCGAATAATGACAATAATATAATAGAAATAGTCTCGGACGAGGAAAAAAAGAACTAAAGCGTCGACATCGTCGAATCCTGCGGCCACCAACACTGGCGAACATTCATTCATTTTCGAAATCCGAAACCAATTCCGTTTAGGTCCCCTCCTCCACAGTTGCGCCTACGAATCCCGGCGTCGTACAAACACGTACTGCTGCGTTTCGGCGGCGTCGGCGGCAGCGGCGGCGGCGGCGACGGCGACGACGGCGACGACTGCGTACGGCCGGCGAAGGAAACGGCAACGGTACGACATCGTGCGAGGAGGAAAAAAGGCGAGGAAAAACTTCGTCGTCGGAGAAAAGTCGAGGAAAAGTCGAAAACCGCGGTGCGAAATACGGCGGCGGCCGCCAACAGGTAGTTTTGCCGACCGGACGCGCGCGCGGTCAGAGAGAGGCGGAGCGACCGCGAGCAACAGTTTACGATAATGACATCGTACAGTCGGAGCGTGAGAAAAAAAATAAAATAAAATAAAATAAAAATAAACAAAAACCGAGAGCTGGGCGAGGCGCGCGAATACGTTACTTTTTATTTACTCGACGCGAGCGCGTTTTTTTGTTTACTTTTTTCGCGCGGGCGTTTTTTTTTTTTTATTAATTTTTTTAGCGTTTGGATTTTTTTACGCGCGCGTGTGTCAGTGTGTGTGTGTGTGTGTGTGTGTGTGTGTGTGGACGGACGGACGGACGGACTGAACGGATTCGAACGACTGCCGGCTATAAAAATGGTTTTTCCACCGCTAGCGGCGCGCACCGACTGGCGCGCGTGTGTGATGCCGGCGAATTGTTGCCGTCGTCGTCGTCGTCGTCGTCGCCGCCGCCGTCGAGGTGTGGTGTGATCGCCGAGCACGCGCCCTGTGCTTCGACGGCCACGTTTACACAGGGTGTCGCGGGCAATCCTCTCCTCGACGACCGAGCGAGTCGTCGTTTCCTCGGAGCCTTTTTCACAGTATCTCATCTACGACGAACCGTCGTTGTTACGACGTACGATTTTCGTAAACCGATGTAGTAAAAGCGTCTAGTTTGCGAATCGCATTTTACGTCCAACACGACGACGACGCCGCGAACATGTTTAATAATAATTTTACATTCGACCCGGAACCGTGTTTATCTGGCGTCCCGGGCGCACTTGCGTTTCTTTTCTCTTTAAAAATTAGTAATAAAAGCAATAAGACCGATATTTTATTTTCCGTCCACTACGATCATTCGTCATTTGATTTCACGCAGTCGTTTCTGTATTCTACTCGTGTATATACTATAATTTGATTCAAATCGAGCCTAGGTTGACATACCACGGCGATATATGATAATAAACGTCTGATATTAATTATGTTTCAATTTTCACTTGCAGTTAGATAAAACAAAACTCGAGAGAAAAAAAAATAGTAATGTAGGAAGTCCAACGACAGAGATTATTTACTTCTCGAGACGGGTAAATTTATTTTCATTTTATCATGTTAAAATTTCGTAATTATTAAAGATTCGAGGCACTGAGAGATGTTCGCATTGAAAAACAATCGTTCAAACTCCAATATTTTGACGTGTAATGTTATTATACATATTATAATATTGGATTTTAATTTTTTTTGTTTTCGTATTAAGTTTGCAGTGTTTGAAAAATATTTTCCACTTATAGAACACCGTTGAAAATTTGGTCTTTTGGGAAACGCGATACTTAAAAAATACCCTGTAGGTACTCTCGCGGAATACACAAGGTGCAACGTTCGAGGCGGCGTCGTCGTTATTTCGTATACACAACACGTCTACCGCCGCCGCACAGCAGTTTATAACATACAGGACGATTCCTTCGTTTTTCGGAGGTTCAAGGTCGTATACACGTTGCGGTGGTGGCGCGTTCGTTCGGTTTTCCGTGAACCGCGGGCAACCGTCGATCGAGTACTGGGGGAGATGTTTAGAAAGTCGTGTTTTGCATTATAAAAAAGTTTTGGAAATATTAATAATATAATAATATATTCAAGGCCGCGGCGGAGTGGACTAAATTTTCGCGGAGTCGATATCGACGCGCGACGTTTCGTTATGAAAAAAGCAATTAAAAATCGTGCCGAGCGAGTACCTACACAACTCGTATAATCATATTTTTCAAACGGATATCTATAGTGACGTGTACGTCTGATTAAAACGCTGTCTTTCTCGTTAAATCATATACCGAAAAAAACTATAAACAACGTCTGGGAAGTAGGCGTTTCAAGTCGCGAAACTCTTTTTTTCGAATTCGAATAAATTCATAAATATTTATCGAACGTCTCTAAACGTCGTCGTCGTCGTCGGAGAAAACTTGACGAAACCGATCGTAAAAATAATTACGTGCGCGCCAGAGAGAGAAAACCCCGCCGCGCCGTTATTTCGACACGGCGGCGAAAACGTCGTCGATTCGAGTGTTTCCATCGTCGTCGATTCGATTCGCGCGCAGATCGATTTCTCACGTTTTCCGCGGGACCGTCGCGAGCCTTTCGTTTACCGCGTCGTCGATCCGCCCGCTCTCGTATAGCTAAACGGACATTTTTTTTTCTATTCTTTCCGCGGCGCCTATACGGCAGCCTCGAGACACGCCGCGCCGCCGCCCGCTCGTAGAAGACCGCCGCGCGTTATTGGCCCGGAAATATTTCCAACATGGTTTTCTGTACGTGACCATCACGAGCCTTTTTGAGTCGATGCGCTTTTTTCATGAACCGCTCTGTACACGGAGTACACATTATTTTGCACTCTCTCCCCTCTCGACGAAAGAGTATTTCGCACAACGCCTGCGCGTGTAAATGTGTGTGTGTGTGTGTACGAGCAGTCTATGCGATGGAGATGACAGCTTTTGTGTTGAGCTAGGTAATTTGTTCGACCCCCGCGTACCCTTCTTTGTCAGGACTGCGTTCGGTTAATTTCAACGGCGCCGCCGCCGCGTCGAAACAACGACGACGGCCCCGTAGCTGCGCGCATAGTGTTATAATAATAATAATAATAATTAGTGTATGCATATTATTATATTATCGTAGACGGTAATTGGAGTACGGCTGGGGGTAGTGGCGGAGTGGCCAGCGTGGAAACGAGAATTTTCCAGATGGCCTGGACCGCATTGTTATTATCATTATGGTTTGTGGTGGGTGGCCCGGGGTGATTATCGTTCTTTCTACGAATATTATAATATCGTTTAAAAACCGGACGTCAAATCAAAATACGATTTTCGTCACCTCCTCCGTTCGCACGATCGTTTTTTCCAAAACACATCGGTTCGAAAGTCGAAAGACGATTTCGTCAATCACCCGCACCCCTTCAAACGAACCCCGTCGTACTCCGATCTCCGGAGACGTAACCATACACGTGACCGTGTGATATTATCACGAATTTTTAATATTCCCGTCGATAACCTGCTGCACATCTGCGTTTACGCCTCATATACGAGTGTGGTTTCGGGCCGTACCGTTCCGCATTTCGGAGCCATCTTAATTATTCATTTTTTTTTTTCCCGCTCCGGAGCGACATAAGTGACGGACAATGTGACCAACGCCTTGTGTCGCCGTCGTCACTGATATTTAAGTCGATAAAGTCCGCGAGCGCCTCCGGTCGCGCTGTAAACGATAACGTTTCGAGTTTGTTTTCGTCTTTATGTTTTTATTTTCGCGGGACTTCAAACGCGAGCGGAGAAAAAAGTCGATCATCACAAAGCACCGCGGTTATTGTTGTACGCCGCCGGGCTTGTGTCTTCGCGCAAACGCCGGCTCCGGTTTAAGTAGGCGATCGGTGGAAAGGCGGATTTTTTCGCCGAGCCGGAGAGCCCCGGATTTCGTTTTAGATACTGATTGTTGGAGATCCGTATCTCTCCGGCTCGTCGTAACAATCTGCCGACTCGCGGGAAGCTTTTCGTTTTGGTTTTTCGCGATGATTTTGCAGTTTCGTCGCGCGTTTGCTGAAAACCACGTATCGTAGAAATAGCAGGGTCGTTAATGGTAGATCGAATCGAGTAAATATTTTATTATTATAATTTAAGCATAAAAATACGACTGTTTTCTTTGGCCATTTATTTTCACAATCAACTTGAAATATAGTTAAAAATTACATTTTTACCAGACACGTTTATTCGATATTAATAATTGTATACGTTTTTAGTTGTGACCGGAGTGATTAAACACTCGGAATAATAAATTTTCCATTAAAAAACTATTCCGTGTTAGATACAACGCGTATATTATACATAATAATATGTCGATTACACGTATAATAACGTATGTATAAAAATAATAACACGGCGTGCATAATTTATTGATGTTTTTATGAATTAAAAAAAAAAAAAAAAATGAATGTACATACGTCCAAATGAACAAATAACACGGAATCGTTAAAATAAAGTTTTACTATAATAATCGAAAATATAATATTGTCGTTATTACGACTGTGAAAAGGTTTCGAGGCAGATCGATCGCCCTTAAAATACACCGTCGCTTGACGCCTGCCGCGACGACGAAAACAACAACAATAATAATAATAATATTAATAATAATACAATTATTATTTTAAAAACCGGGAGAAATTATCGGTAGAGTTTTCTGTTTGTCCGATTGCCAGCCACCTCCTATATACGAGGTGTTGGCCGGAGACGAACGACTCTACAATACGATCAATAAAATATTATTAAACAGGCGCGCGCCAACGACGACGACGACGACGACGACGGCGGCGTTGAGGGACGGAAACGGAATGAAATTTATACCGCTATAAATTATCGTTTTAATTATCGTATCGGGTCGAATCGTCGCGTAACCACTGAAATGACGACGTGAAAAATTAAAAAAAATTCTCGAATTACGCGTAATGCGTCGTCGGTGGCGAGGCCACGATGATGGCGCCCCCTCGACGCCCCCCTCCGGTTACTGTCCTATATACGCCAACGCCTACGCACACGAGGCGTGACGCGTATAGATATGCAAACGATATTTCACTCGTGTGATGTATGGCGCGGCGAAACCGACTTTTCCTTTGCGTGCGCACGGAGGACGCGCGCATTAAGGATATTGGATTGTTTTTAATATGATTTTAATATCCGCGGAGGAAATGGCGTCCCCGCCCGCAATATGCGATTCGACGGAATCCGCTCGATCCGAAAAATACAGGACGTACTCACTCTATGCGCTCGGTACACATAATATTAATTATTATACTGTGATTATTTCAGGGAACGGACTCGTACGCGGAAAAAAAACTTACGATATGCTTTCGAAAACATCACAATAGATTACGCTACGAAATACGTATTTGGTTTCTTAATACGCCTCGAAGTAAGCATTAGAAATTTATCATAAAACGAGTAACTAAAAATTTAAAAGAATAATTATTTTCGTGAAAATAATAGTGTTCGAAAAAAAAAACGGGATCGAAGTGTGCGAATTTTATTATTAAAAATCTATACACCTGATCTAACCGTCTCCTGTATAGGCACAAGGTAATAACGCGTTAAAAAGTAAATTTTATTTAAAATTTAACTAGTTATATTTTGGTTTCCATTAACTTAATTAGTAACTTAACTCGATTGTTTTTTAAAATTAACTTTAACGAATTAAATTTTCATTTTAAGATGTTAAATTAATCTATTATGTGATGTTTTGATTTTACCGTTTGTTTTTTCAAATTTCAATCGATTTCGTACAATTTCAATAAATATTTCCATCTGTATATAGAAAATAAAAACTATACTTTTGTTTTGAGTCGGCTTGTTATATAATATATAAATTAACTTTTAATAACCTAATAAATGTTTAAAAACATTGTTAATCGGCATTTTTAATTTAACCAAGTCGGCCAAAAAGTAAAATTAACTTTTAACTTCTTCTCATCAAATACATATACGAGTATTATCGTTAACTCAACCGAATGACTGAGTTGAAAAAAATTAATCATTAACTTGCCCAGCCTTGCATATTATTGTCGGACACGGAGTTCTTTTCGACGGCACTGCCGACAATAATATTATCGTACACACCTGTACGGACACGCGCTTTGGCCCCGCGGCGAAACTCGTGCCCGGCAGCAGAGCGCGGGCGGGCGTTGCCGTTTTACCCTTTCGTACACGACGGGTCGGATAACGTGGCATTCCTTTACGCGCACCGGCATTCGTCAATAATAAATAATACCTAATAATAATAATAATATGGGAAATTACCGTTTTCCGCTGCACCGACGAGACGCGGAATTTCGCCGCCGCCGCCGTTATTCGTCGATTCGATCGATTGATCGAATTAATAGTTACGACTATACGTATAGTCGTAGTGACTTATGACCGTATTGATTTGAATTAAAACGAATAAACGAAAACGGGGGAAATGGTTTTTCGCGACCGGTCGAGGACGACAAATTCAACTCAAAAGTCGAGAAGAAATTACAGTCGTCGCGCGTATATTGTCGCGATCGGAGCGCGTTCGGGTGATTTTTTTTTTTTTTAATAAACAATAAATATTTCCGGGGAAAACGATCGCACCTGACCAGTTTTATGAAACCGTGGTCGGCAAAGTTCGGGCGAAACGGCGGACGCGATCGTTCGGTTCGACGGACGCCGGCGTAGAAATAATATTGGCGCGCCGAAAGGAAATAACGTTCCGTCGTCGAAGCGTGTAATATTATATTCTTTGTTAGCATTCGTCGACGACTGTGTCGCGGTCGGTCGGACCACACCTGTTCAATTATTTATACCGGACCAATGTTACGTTAACCGTTGCGGACGGAGTAAATTGTCCGAAACGTGATGGATACCGACAAAAAAGGTCGTCCGACCGTTCGTACGAGCCGTGCGCGTATGACAATAGACTCTCGATTCAATAATAAAAAAAAAAAAAACATACAAAATATACGAATTCTCGAAATCGTTTTCGTTTGATAAAAATAAATATATATGTATTTATTTATTATTCTGTAGCTAAACGTCGGACGGTTTTTTTTTTTCCAGAAAGGCGAGCACACGCAAAACCACCGCTCTAGGCAGACCTCGAATCGCGGAGGTGTTGAGGATGATTCTAAACGGAGCCAGTCCGATCGGAGCTTAGGAGCCAAGGACGCACATTTTTCAGCGGCAAATATCATCTACTCTGCGCTTGTTTTCACGGGGTGATTTTTCGAATTTCACTTTATCAGACTACATCTCACAGTCTTACGCGTTCGACGACGAGTGGAAACACTGGAAACCAATTTCGTACGACTATTTTATCAATATTTTACTCGTACATGAAAATATTATAAGTTCCGTTTCGTGTTTCGAAAAGAACATGTCGACGAGGGCAGGTCGCGGTTAAAAATATTCGAGAGACCGCGCTGATGAAACAAGACGATGCGATTTTCCGTGCCCGTCACATCGGTACGCTCGATAACTTTTCGAGACCTGAATCGCGGCGGAAAAAAAAAAAGACTAACCATAAATCTGCCGGACGTTTGGTTTTCAACAAAACGGTGCATTTCTACACAATTGTCACGACGAACGTCGCGTTATTCCCGGGCCGTTTCATCTCACGATTTGGGGACGTGCCCTGACCTCCCTTTCCCCCCCCCCCCCCCCCGGGTCGCTTGATGACGGCGTTTGATCGAACCGAACGTTTTTTCTCTGGCGATACTATTAGAGTCACGAAATTATGAACCGACGACGACGTCCGGCACTTAGAACGAATTTCAGGATGTAATAAGTGCGAAAATTGCATTGATTGACGCGAAACTCGTCGACGAATCGAAAGCCGTTCCTAAAGACACGAGAAGAACAAACGCATAAGACGTGACACGCGTTTTACATGTACAGGGTGATTCTTTTATCAAAAACGCTACGTCTAACGAAAAGCATATCGGATTTTTTCGATTTAAAAATGTTTATAAATATAATAACAACGTATTATTAAAAATACATAAGATTGAAACAATTAAAAATACTAATAATATAAATAAAATAAAATAGGTCTATAAAGTATGTATGTCACTACATCAATACAATCAATCTATTTTACTCATTCCTCTGTGTGAAAATGATTTTCATTTGTATTCAGACACTTCATTTTACAATCAGCGCGTTCTTTACACCCGAAGATGAATTAATATAAGAACAAAGATAGAGATTTAAGAGTAATTTTGAAACATCAATAAAAGAAAACCTTCCGAAAAAAAAATTCAATATACTACCTCCTCAAGAAAAACGGCAAGTTGTTTCCGATACAGGAATCGTCCTGTATTCGCTTTCGATACACACCTAGCAGCGATAACGTCTGTTATTATCGCCTAATACGACGACGACGCGTTCTAATCGAATTAATGGACGCGCGTACACGATGGTAACATCGCACAGCGTATACGTATCGCAACGCGCCAGTCCATTAACGTTGTGGAATAAGTGATTCCATAAATTACGCGATGGCGAACGATCCTTCGCGGGTCCTTCGCGCGTACGTCGTCGAATAGGTTTTTTTTTTCCTTCTGTTTTCTCGCGTACGGTCGAACGCACGAGCACACCTCATCGTCGTCGTCGTCGTCGTCTGCAGTTATGGGTATACGGTCGAGACGGACGAGCAGCGAGAGGGGTTAGGCGGAGATATTCCCCCGGGCCCGGCATTTTCGAAATAGCCCGGAAATTTGAAACTACTTTTTTCTCTTTTTTTTTTTTTTACGTTTTTTAATTAATTTTGTCGCGGAACTGTATTTTTATAGTTTATAATATATATTAAAGTGTAACACGGGCGTAAATTAAACATTTTTTTCCCTTTTTTTTTTTTTTTGCATGCAAGGACAAACACCGTTCTATAAGTGTTATAATGTAATATACATCTCATAAACTCAAAATAATTTAATCGCGGGAATAGTCGACGAATTGCACGCACTTCTTACCTAAATGAAAACGATCGTACTGTACCGGGGTGAAAAATAGGGAATACTCGAGGAAAAAAGTTTAGAAATCACTCGTTTCCCTTGCCACTTACGGACTGAAAATGATTTTAATAATTCGCGCGGTTAAACACGAGTTTTATATTTACTCGGATATATATATATGTATATACAGGTAGTTGAAAAGCGTTTTTTTGGACTTGTCAAAACGTATTACTGTTATATTTTAGACAGTGCAGTTTTACGAATTCAATTATTGTTCACACTTTTATATCAAGTTTATGTTTTCGAACATTTCTGTTCGAACACCTTTCTCGAAACAAATCTACCACTATCTGTTTTCGACCCAAGTACGATTCACCTTGCCCAAGGTAATTAATCAGTTTCTGGGTCGAGGCAAGAGATGCGGTGCCTCATCTGAATTTTCAAAGTCATTTATGTTCGATAAGTATTTTTCATCATATCACCCACATTTTTAATAATTTTTACTTGTTCGTAACATATATAAGTTTGAAAACATATATTCATTTTATAATTTAAATATTAAACATATCACTAAACACGGCGGTCAGTTACTCCCTCTTATCGTTAATAACGAAATAACCTCCCAGTTAACGCCTATTTACCTTAAATATTTAAATTTTGTGAAACACAATTTACGGCCTATAAATCCATAAAAGTTCGTATGAAAATCACGATGGGTATTCGTTTCACATATCATTCGAGTTATTTCATTATTATTAAAACGATTAATTAATTAAACGCACGGTCCCTGCAATGTCTATCTCGTTTGAAGACATTTAGCACTAAAGTACACACATCAACAGCAGGAGTTTGAGTATTTTCTTTGTTACGATATTATTTAATCTTCGCGCACGCACGCAAACATAAACAATTTATTAATTAAAATAAAAAAACAATTATTATCAGTTTCCGTTTTCACCAAATACGTAATGCGACGTAAGCAAAATATATTATTAAAACAATAATTATTCCCGTCGTTCGAAAACGTTTGATGTCGTATTATGTTCGAGTATTGCAGTGGAGATGATACAGCACTGAGATACAGCGACGACGACGTTTCGAATATAATACCGTAAAATATTGTAATAATTACGCTTTGTGTTATTATGATTATCGTGATTGTTGTTATTATTTTTCGTGCATATTTAATGCATTTTAATTGTATCGTATTAAATTATTTGTCTTCGTCGTTATTCAGTACTAATTGGCCTCGGACGTGTAACATTATACGATAACGTCCTCGTTCTCGGCGCAGACAACAGATATCTGTTAATTAAAAACGAAACCGTTTTTATTCGAATAAAAAAACGAGAAATATATACGTATAATATCTTTGTAACGATATAAAAATATGACCGCGTGTGACGTCGTCGTCGCGCTCTCGGAATAAATCAACGGTTTGTGTTACTGTTTTTAATCGATTGATTTCTATTGTTTTCAGAACGTTAAACATAATATATAAACTATATCGTCGTCGAAAATCCCATTGTGACGGATGCCGTAGTTGTTGCGAACGTCGGAACTTCGACAAATCAGTTCTCAAAGCAGGTACGTCATCTGTTTTTACTCGGTCGTTTTGTTGTATGAAAATTTCGAAATTATTCTAATTTAAAGTTACCGGACTGTGTTCGCGCGTTATTCGCATCGTCAATAATTTATCTGAACTCCATTTCGTTTCGACGTGTAATTTTTAACGAAATAATGCGCAAACTCAAAAAATACAGCACAAATCACACCGTTAAATCAAATATGATATAGTGAAAAAATCCGATATGATTGAATACGAATTTTTCGTATAATTAATCGTTTCGATTCGTGCGTTTTTTTTTTTTTTTAAAAACACCTCGTGCGTTCGGGAAAACGATATATTTTTTTCCAAATTGCTAATGTTGAAAAAGCGTTCCGAACGCGCGCGCGCGCGAATACTACCCACCAACAGTCAAAATATCTATATTTTTGCGCGCGAATATTTAGCATGAAATCTCCATGTACCCTGCGCGCGGGTATTTTAACAATCCCGCATACTTTCGGATTGAATAAACGCTTGCGTCTGGAGAACGGTTTTTGCGGGAGAGAAATTCCGGGATTGGCCGTGTAATTTCGCAATAATGGCGCGCTAAATATTGGCTCAGGTATAAAGTTCAAAAGAGTTTGTTGCGTGGGCTTGTTGAATATATCATTTCCACTGCGCCCCGCGCGGTTTTTATCTTTTCGAATATCGCGCGCCCTTCCAAAAGCACGCAAATAGCGAAAATTGTTATGACAGCTAAATATTAACTTAAATCCGTAAGTGTTTTCAACTAACGGGAGTCGGTATTGCTGTAGGTATTGCGCGACCGTCAGAAGGAAAATAGATGTAATATTATTTAGAGGCTATATAATGTGCCCTCACTTTTTTTTTGTAGCTCGGAATCGTTTTTCGAAAGCAACAGTATGTTTTCCGGATTCTCTCGGAAAACCCCAAGCGCTTTCGCGTGATTTAGTTGGCCGCGAAAAACGATTCGTGCTCCCCGTACGCTCTCGGCTTCGGAAACCTCGCGGTTTGGTGGACGTTCGGTTGTAAAATATTCCGACCGCCGCGCCGCCGCGTCTACGAATTTATTCATCGCCAGCTCCCGCGCACCAACAGCGATATAATATATATTTTATAACATACATTTATATGTTTACAATTCGTTTACGCGCGATGGTGTTTATTAATTTGATATACGACACATCCTCGCGGCGGCGGCGGCGACGGTAGCACAGTCGGTCTGCGGATTCGTATAATAAATAATAAAACCCGCCGCTCTACGATGTTATTATTATATACACCTCTAAGCCGCCGCGCCAGAGAACGCGATAAATAATATTATTACTCGATGTGTAATATTTAATAACCGTGGCCGCGTCGTTTAAGGTGAAATAAAAAAAAAAAAACACGGAGGAAAAGGAAAAGGAGTAATAAAATTCGCGGTTTTCGGCCGAACAGGTGTTGTTGTTTCGCACGATTCTTGCGCGCGCGCGCAAAGAAAATACACGTTCGGGAAATAAAACAATAATTCACGTCGCGGCGTGAGGTCTTGATGTACAATAATATCGCGAAAAACGTCCAATTATAAAAACGTAGCCGACGAGAAAGCGCGTTTAAATATTTAAACGTTTTATGAGGGAAATCGATGTCACGCGCAAACAGAGAGCAGCGCTGCGAATATAATCAATTCGTAATAATATTATACTATATGTAACGTATATGTTTACGTCTGTTTCTCTACGTAGTACGAGAGAAATTTGTCGTCAGTCTTTGGAAAACAATTAGTAGAAAAGGACGCTGCGAACGTAGAATTACAAATTTAGGACTTGGTTTTCTCGTCGAATAATCGTATGGAGTCACGCTCCTTCGCACCCCCCCCGAAAGTCACCGAATGTTTGGCATCTCGTGTTCGTAGGTTTTCGAATAGGGAAATCGTGAAAGTATCTCTCCATCGTAAAAAGAAAACAGAAAAAATAACAATTTGCCATCTGAACGTGTCCGTTTTTCCCTTGTCTACAGCCCGAGAGTCCATAATTTATATTTTGTTCGCAAGCCGAATAGGACATAATATTACTGTTGTGGTGAATAATTATTTCGGAAAACGTTGATGACTATTTACGGAAATAATTTTGAAAACGATTGGCAACCGATACGATCAGACGCGGACGGGCGTTCGTGGTGAGGTTTTTATACGACTGTCTAAAACCTCTTATTTTACGAGTACCATTCCGCCGCCGTCGCGAAACTTAACCGTCTATTATTCTCTATTTTACTCTCGTCCGTATTTATTCGTTTCGTGTGGAACAAGTCGTAAAAATGATTTTTTATCGTTATTTTCATCGCAGGCACTCGTGCGTATTATTTATTTTTTTTATTTTACTACCCCGCCGCCGTAATCATCATTATTGTTATTACTCTGAATTCTCATCCGTTTGTCAGTTATTTACTGACATTTCTCTATTTGATAAACTACATTTCCACCATTCGCCCGTACGTTTCTGAAACAGTTATATTACGTCTACTACTATTCGTCGCGTTACGCGAGTATACGTAAATTTTGGAAATTTCGAAAAGTCAAAAATCGAGTTTACGCTCCTGAACAGCGAATACATTTCGAAACGTTTGCGTACAAAAAATACAGATAAAACGGCACTTTTTACTACACTTTTACTACTACAAAATAACGATTTTTTAGAAAGAAAGAAAACCGAATTACATTTGGAAAGACGGCTATTAATTTGAGTTTTTTTCTTCTTTTTGAAGTGTCCGAGGGCCGACCCGTTTGTTCGCACGTCGTCGTCGGTCCGAAACTCAAAGTCATCGCGTATATGGGAATCGATAGCGAAATGACGTTCCAAAGTGCCGCGGGCAAAACGTCCGCGTGTTGCCGACATATGATATTATTATGTAACGTCACGGCGAATAATGTAAACGGCCGTTGTTTGCGCGTGCGAACGTAATAATAATAATATTTCTGTCTGAGACGACGACGTTGATAAATTGTGTCCGATTGTGTGCGCTCGCGCGCTCAATAAGCTCTCTTTTGTTGAACTCCCGAAAACGCGCGCACGTACGTACGACGACGACGACGTGGTGTATAATTACATTACGACGACGACGGAACAAAATAATAATAATAACAACAACGTATTACGTCGCGCGACGAAATCTCTCGAGGTCAGAGGGAATGCGAATCGAACGCGAGACGGCACGGCCGTAGTGAAATTGCCCGTACGAAACGCCGCGTTTCCGGCTCGAAAGAGCAACTCTATACCAGATACCGGGTTTCCGAAACGGCGGTGGTGCGTTTAAGAACGGTATCGGTCTCAGAGGAGGGAGTTCGACACTTTGTTGTCGAATTTTCGATACACGCGCCATCGCGATGTCACTACAGCCGGTTGTTCCGAAACGGTTCGTTCGATTTCAAAAAAAATCACACTTGTAATATTGAAATATTTATCTCGTTAGGATTATTACAGGAGTTTTAAACTTTGAAATTCAAACGTCGGCGCGACCGCGTATAATTATTGTTGTTACGACGTTCTCGATGTGACCACCTCCCGGCGGCGGCGGCGGCGGCGGTCGAATTCATCGCGAACCTGTTGAAGCGTGTCGACCGTAATCGAGTTTATGGCGCCCGTAATGTCACTCTTCGGTTCGTTAAGTTCAGTTCGTTTACTGCGTCCAAAAGATAACGAAAGCGGCGCCCCTCGATAGTATAAATAAAGGTCGAAAAAAAGGTAAAGATGAGTATAATCGGTGTATACACATGCCGTGTTCGTAACAGCGACACTGCAACAGTGAACACGTGCAACGGGTGCGAAACGTCAGCGCACACCGAGGCAGTGGCGCGATTGCGCAGGTCGCCAAGATTTCAGAGGGACGTCGACGTTTTAAAAGCGCGTCGAAATTTGTGTTTGCTTTCATGTCTATAGTAGCTAATTATGTTCTAAAAAAAACAGTGCTCGAGTTTAAATCGTCGAGTCTATTCTGAGTTCTGACACCATTAGAGGCCATAGGGGAAAAATAAAAATGTAACGGCGACGAAAAATGATTAAAAAATGATTCATTCCATAGTTTTTGTGATTAATTATTATATCTTGTTATAATTGATTGTTATCGACTTTTATCTAAATACTGCACCGAGGGGACACTAATACATGCGAAAAATAAAATATTTTCATTACATCGATCCACGAAGGCGTTAACCGATTCGTAATTTCGATTAAATTTTGTCTAAATGTATCGCGTTTTAATTTTTACTAAATTTAATAGGTACACCAATACGTACGGTTTTAAAGTCAAGAGTACCTAATCCTGTGTTTTCCCGTTCCATTTAAATTTATTAAACGCGACACCTTAGACGCACGTGCCATAAGTTCGCCGTCTCTGCCGTGCATGTGACTTTATGTTATAAAAATATTTTACAATCAGGATTGATAGGAGCTAAGGGGCGCGGTTAGTTCAGGGACTTCCGAAATCGGTCCGAGTGTCTACTGAAAGGAGGAAGGGGGGCACGAGACTCTTTGACGTGCGAAAAAAAGAAAAGAAAAAAAAGAAGCCCGAGAACTCTAATAACATTTGTGTCCGATTTAATTGTTATTACAAAATTATTCGCAAAGTACGGTGTGCAGAAGAACGACGAGTGGTTAAATCGATTATTTCCGTTGAAAACGGGCGGGCACAGTAATTAAATCTAGAGGAAGTCGTTGACAAGTTCGCTCGAACGGAGGTACGAAAAGTTTATTTTTAAGTATACGTACGCATAATGTTATCGCTTTTAATAAATTTATAATTTAGCCTCTGACCGTCAGTAACAATTTGTTTTATTTTTATTTTCTATCGGTTTAAAAAATAATTTAACGACAATAGTAGACATAGGCTAAATAATCGTTTTTCATTTAGATTTTGTTGCAATTTCTATTTTCAGTTTCTAAATTAATTTACACAGGTCTGATCGTTTTCAAATGTTCATTATTTTATTTGTTTATTCTCGTATTTGTGACTATTTGGTTTTTAGCCAGTTTTAATCATTGAATTAAAACCCTAGCCCCAGTTAGTTATTGTTTAATTTATGCGTTTGAGAGGTGCCTTCGTCTCAACGTCTCATTAGGAACCTCATAGTTCCGCGTCGTTGAATTTTATGATCAATATTGCTGTTTTAAATGTATTTGAATAAGCGAGACGTGTAAATGCAATCACGTTATAAAAAATTGTTTAGTGTGCAACGAATAAAAGAAAAATCAAAATGTGTAGGCGTACAAAAGACTTATTCGAAGTAAATATGACTTCTTTGTGTTGTGGCAGCAGTCGTTACAAATAATATTTTGTCAGAGTGCCAAAAAAAAAAAAAAAAACGCCGAGACCGAAACAGATTTTTACCGTCGCGGCGGCGTAAGAGCGCCCTGCAGAATCTCACCGTCGCCGAACATTTTTAGCGGAAACTTGACGTACTGTATTAATAATAATATGAAACTATTGCGGAAAATTCGCCCAGAAAAAATCGTGTACAATTTACGTATGTTTAAAAATGCGTATTTATTTACGTTTATTTATATGTATTTTACGTGCGACGAAATATTGTGGTGAAAAAAAAAAATGGAAAACTCGTTTTATTCGGTATCTTTAGAAATAAATTTTACATTCGTCAAATTGCGTAAAATGTACCTTTAAAAACGGTAGGAAACACGTATTTACGTATAAATCCGAGCCCTAATGATCAACGTTTATAATAGACGAATATTATAATGCGAGTCGAACGAAAAAAAACGATATTCAAAAAAGGTAAAACGAAATACGTCATAATAATGATCAGAAATTCAGAACGTAAGAAAAAAAAAAGAAAAAAACACACGATACTGAAGACTAAACGTGCTTTTACAGGGAGTGGAAAAAAGGTCCTGATGGTTTTTCGTTTAGCCTCGAGACCGATGGAAAAAAAATCGTGTCGGAGGAATATTTTTCCCTCCTCTCTATCTCTCTCTATTTCTCTCGAGTATATTCGCGAAAAGACGACCGGTCGAATAGACGAAGAGAAGAAGAAAGGATTTGTACACGGTGATTCTTTTATCGAACGACACCGTCGCAAAGTACCTACTCGAATTCATATTTTTTTTACAAATAATTATTTTTTTGTAAAAGTTACGCGATATTTCAAACTACTCGCTTATTTTTTCCATTCGTTTTATCGTGGATTAGACGTCTGTCTAATGGTTTTAGAGACACTTGCGAAAAAAAAAAATCGAGATCTCATAAACTTCAACTGTCGTATGCATTTTACTATAGAATTATGAACACCGATAAACTATGTTGACGTGTCAAAGTTTAGGCGTCTTTTTGAAAGATTTTATTTTCATATGCGAATGTTTATGTGTCAAACAAGTGTATTTTGATATTATCTTCCGAACAAGTGGAAACGAAAACATTTAAAATCTAAAACCAACTAGTCACTGCTGTTGGAGATCGGCTCACATGCTGTCGAAGAATATAATCGAATCGATTGACGATAGGTATCATGGTGTCGGTTCGACGAGTACACGAGTTAGAAAATCGCAAGAATCGCAGATAATCTGAAGAAGTTGGATACTTTCGAGTGTTTCGCGACGAAGTAATCGCTCTGTAGAGTATCGCGTCCGACCAACGACCGGCCGCCGAGAGAATGACAGCCGACGAAGGGATGGGAAATTAAGACGTCTTGTGACCGAATCCCGATCGAGAGACCGAAACGGACATCGGCCGCCGGCAATGCCCCGGGGATATTATCGTCGTCGTTATTATTATTATTATCATTCGAGCGGTGGACGAGTGCAGCAGCAACGTTTCGCGTGCCGCACGACATTCGTCGACTCGGTATTTTTTATTATTTTTTTATGGACTCTCCATCTCCGTTCGGCTGTCTGTCTCTGTCTCTCTCTCTGGTCTGCCGCCGCCGCCGCGGTGGCAAATCGCATTCGACAAAAGCGATCACGACGGCGGGCGAGGCGAAGAGAAGGAGTACGTCGCGCAGCACACACACACACACACACACACACACACGCGTCTCTCGGGGGAACGCCAAAACTGTTTTCATTTATATGTAGGTCAAGTTTTACCCGTCGGTCGGCGCACGCTTGCGCCGAACACACGCGTCCGTAAAAATACGAGCGGGCACAGGCGGAAAGGACGCGATATTTCAGTGGTATTAGGTATCACACACCGCGCGCAGTGTCAACACGTTTTCGGGAGAGAAAAAAAATTGGAAAAACGTTTCGACGTTATTTTGGAAAAAAAGACGCGCATAAACTCTCCGAGGTTTTGATACGAGCAAACAGCTGTAGGGGCGGCGACGACGCGCGGTCTTTTTAAGTACCTACCGGTACGTGTGCGACGAATATCACCGAGTATTAGCGGTTCTCGGTTTTTTTGTTTTTTTTTCTTCCATTCTTTTTTCGTTCTTTTTTTCTTTCTGTCAAAGTGGGTTTATTAAGTTTGTCCTTCTCGACATATAACGTATCTAAGAAGATTGTTTTTCGTTCCGCGATGGAAAAAAGAGTAGTTTTTACGCAGAAATAATAATATAAAATAATACTAATAATACACAGTCGACGGACGAGTAGAAAGTATAATATTAATTATTCTACTATTCGATTAGAAAAACATTATATTTTTTTGACATTTTCGATCACGGATCTGTAGCGTTAAAGTATTAAAACAATTATTAAAAAACAGTAAAAGTGTGAATTAAAGATTATGATCTTTAAGGCTGTGGCATTGGCCGGGAATTTAATATTTCGTTTCGCTCGTCCGACATTAGTTATCCCAAATTCCCAACTGTATTTTAAAAAAAAAAAACACAATAATAATTATGATTTATGGCTAATGGCACGACAAATAAAATTTAAAACGATTTACAAATATTTTATTTTTCTAATGTACAGAATACACTTTACAGATACTCGTTTTGTTATAATATTATTATTTATAAATTAAGTCTACTCGGGCTCAAATAAACTGTAAATAGTGACTAGTCATTCATTGAGATAATGTCATAAAAAACAATCCGAGTTAAAAATTCAGATAATAAAAACTAAATACAAAAGAATTAAACAAGTTGAAATGAACTAATCTTTATCTCGTTTAGGCGCAATATTGTGTTTTCAAAGGAAAACGGCCTCAAATCATGTCGATGTTGGATCATTATAATATTAGGAAAATAAATTACTGTTGAAATTTCGATCGATGCGCGATGAAAATATTTCAACTTAAAATCTTCTCTTCCCTCCCCCTCCATTAAAAAAAAAAAATGAATCTTAATTATACGTTATTGTGTTTAATTTTTTTTTTTTTAGCATTATTTTCATTACTTAAATAAATATAACACATCAAGTTTTATCGGTCTGAAATTACTTTGTTCGGTTTTTTTTTTTTTATACGTCCATTGATTTCACTCGCAGTCGGCTCTAAAATCGAGTTCATTTACTTCTCACTCCGAGCGCGAGAAAAAGAGAAAAAGAAAAATAATGGAAAAAAAAAAACTATTTATTCGAAACGAAATAGATAGATTACGTATATCGAAAATTCAATAACGCCGATTCGATCGGCAAGGCGTGTGCGCGAGTAGAAAAGAAACAAGTCCGGTCCACGCGCGGTTTAGAGATGGTTTTTTTTTGAATTTTCGCATTATCAAACCCGACCTTGCCCGAGTAATTTTATCGGGGCTGTTATAACACTGCGGGGTTTCCACGGGAGTGTGGCGTTACGACGAGGTCATGACGGATGTCTGCTAAAAATGTATTTCCTCAAAAAGCGAGTTTCCAATCACGCCGCGCTAATAATACAACTGCGAGAGAAACGCGAACGAAACGGAGCGGAGTCTTAAAAAAAACCAAATCGGATAATACACATACGCGCGTGTAAAGTATATAATAATATACTCGTATATTATACTACGGTATAGGTGGTAGAATGAGACGAACGCGCCTGCGAATCGATAACTCTCTTCGGTCGTAGTTTTTTTCTTTTCTTTTTTTTTATCGTTACAAATAAACCGTTCGCGGTGCGCCCTCGCGACAAAAATAAAGCGACAACAAATTTCAACGGAAAATAATTCGCGCCGTCGTCGTCGTGGAATCCCGCGACCAGGTCCTCCCCGGGTCTACATAATTAAAAATTCCATCGGTATCGCTAGAAGATATCAATGTACGGGGGGTGTGGGCCACCGCGTGATATCCCGACGGGAAATATTAATCATTCGTTTTGTTTTTCTACACTTTTACGGTTGGCAGGGGAAGAGGCGCATTAAACGCTTTTGCTCCTCCTCCTCCTCCTCCTCCGCGTCGTCTCCTGAAATGAAAAATGCATTTTTCAAGCTTATTAATCAGGAGGGGGGTGGGAAATCACGGAAAATGTGTTGAACGCGATCCGCGGACTATGGACAAAATCGTACCGAGACGTTTAGGTCTGCGGGGATAACACACACCTACACCCGCACGCCATTGCTGAAAATTAATCAGGCCTCGCAGCTTATATTCAAACATAATGTTTCTCTAACGCGTTTTACCGTTTATTCGACGACGAAAAATAACGCGCGCGCGTACAACACGATATTATTAATATCGCTCGAAACGGGGGGGGGGGAGAGGAGGAGAGGTGTTTGTACAAGGTGCATAGGGACGAGGAGATTAACGAGCCGCGACGAAGCTTTTATGTTAATGACGTTCGAATCGTGCAATGCAATCGAGCTAATATCTGTTTGATTTACGGGCGACTTTTTCGGGTGTGTATATCAAATATTTTATTTATTTCGCTCTCCGCGAGACACGGTCGAGATACAATATTATCATACACCACGCGCGTAATATACAAGGAACATATAAAATCATCGACTCCTTTCGGGGGATCCCGCTCGCGCCCGAGCGGTATAATAGCTTATAAATTACCCGTATCGTATTCCGCCCCCCATCGCTTCGAGCCGCTTGTAATAATATCCTCTTTCGCGTCTAGTTTTTCAGGATTTCGAAAATCACAACGCCGATTTTTTCAAAACTATTGTGTTTTTATTTTTAATTTTCAAAACAAAAAAAATCGGAAAAAACTTCGTCGTTCGATATAATATGATGTTTCGAAACATCTCCACGGTGCCTCCACGCGTGGACTCAGACGAATCGCCCTGTATACGGGAGTCTAGGACGGATATAAATTATTTATAAATAATATTAAGGCGATAAAAAAAAAAAAAAACCCCGCGGGTTCGGATTTACTGTCGGGTATCGCGTATTTTTTTTTCTTTTTTTCTTCTTTTTTTTTATGTGCAAATAAAACACGCGTATAATAATTTTTCCTAACGTATATTTCCCTCTTTTCGCGCGAGCCATTAGTCCACCTCGTTTGATTGGTTCCCGCGCGTCCGTTTCGCCGCCGCCGCCCGAGACTTTTATGTGGTTTTTTTTTTCTCCTTCACTACGATAATAATATTTATTATATATTTTTATTGCCGCGCGGTTTTCGTTTCTTTATCCCGGTAATATTCGCACACGCACACACACACCAACACATATATATAAAAACAAACGACGTTAATTTTTCTTTCTCCTCTTTTACTGTCCAATTTTTTACCGGTCGCGCGTAGAAGAAAAAAACTCTCCTCCACGCCGCGCACTCGTAACGCGCGCGCGCGCGCGTTATTATCGCAATAATGTTATACGACGTACAAGTGTTTCCGATAAGTGGATGTTTTATTTGGCAATCTCGCGTTGTGAAAAAAAAAAAAAACGTGACGCTGTTCTCTCGCCGGACACGTGGCGTTCATAAATAAAACATATTATTATTATTATTATGTGTTCGCGCGATACGTTTCGCCCGAATTTCCCTCGATAGGTTAACGGGCATCGCGACTGTTGGTGTACCTTCTCGCCGACGCTAAACCGAGTGGCACATTTCAGTCGGCGGAGGAACGGTCGTTTCCGAATGCCCGGTATGGCTGGACGGGCGCGCGATTACGGAACCGAAAAGCGTAAAAAACTTGGGAAAAGAAAACGATCGGCGAAATCAATATATTATTATAATAGCAGTCGAATCGGCCGATCGATTTGATGCGTACGAAACTACTATATTGGCCGGCGTGGCGCCTGGAAGGAACGCGTTCGAGGGGAACTCGTTTCGTCGATTTCTTTTAACATAATTATTATATCGGCCAAATGACGTGAACGAATTTTTTCGTTTTTCGTTTTCGTTTAGTCTTAAAAGAACACATTTTCTTCGCTATCCCATAATCAATCGATACACGTACATGTACGAAGATCTAAAACACACGGTAATACATAATATTATAATATCACCTTGTTAAGAATTTACTCGAGAAACAAAACGAATTATATTCAATATAAAATACCATTTGGATTACGCTCGCGCTTTGTGTCATAATTTTACGAAAACGTCTGTTCAGTCTTCGGTCAAATTTTAAGCGTATACTAGAAGTCAAGTGAATGAACAATATTAAATTGCTCGGGTAAAATGTAGCAATGCCTCCGACACGTCTCGTAGAATTTACGAATTAATAGGCGTTACGCTCGAGTTTGAGATTTGCGAGGAGAGAGAGAGAGAGAGAGAGAGAGAGATAGAGTGACGACAGTGCTCGGGTCAATCTCAAGAGGCTCTCAGAGTATTTTTATTTATTTTTTTTTTAATAACTCGAGTTATTTTTACACGAAAAAGGAACGACAGCGACGTTTTTAATTAATAACAAAACAACGTCGCAGTAAAATGGTTACGTTGATTTTATTTATTCGTTTTACAAAAAAAATCGTTTAAAATACTGTCGACGTCAATATTATCCTATTCGATTTCGATCGCATCGCTAAAAACGTGTATTTCGAGGCACGATAAATGTCATAAATCATAATATATTATTATAGGTGCCCGTCGCGTTGCGGAAAACAACCCGTCATAACCCGATCGCTTTTATCGATCGATATCGTTTTGATCTGAACACGCGAGCGTATTGTGTCCATAACTTCTCAACTGTATGGATATTTGCGCGAAACGATCGCGTCCATCTACCGAAGACCGATATAATATCTAGATCGTCGTACCTTATGGTCGCCAATTACTGTCGTGACTACGAGACACGATTAGTCGACTGTAAAATGAAATTTTATTACGTAACGAGTAACGACACACAATAATAAATTATACCGTCAGTGTTGTCGCGTGTTTTAATGAAATTATCGTATTATCGCGTTCACAAAACTTTTTCCAAGTTATTTCGACTCGAAGTATTCGACGTTTCGAATACTTTTCCGGTGAAAACGTGATTTTTTTCTTCTTTTTTTATTAGCGAATGACACTCGCGTACAACAATATCTTTAAATTTTTATCTCGGCGTACATTTACACATAATCGTCCCATCACTTTTGTATCGCTCTGAATTATTTTCAATTTCATTATCAGCCGTAGACGGTATTTACGGGTAAAACGGAAAAATTTCAAATTTTATTACACGTCTATCTATCGTGTTAGAAATTTTCCCATTCGTTTAAGTTTTAATTTAAATATTTAGTTTATTGGAATAGTTTTAAAAAAAAATAATATTATTTTAATACTTTTTGAAAGTATTATTCGCCGTAATACCGTATGCCGTTCGCCAAAGTTTAGCGAGCTAGTATTGTTGTTGTTTTTTTTTTTTTTCGTTACACGTTTATAGTAATAATAATATTTCCTGTTTATTTCCTCTGACAAACGAATTATTAAATATTAACGACTTTGCGTGCGCAACGTGCGTTTTACGAGAAGCGTATTGTAATCGGACGGTTAAGTGTAAATCATTCGACATGGAGCTGTCGTTGTCGTCGTCTCGTCTAGAAGCGTCCTAAGAATCGAAATTAAAACGAAGAAATTATAATATAATTTATGCGATTCCGAAGTATTATTTAATTACGCGTCCGACGGCAAACGTCAAGGATCTGTATCGTCAACGCTTCGGTATTTTTTTCTTTTCTTTTCGTTGAATTTTATCATTTTTTTTATTATTTTTTTTTTTTTTGTGGAGGGGAAAATCTATAATTTCAGTATTTATCGTTTTGCTGACGAAGGAACTATGTATAATAATCGAGAGTCAAACATATTATTTCGGTACATTTTGCAATTTAGTTTTTTTTTTGCTGTAATTGTCACTGAGGAAAATTAATATACTCGTCGAAGAAAATTTCGCGTACTGCTAATTGAATTCCGTGCAGTTAATTATTATAAAGAGCATAATATTATAATGAACATCGCGAATACGACATGAAAATCAATGAATACCGAGTGAGTACTTGAAATCCAAACGTTCTCGTATATTTGTTATTTGACAATTCGTGAAATGAGCACTTTTTGAAACCATTTCACAAATAGATCCTAATAAATGATACATAGCCAGTTCACGAACTCGGCAACTGGCTTTAATATTTTTTCTTCGTTATTTTGATTTCGAGTCGAACTTGTTTATACAATATAATATATATTACATAAAATCAAATAGTGCGCAAACGAGTCTTCGTTTATTAGGCCGAATGAGTATATATTGTACTCAATCGAGTTCTATCGATAAAACTCATCTTAAATACGGTTAGGTTAGTCTAGGTCGTCCTCTGGGTATCTTTATTATGTATTTGGATCGGTTTCCATTCTATTATCCGACTGACTTGTCCTTCTGATCTCCATAAATGCCCAGCTCACTTATTGACGTACGTTTTAAGGTTTTGCAATTCCTTCTTTATACACTACATACGTATATATAGGTATTATACGTATATAGTCCTTTCATTTCTTTCTCTATCGCTTCTTATTTCAAACATAAATTAATTTCCACTAGTAATATTTCAACGCAGAAGAGTGCATAATATTCTAGTATATTTATTTATTTATTTTTTTTTACTGAATGTACAACAATCGTTTATTGTAATATGTGTTGAGAATTGGGCGAGTTAGTTAAACGGCTCAAAGATTCTTCGACCGCCGCCCGCCCGCGCGTCCCCGCCCTCAAAAATAAATTAGAAAAAAAAAAAAAACGAGAAATCCATACACAGACGCGCGTATGTATCTATTGCACAACACTGTGTCTGTCAATAGCCTAAGCGCGTATATATACATATTGTGTACGGATAATGTAAATATTGAGCAACAGCGCGACGTTATATTATTAGGAGGTACCTCCTATATGGTTCGCAATACCTATTTATATAAACCGCCCCAGACGTCAAACAATAAAACGTCGATATGCACCGGCGGTGTGTGGAGCGCGTGTTCGTCTCGTCCGTCCGTCCGTCCATATCGATCTACTCTCCAGGTGCAGTGCGCGCACGTATTATTAACGTAATTATTATGCGTTTTCCGATATGATAAAATTAGTCTCCGACGACGACGGCACACGATCTGCCCTCGTCCCACGAACACGCGGGCGACGACAATATAATAACATCGCCTAAACGCGCGTCGCTCTTTTCACCGTAGTCAGTGTAGTTGATTCCGGGTCCCAGAAAATGGTATTTCTCATCGTTTCCGAACGGATTTGTCGAGCGCTCCGCCGCGGCCGTGTAATCGAATAAATTATCGTCGATTTTCGTTAACGAAGTTTTCGGCCGACGACGACGACGCGACGACGACGTTTCTTTCAACGACACGCGGCGGAAGAACTCGAGATGTTCGCCCGGCGCGCTTTTGTTTCGCGGAAACCCGAAGAAAACCGCCCCGGTCGACCACCTCGAGAGCGGTTTATTTTTAGAAAACGGGCTACCGGATTCACTTCTGTGCCGGTCGTGCGCGCGCGCGTCGACAGACCATTGTACACGGTTTTAATTCGTTTTCCAATTCGCTTTTCGCCGAATATTAATCTATACACAGTGTTACTTTTCTCGTGTTTTTTATTCGTATATTTTACCCGTACGAATTTTTTCACGCCCGTCCATTTTTTTATCGACCGGAGTTCGAACATATTTTGTATATCAACGCGGTTTTTTTTTTTTTCGTTTTTATCGGAATACAACTCGACTTTGTAATTCGTATATTTTACCTGTATACTTACGTTATAGTTGAAAAAAAAAAGAAGCAAACTATTAAGTACTAATTAAATTTGTTTTAAATTGGTTTTTTTTTAATCTAAATTTCAATGTTTGCATTAATTTGACGTCGTGAAATGTTAAGTACACTTTTGGCGGAAAATTGTTATGCCTCTCGGCGTTATTACGTGCTGAATTTACGGCGATGCTTCAAGTCTACCGCGATAAACCGATTTTTCAAACCGAACCGACGACGTACCCACCTAACGAATAGGATTTCGTTTAAATTACAGCGTCGTCGTAATTATCTTCGCTCATAATAACGTCATGCTGTTATGACATTCGTTTTAACTTCGATGACGTTATTGATGCGCGTCGTTGTTCAACCACGTTTTGAATTATAAAAAGAATTACGACTGAATTATTTTTGTAAATTTTTAAATCAATGTTACATTATTGCTTTCGAACTACGATTATTATAAGTGAAATTGGAGGACCGACACCAACACGAATTTTATTGAAATATTTCAAAAATTATAAAGTGTTTATAAAACGCTCAAATAAATAGCATTCAGTAAAAATGTGCTTAAGTCACTGCGACAAATAATTCAAAAACATAACACCAAAACTGATATTTTTTAATGGAAATTCATTGAAACACCCGATTCAATCAAAATCTAATGTTCTAACTTTTATAAAAATAAAAATGTTTGTGATTTTCCGGAAAATGTTTGGCTAGAAACTCATTAAGAATCTTGTGTTACACTTTCGAGTCTTAAATGTTGAAATTCAAAATTTTATGAATTTTCAACGACAAAAACATTTACTGATATTTAAGACTTCGTCGAGTTTCGTCAACATTTATAAATTCAAATGCTCATAGCAAAAAATGATTGAGATTAAGAATTTTCGAAATTTTTCTAAAATGGCTTAAATCGATCAAATATCGACATCTCATGAGACAAAAGAACCACCAAGACAACTAAAAAAATCACAATATATATGAATAGCCTTGGAAAAATGAAATGAAAATCTTTTGAAAACCATACAATTTCTATAGAAAACGGTTTGATAATATTATTCGGTCAAAAATTTAAATTCTTACGGTTATTGTTTCTTTCGACTGTTTAAAACTCGACTGTCGAGTATAGAAATGTAACAATTGAACATTAACAATTTTAAATCTCTTATCGATAGCTTTAGCCATTTATATAGCCATCGAGAAAAGCGAAATATTTGAACTGACCGACTGATTTCTACAAAAATGAAATTACATTTATTTTTTGTTCTCAACGAGAATGACGCGAAAAAAAACTCGGAGCGCAGCAAATTCAGCTTGCGGATCTCGTTGCGAGCCTTCGAAACCGTCGTCGTCGAGTGGCAATATAAAATATCACGATGCAGTTTTCCGAGTGGAAAAGCCAACGCGCTCTAGTTGCGTACGAGTATTGTGTTATTTAGTTTTCCGGAAGCACGGTTGAAAACATAACACAATCGCGTATTCGTCGTTTTAGAGATAACGGCAACAACCACCCTGCAGCGCGACCGTATCAAAATAATCGTCGTCGGAAGAGGAGGAGTAAAAAAAAGCCAAAAAAAAAAAACAAATTAAAAAAAGAACCGATTCTCCGGAGAACGATATCGTAAAATATATTATAATAATAATATCGGGATTATCATATCATATCAAATACCACTCGCTGCGTGCGACGGTAAATTCGGTTGGAAAATGTCAACCGAAAAGGTTACGCACGGAAAAATATCGTATATGCGTACGAAATGTCGAACGTTGTTTCGTCACGTCATGCTCTACGTTATTATAAAATCTATACGAGGGCGCGCACACGACGTGTCACGAAGATGTGTCCCGCAGTGTTGTGCCCGCGCAACGTGCGCGTCGAGTATCGATTCGTCTGGCGCGTTTTCGATGGAAAAAGAAAACCCTTCGCGTAGTGCCGACGGGAGAACGCGATAATCAACGACGAGTCGGACGAAAGGACCGCGTGGGCACGGCAGGCGTGTGTGTCGCGCGATTTTCCGTGTCCGATTTCGAACGGTTCGTGTGCGCGAGATCCTCCTCTATCCGGGCGACTTTTCCTGCGACCCGTTTACGATATCGTAAACGTATAATATCCAATCTCGTGTCGACACGTCTCGCAGGACACCGCACGCGCCGAATAAGAGGTCGACGGCGGCACGAGCGGACGACGGCGACGACCTCCTCCTAACTACTACTCTTTACCGGCGACTAAACTACACTATTTATTTTTTTTTTCACGTATAAAACGTCGCTCATATTAATTATGTGTTTCTATAATATACAAATATCGCGAAACGATATTAATCGATATGATTATTATTATTGTTATTATTATTATCGTATCGTATTTGCGCCGTGTATAATAGCACTAGGCATACCTATTCTACGTGCGACGGCGGTGTTTCTATAATATTATAATGATTATACTACAGAGTAAGAGTAAAAAAAAAAAGAAAGAAAAAAAAAGGTTAAAGAAAAAGGGACGGATTCAGCTACGTCTACCAAAACAACAGCTACGCTACTCTAAGCACATTGTTATAGTAGGTCATTCGACTCACCTTCCATCGGACAAAGTATTCGGTTCACACGAGGGTACGACAGCGAATGTGTGCGTACGGGGTGTGTGTGTGTGTGTGGGTGAAAGATAAATGTATAAATACTATACGGAATGATGCACGTAGAATAGTAACAATAGTAATAATCTCAATAATAGATGATTGTCAGAAATAGAGGCCGTAAAAAAAAAAAAAATAATTAATAATGATATTTATAATGAATACAATAATTATTATAGTAATAGTGTCGCGTGTCGCTCGTCGAACCACGGCCGCTCTCGTCGTCGTCGCGTAAACGTGATAAAGATTTTTGCCGTCTGACCGGGGGGGACGACGACGGCGGCGGCGGCGGCGGTGATAACGTTTCCGTTATCGTACGGAGATACTACGTCGTCGTCGTCGTCGTGCGCGGCCCGCGGCGGAACACGTGAGAGCTGCTGTCGATCTCGGCGGCGTATGAATCGATGATGTTCGTGTTTTTTTTTTTTTCTAAAAAATCGCGGACGACGACGACGACGACGATGTTGGAAAAAAGAAAAGAAAAACGTAATCGAATAAATGAGAAAAAAAAAAACCGAACGGAAAAAAGAGACCGCCGTCGACCCCCTTCTGTAGGTACTCGCGCGCGCTCGTGTTTTCACTACGGACGATCGTGTACAATCAACGTCGGCGGTACCCTACCCTAGGCACACATATACCGCGCGCGATAATCGTAAACGATTTTTACCCGTTTTTTTCTCTACCCGCCCCGCCGCCACCGCGTGTCCTTCGCCGGTAGCGAGTTCGACGAATTCCTGCGCAACGCCGCCGTGCCGCCGCGACCGGGACCCCGACCGAAACGAATGGGGGGGGCTTTATCGACCACGCGCAAGCGTACGGGGCGTACGTCGGCGGCGAATTATTAATCGTCGCGCGGCGTCGGAGCACGCCGCCGGCGCGCGCCATCTGTCAGCGATCCCGTCGAATTTCCCGGACTCCCGAAATCCTGCGATTCGGCGAGAAAACACTACGCGGTTATTATACCCCGGTCTTGCTCGACCGCCCGGCGCGGTCGGTCACGACGAGAATAATTCGCCCTCGTTCGCTAGTCGACGAATATAATATTTATATGAAATTGAGAACATTTTGCGCAGTCGAATTTCGCGATTTCGTCCAAATTTCAAATTAAAATGCATCGAAAAAAACAAATTTGCTGGCAGACTTTCTACACGGGCGAGAACTGAATGTACGAAGGAACTTTATTTTAGATTTTCGAGGTATTCGATAGTGCCGAGTGATTGCAGTTTTTATCGTGTCATTCTGCTGGAAAAAAAAAAAACTAAGAATTCCCTTGTTGATGTTATGATATTTTATAAGACTTTTAGAGGTATAAAAAAACGTAGTTTTTTTTTCTAAGTTTTAACCATTATAATATGGTACGATCTTTGAATTTCGATCTTGCCCTGGGTGAGATTTTGCACGTGCCACTGACCAATGACGTCTAGGATTAAACATTCTGCGAAGATCCGCACGGCTGGCCCGTCGCGACTACGGCTGAACAGTTGGCCTCCGCGGTACGGCCGTTGTCGCAGCTGTCGTCGTCGACCTATATAGGTTCGCTATATTGTTCAATTAAAGTACGTAACATTTCGGTCATAAATTATCATAACTATTGTGTTTTACCATAAATTCCTCACGCATCAATAATATCCAAAGTACGATTTCACTCACGATCGTTCCTGCGGAAGTTAGAAATTGTATTTTTATCAAAAAGTCTTTCGCTCGCGATCCGCGATTCACACGTCGAATTTTTAATAATCATCATTCATTATTATGTGTCTATACGCTTCGCATACGACAGCCTGCGCATCTGTATCGAACCGACATATCATTATATTAGACAAATGTATACGCTCAAATCATTTATTTTAAAAATGGAAAAATGTGGAAATCGTCGCGAAAAAACGACAACACCTCCTGAACTCCTGGTACCAAATTTTCGATTTTACGACTATTTTCCCGTTTTACCGTCAAATAATAGTAATAATAAATAATAGTAATAAAAAAGCCCTTTTTTTCCGTTTGTGAGCGCATATCTCGATAAGTACTCGGTGGATTTAAGTTATGTTTTCACCAATGGATTCGCTAAGTCTCGGGGAAGGTTTTGAGCTATAGTACGTCTCGAAAATCCAACCCTAAGTGGGTTAAAAATGGAAAAATGTGGAAATCGTCGCGAAAAAACGACAACACCTCCTGAACTCCTGGTACCAAATTTTCGATTTTACGACTATTTTCCCGTTTTACCGTCAAATAATAGTAATAATAAATAATAGTAATAAAAAAGCCCTTTTTTTCCGTTTGTGAGCGCATATCTCGATAAGTACTCGGTGGATTTAAGTTATGTTTTCACCAATGGATTCGCTAAGTCTCGGGGAAGGTTTTGAGCTATAGTACGTCTCGAAAATCCAACCCTAAGTGGGTTAAAAATGGAAAAATGTGGAAATCGTCGCGAAAAAACGACAACACCTCCTGAACTCCTGGTACCAGATTTTCGATTTTACGACTATTTTCCCGTTTTACCGTCAAATAATAGTAATAATAAATAATAGTGATAAAAAAGCCGTTTTTTTCCGTTTGTGAGCGCATATCTCGATAAGTACTCGGTGGATTTAAGTTATGTTTTCACCAATGGATTCGCTAAGTCTCGGGGAAGGTTTTGAGCTATAGTACGTCTCGAAAATCCAACCCTAAGTGGGTTAAAAATGGAAAAATGTGGAAATCGTCGCGAAAAAACGACAACACCTCCTGAACTCCTGGTACCAGATTTTCGATTTTACGACTATTTTCCCGTTTTACCGTCAAATAATAGTAATAATAAATAATAGTGATAAAAAAGCCGTTTTTTTCCGTTTGTGAGCGCATATCTCGATAAGTACTCGGTGGATTTAAGTTATGTTTTCACCAATGGATTCGCTAAGTCTCGGGGAAGGTTTTGAGCTATAGTACGTCTCGAAAATCCAACCCTAAGTGGGTTAAAAATGGAAAAATGTGGAAATCGTCGCGAAAAAACGACAACACCTCCTGAACTCCTGGTACCAAATTTTCGATTTTACGACTATTTTCCCGTTTTACCGTCAAATAATAGTAATAATAAATAATAGTGATAAAAAAGCCGTTTTTTTCCGTTTGTGAGCGCATATCTCGATAAGTACTCGGTGGATTTAAGTTATGTTTTCACCAATGGATTCGCTAAGTCTCGGGGAAGGTTTTGAGCTATAGTACGTCTCGAAAATCCAACCCTAAGTGGGTTAAAAATGGAAAAATTTGGAAATCGTCGCGAAAAAACGACAACACCTCCTGAACTCCTGGTACCAGATTTTCGATTTTACGACTATTTTCCCGTTTTACCGTCAAATAATAGTAATAATAAATAATAGTGATAAAAAAGCCGTTTTTTTCCGTTTGTGAGCGCATATCTCGATAAGTACTCGGTGGATTTAAGTTATGTTTTCACCAATGGATTCGCTAAGTCTCGGGGAAGGTTTTGAGCTATAGTACGTCTCGAAAATCCAACCCTAAGTGGGTTAAAAATGGAAAAATGTGGAAATCGTCGCGAAAAAACGACAACACCTCCTGAACTCCTGGTACCAGATTTTCGATTTTACGACTATTTTCCCGTTTTACCGTCAAATAATAGTAATAATAAATAATAGTGATAAAAAAGCCGTTTTTTTCCGTTTGTGAGCGCATATCTCGATAAGTACTCGGTGGATTTAAGTTATGTTTTCACCAATGGATTCGCTAAGTCTCGGGGAAGGTTTTGAGCTATAGTACGTCTCGAAAATCCAACCCTAAGTGGGTTAAAAATGGAAAAATGTGGAAATCGTCGCGAAAAAACGACAACACCTCCTGAACTCCTGGTACCAGATTTTCGATTTTACGACTATTTTCCCGTTTTACCGTCAAATAATAGTAATAATAAATAATAGTGATAAAAAAGCCGTTTTTTTTCCGTTTGTGAGCGCATATCTCGATAAGTACTCGGTGGATTTAAGTTATGTTTTCACCAATGGATTCGCTAAGTCTCGGGGAAGGTTTTGAGCTATAGTACGTCTCGAAAATCCAACCCTAAGTGGGTTAAAAATGGAAAAATGTGGAAATCGTCGCGAAAAAACGACAACACCTCCTGAACTCCTGGTACCAGATTTTCGATTTTACGACTATTTTCCCGTTTTACCGTCAAATAATAGTAATAATAAATAATAGTGATAAAAAAGCCGTTTTTTTCCGTTTGTGAGCGCATATCTCGATAAGTACTCGGTGGATTTAAGTTATGTTTTCACCAATGGATTCGCTAAGTCTCGGGGAAGGTTTTGAGCTATAGTACGTCTCGAAAATCCAACCCTAAGTGGGTTTAAAATGGAAAAATGTGGAAATCGTCGCGAAAAAACGACAACACCTCCTGAACTCCTGGTACCAGATTTTCGATTTTACGACTATTTTCCCGTTTTACCGTCAAATAATAGTAATAATAAATAATAGTGATAAAAAAGCCGTTTTTTTCCGTTTGTGAGCGCATATCTCGATAAGTACTCGGTGGATTTAAGTTATGTTTTCACCAATGGATTCGCTAAGTCTCGGGGAAGGTTTTGAGCTATAGTACGTCTCGAAAATCCAACCCTAAGTGGGTTAAAAATGGAAAAATGTGGAAATCGTCGCGAAAAAACGACAACACCTCCTGAACTCCTGGTACCAAATTTTCGATTTTACGACTATTTTCCCGTTTTACCGTCAAATAATAGTAATAATAAATAATAGTGATAAAAAAGCCGTTTTTTTCCGTTTGTGAGCGCATATCTCGATAAGTACTCGGTGGATTTAAGTTATGTTTTCACCAATGGATTCGCTAAGTCTCGGGGAAGGTTTTGAGCTATAGTACGTCTCGAAAATCCAACCCTAAGTGGGTTAAAAATGGAAAAATGTGGAAATCGTCGCGAAAAAACGACAACACCTCCTGAACTCCTGGTACCAGATTTTCGATTTTACGACTATTTTCCCGTTTTACCGTCAAATAATAGTAATAATAAATAATAGTGATAAAAAAGCCGTTTTTTTCCGTTTGTGAGCGCATATCTCGATAAGTACTCGGTGGATTTAAGTTATGTTTTCACCAATGGATTCGCTAAGTCTCGGGGAAGGTTTTGAGCTATAGTACGTCTCGAAAATCCAACCCTAAGTGGGTTAAAAATGGAAAAATGTGGAAATCGTCGCGAAAAAACGACAACACCTCCTGAACTCCTGGTACCAGATTTTCGATTTTACGACTATTTTCCCGTTTTACCGTCAAATAATAGTAATAATAAATAATAGTGATAAAAAAGCCGTTTTTTTCCGTTTGTGAGCGCATATCTCGATAAGTACTCGGTGGATTTAAGTTATGTTTTCACCAATGGATTCGCTAAGTCTCGGGGAAGGTTTTGAGCTATAGTACGTCTCGAAAATCCAACCCTAAGTGGGTTAAAAATGGAAAAATGTGGAAATCGTCGCGAAAAAACGACAACACCTCCTGAACTCCTGGTACCAGATTTTCGATTTTACGACTATTTTCCCGTTTTACCGTCAATAATAGTAATAATAAATAATAGTGATAAAAAAGCCGTTTTTTTCCGTTTGTGAGCGCATATCTCGATAAGTACTCGGTGGATTTAAGTTATGTTTTCACCAATGGATTCGCTAAGTCTCGGGGAAGGTTTTGAGCTATAGTACGTCTCGAAAATCCAACCCTAAGTGGGTTAAAAATGGAAAAATGTGGAAATCGTCGCGAAAAAACGACAACACCTCCTGAACTCCTGGTACCAGATTTTCGATTTTACGACTATTTTCCCGTTTTACCGTCAAATAATAGTAATAATAAATAATAGTGATAAAAAAGCCGTTTTTTTCCGTTTGTGAGCGCATATCTCGATAAGTACTCGGTGGATTTAAGTTATGTTTTCACCAATGGATTCGCTAAGTCTCGGGGAAGGTTTTGAGCTATAGTACGTCTCGAAAATCCAACCCTAAGTGGGTTAAAAATGGAAAAATGTGGAAATCGTCGCGAAAAAACGACAACACCTCCTGAACTCCTGGTACCAGATTTTCGATTTTACGACTATTTTCCCGTTTTACCGTCAAATAATAGTAATAATAAATAATAGTGATAAAAAAGCCGTTTTTTTCCGTTTGTGAGCGCATATCTCGATAAGTACTCGGTGGATTTAAGTTATGTTTTCACCAATGGATTCGCTAAGTCTCGGGGAAGGTTTTGAGCTATAGTACGTCTCGAAAATCCAACCCTAAGTGGGTTAAAAATGGAAAAATGTGGAAATCGTCGCGAAAAAACGACAACACCTCCTGAACTCCTGGTACCAGATTTTCGATTTTACGACTATTTTCCCGTTTTACCGTCAAATAATAGTAATAATAAATAATAGTGATAAAAAAGCCGTTTTTTTTCCGTTTGTGAGCGCATATCTCGATAAGTACTCGGTGGATTTAAGTTATGTTTTCACCAATGGATTCGCTAAGTCTCGGGGAAGGTTTTGAGCTATAGTACGTCTCGAAAATCCAACCCTAAGTGGGTTAAAAATGGAAAAATGTGGAAATCGTCGCGAAAAAACGACAACACCTCCTGAACTCCTGGTACCAGATTTTCGATTTTACGACTATTTTCCCGTTTTACCGTCAAATAATAGTAATAATAAATAATAGTGATAAAAAAGCCGTTTTTTTCCGTTTGTGAGCGCATATCTCGATAAGTACTCGGTGGATTTAAGTTATGTTTTCACCAATGGATTCGCTAAGTCTCGGGGAAGGTTTTGAGCTATAGTACGTCTCGAAAATCCAACCCTAAGTGGGTTAAAAATGGAAAAATGTGGAAATCGTCGCGAAAAAACGACAACACCTCCTGAACTCCTGGTACCAAATTTTCGATTTTACGACTATTTTCCCGTTTTACCGTCAAATAATAGTAATAATAAATAATAGTGATAAAAAAGCCGTTTTTTTCCGTTTGTGAGCGCATATCTCGATAAGTACTCGGTGGATTTAAGTTATGTTTTCACCAATGGATTCGCTAAGTCTCGGGGAAGGTTTTGAGCTATAGTACGTCTCGAAAATCCAACCCTAAGTGGGTTAAAAATGGAAAAATGTGGAAATCGTCGCGAAAAAACGACAACACCTCCTGAACTCCTGGTACCAAGATTTTCGATTTTACGACTATTTTCCCGTTTTACCGTCAAATAATAGTAATAATAAATAATAGTGATAAAAAAGCCGTTTTTTTCCGTTTGTGAGCGCATATCTCGATAAGTACTCGGTGGATTTAAGTTATGTTTTCACCAATGGATTCGCTAAGTCTCGGGGAAGGTTTTGAGCTATAGTACGTCTCGAAAATCCAACCCTAAGTGGGTTAAAAATGGAAAAATGTGGAAATCGTCGCGAAAAAACGACAACACCTCCTGAACTCCTGGTACCAGATTTTCGATTTTACGACTATTTTCCCGTTTTACCGTCAAATAATAGTAATAATAAATAATAGTGATAAAAAAGCCGTTTTTTTCCGTTTGTGAGCGCATATCTCGATAAGTACTCGGTGGATTTAAGTTATGTTTTCACCAATGGATTCGCTAAGTCTCGGGGAAGGTTTTGAGCTATAGTACGTCTCGAAAATCCAACCCTAAGTGGGTTAAAAATGGAAAAATGTGGAAATCGTCGCGAAAAAACGACAACACCTCCTGAACTCCTGGTACCAGATTTTCGATTTTACGACTATTTTCCCGTTTTACCGTCAAATAATAGTAATAATAAATAATAGTGATAAAAAAGCCGTTTTTTTCCGTTTGTGAGCGCATATCTCGATAAGTACTCGGTGGATTTAAGTTATGTTTTCACCAATGGATTCGCTAAGTCTCGGGGAAGGTTTTGAGCTATAGTACGTCTCGAAAATCCAACCCTAAGTGGGTTAAAAATGGAAAAATGTGGAAATCGTCGCGAAAAAACGACAACACCTCCTGAACTCCTGGTACCAGATTTTCGATTTTACGACTATTTTCCCGTTTTACCGTCAAATAATAGTAATAATAAATAATAGTGATAAAAAAGCCGTTTTTTTCCGTTTGTGAGCGCATATCTCGATAAGTACTCGGTGGATTTAAGTTATGTTTTCACCAATGGATTCGCTAAGTCTCGGGGAAGGTTTTGAGCTATAGTACGTCTCGAAAATCCAACCCTAAGTGGGTTAAAAATGGAAAAATGTGGAAATCGTCGCGAAAAAACGACAACACCTCCTGAACTCCTGGTACCAGATTTTCGATTTTACGACTATTTTCCCGTTTTACCGTCAAATAATAGTAATAATAAATAATAGTGATAAAAAAGCCGTTTTTTTCCGTTTGTGAGCGCATATCTCGATAAGTACTCGGTGGATTTAAGTTATGTTTTCACCAATGGATTCGCTAAGTCTCGGGGAAGGTTTTGAGCTATAGTACGTCTCGAAAATCCAACCCTAAGTGGGTTAAAAATGGAAAAATGTGGAAATCGTCGCGAAAAAACGACAACACCTCCTGAACTCCTGGTACCAGATTTTCGATTTTACGACTATTTTCCCGTTTTACCGTCAAATAATAGTAATAATAAATAATAGTGATAAAAAAGCCGTTTTTTTTCCGTTTGTGAGCGCATATCTCGATAAGTACTCGGTGGATTTAAGTTATGTTTTCACCAATGGATTCGCTAAGTCTCGGGGAAGGTTTTGAGCTATAGTACGTCTCGAAAATCCAACCCTAAGTGGGTTAAAAATGGAAAAATGTGGAAATCGTCGCGAAAAAACGACAACACCTCCTGAACTCCTGGTACCAGATTTTCGATTTTACGACTATTTTCCCGTTTTACCGTCAAATAATAGTAATAATAAATAATAGTGATAAAAAAGCCGTTTTTTTCCGTTTGTGAGCGCATATCTCGATAAGTACTCGGTGGATTTAAGTTATGTTTTCACCAATGGATTCGCTAAGTCTCGGGGAAGGTTTTGAGCTATAGTACGTCTCGAAAATCCAACCCTAAGTGGGTTAAAAATGGAAAAATGTGGAAATCGTCGCGAAAAAACGACAACACCTCCTGAACTCCTGGTACCAGATTTTCGATTTTACGACTATTTTCCCGTTTTACCGTCAAATAATAGTAATAATAAATAATAGTGATAAAAAAGCCGTTTTTTTCCGTTTGTGAGCGCATATCTCGATAAGTACTCGGTGGATTTAAGTTATGTTTTCACCAATGGATTCGCTAAGTCTCGGGGAAGGTTTTGAGCTATAGTACGTCTCGAAAATCCAACCCTAAGTGGGTTAAAAATGGAAAAATGTGGAAATCGTCGCGAAAAAACGACAACACCTCCTGAACTCCTGGTACCAGATTTTCGATTTTACGACTATTTTCCCGTTTTACCGTCAAATAATAGTAATAATAAATAATAGTGATAAAAAAGCCGTTTTTTTCCGTTTGTGAGCGCATATCTCGATAAGTACTCGGTGGATTTAAGTTATGTTTTCACCAATGGATTCGCTAAGTCTCGGGGAAGGTTTTGAGCTATAGTACGTCTCGAAAATCCAACCCTAAGTGGGTTAAAAATGGAAAAATGTGGAAATCGTCGCGAAAAAACGACAACACCTCCTGAACTCCTGGTACCAGATTTTCGATTTTACGACTATTTTCCCGTTTTACCGTCAAATAATAGTAATAATAAATAATAGTGATAAAAAAGCCGTTTTTTTTCCGTTTGTGAGCGCATATCTCGATAAGTACTCGGTGGATTTAAGTTATGTTTTCACCAATGGATTCGCTAAGTCTCGGGGAAGGTTTTGAGCTATAGTACGTCTCGAAAATCCAACCCTAAGTGGGTTTAAAATGGAAAAATGTGGAAATCGTCGCGAAAAAACGACAACACCTCCTGAACTCCTGGTACCAGATTTTCGATTTTACGACTATTTTCCCGTTTTACCGTCAAATAATAGTAATAATAAATAATAGTGATAAAAAAGCCGTTTTTTTCCGTTTGTGAGCGCATATCTCGATAAGTACTCGGTGGATTTAAGTTATGTTTTCACCAATGGATTCGCTAAGTCTCGGGGAAGGTTTTGAGCTATAGTACGTCTCGAAAATCCAACCCTAAGTGGGTTAAAAATGGAAAAATGTGGAAATCGTCGCGAAAAAACGACAACACCTCCTGAACTCCTGGTACCAGATTTTCGATTTTACGACTATTTTCCCGTTTTACCGTCAAATAATAGTAATAATAAATAATAGTGATAAAAAAGCCGTTTTTTTCCGTTTGTGAGCGCATATCTCGATAAGTACTCGGTGGATTTAAATTATGTTTTCACCAATGGATTCGCTAAGTCTCGGGGAAGGTTTTG